>CM059875.1:18592742-19192742 GCA_030490815.1 Acer saccharum
CAACTCACAAACCACAATAAAACAATCTTGAAGCTAAGTCAAGTCATAAAGATGCAATCTTGAATCAATTCAAGTGATAAAAAGCTATCTTGTAAAGCAAGAACATATAGATATGAGAATGATGTTCTAGATACAAGTCATGTGAGCAAAACTAAAAACCCTAAATGAAATCAACCTAGAATCATGCTAGATGATGAATGAAAGATGCAAGATGAAGGGTTTTGTGATTTTGAAGCTTAAAGATGAAGTCTTGATACCTTGAAGTGGAAGATGCTCAAGAGGCTCTCAAATGTGTAATTTTTGGTGTAAAAAACGAGCCAAGGCTGTCAAGACATATATAAATGGGATCCAAGTGAAGTGACATCGTTTTGGAAAAGTGGCCTGGAAATGCCTTGGGCGCTGTACGTAGGGCGACCTGAACAGCGCCTATAGAAGAATATGAAAGGTCATCTACATGGGCACTGTTCAGAAGAGCGCTTTTGAACAACGCCAAGATTATGATCTTGCTCGGTCAAGGAAGGGCGCTGTACGTACAGCGCTTTCGTACAGCGCTCGTACAGCGCCTACACAAAAATGCATCAGGTCTGATGCAAAAATGACCCATTTTCATCAGGTCTAAAGGGGGCGCTGTTCGTATAGCGCCTTGTAGGGCGCTTTGAATAGCGCCCTTTGCAACATTTGTATTCCTAGGACTAATGCATGGCAAGGCTTTGGGAATACAAAAATGCAATCATCAAAACATGCAAAATGTGAGTGTGTGCAACTACATCTCTTCAAAATAGAGTTGAGTCAAGAAATCTACCTTCCTTGAAGCTCTTGATCACACAATGAGGTATTCTTCCTTTCTAAGCTACCCTTACATATAGAACCCCCATTGTGATTTTGCCAACGAAATACGCCAATCAAAAGTGAGGCACTTACATCTCCTAAGAAGCAAAAGGGAATAGCCTTGAAGACCTCCAAAGTTGAAAAGGAGGATGATGACTCGGATGAAGACGTGGCTCAAATGGTGACAAGGTTCAAGAAGTTCTTGAGGCTACAAAAGAATGACTCTAAGAAGGTTGAGCCAAGCCAAGAGAAGTCTTCAAGAAAAGGCATTCAATGCTTTGAATGTGGAGGATATGGTCATATCTCCAAGGTTTGTGGTAACTTGAAGAACAAGAGAAATGGAAAGGAGATGGCCACCTCATCAAGTGATAGTGAGAATGTAGAAGATTCATCAAGCGATGAAGAGTTTGCAAATTACTACATGGCCTTTGGAGCCTCTCATGTGGATGTTAGAAGGCAAAAATGCCTCTATCTGTGACCTTGAAGAAGGAGTATATGAAAAGGTAGCTAGAAGTGTGATTGATGTAGCTACATAAAGGGAAGTTGCTTGTATATGTAAGGATTCCCATATCTTGATTGGCTTATTTCGTGGACAAACCACGTGTTGGGGATTGTATGTAAGGGTAGCTTAAGTGATTCATTATCAAGCTCAAGACCCTTTCAAATCCTCAAGGTTGTCAAGCACTCCAAAGGTATACTTCTAATGCTTAACTTTCGTTGAAGAGATTTAGAAGCACACACACACTTTGCATTCTTACAATTGTGTGCATTCTCTTCATATGTCACATTACACACTAACACTTTGATTGTTATATCTTGTTGTGTGTTTATGGGTCTAGTAATTCATTTCCTGACATTGTTCGGAAACGTCCACGCATGCACAAAAGTGTGCTTAGTTCAGTGTGATGATCGCCGATGGAGAGTGCCTTGGCTTCTCCTTAGGATTCACCTTCAATGGTGATTCAGCGGTTTGATCGGTGGCCTGGCCGCCGAATGAAACCGCCGTTTACGTCCATAAGTGTTTAAAGCAATTCTGCAGTTACGATCGGTGGCCATAACCGCCGTTCATACCTGGTTGATTTAAATCTCTCGGGTTTGGTTCTGCTGTTTAATCGGCAGTTTCGAAACCGCCGATGATGCTCTGTTCCTTTTAGGCTCAATTCGACGGTTGTAAATGGCGGCTTGGCCGCCGATTGAAACCGCCGATCGGTGCATTTCAGGGGCAAAATTGTCTTTTCACATGCCCAATTCTTGATGTCTATAAATATCTCACTTTCTCATTATCTGAATTAGTTCTTTTACTCCTTAGAACCCTAAACTTCAAAGAGAGATATTTAAGAGAAAATCAAATCAAGAATTCACCTTTAACCACTCAAATCAAATCCCTTTTGCATCAAATTTCATATTACATCTTCTATGTCTATATAGAATGCATCCATGCATGGTTTTGGATCATCACATCTTACTTGGTATGTTCTTCACTAGACCTAGCACGGTTACGGTCCGGTTACGGTTCCGGTTCCGGTTCCGGTTCCATGGTTTGGTGGAACCGGAACCGGAACCAGAACCGGAACCGCTATATGTCGGTTCCGGTTCCGGTTCCATAGGAACCAGCGGTTTTGAACCTTTTTTTTTTTAATTAAACAAACAAAAAAAAAAAAGACTTCTAAGTTCTAACTTGACAACTTGTAACTTATAAGTTGTAGATTGTAATTTAATAAAATAAAATATATAAATGACAAATTACAAAATTAAATTAAATTCATTGGGTTATTATTTGAATAAAATAAACAAATGACAAATTACAAAATTAAATTAAAATAAAACTAAACAAAATGACAAATTACAATTTACATTTCATTGGGTATTTGGAAATTGAGTCACCCAAATTTTAAAAATAACATAAAATAAATAAATGACAAATTACAAAATTAAATTAAAAAAAAAAAAAAAAATGTAAACTTATTAGCCTTGCACTTAATTTTTACCACAATTAAGTTGTCTACATATCCTCTTGGGGGGGTTTAGAGGAATCAAAGGTCACGTAGTTCTCTTACCTTTTATTATAGGTTTGGTGATGACGTGGAGTCGTGGACTAATTTTTATTACAGGTTTGCTATTCCGGCTCCACTGCTCCAGAGCCTTCAGGTTCGTCATCTTTAAAGAAATCGTATGTTGGCTCCTGATCGATTTCTTGTTGTCTGTTTTCCACCTTTGTCTAATCATCAACACAAACCTGTATCTGAAGTGCTTTTGGTGTCAAGCACGAACGTCTTTCATCTAGGATATTCCCCCCGGCGCTGAACTCTTGTTCCACCGCCACAATAGAAACTGGTGTTGAAAAAATATTTTTGGCTATCATAGCCATGATTGGATAGTACAGTGTAGCTTCATTCCAATATTTTAAAATATCAAATGCTTCTGTAAACTCACAAGAAGAAGCTAGATAAGATTCAAGCTCGGAATACGAACTGGAGCTTGATGAAGAACATCTTGGTTTTTTGGTTTTTTTTGATAACATACTATA
Organism: Acer saccharum; assembly: GCA_030490815.1. Lineage (NCBI taxonomy): Eukaryota > Viridiplantae > Streptophyta > Magnoliopsida > Sapindales > Sapindaceae > Acer > Acer saccharum. The sequence continues at coordinate 18,596,098 of CM059875.1, forward strand.
CCCTAAATTCAAAAATCCAGAGAAGGATGATGGAGGCTGAGATGTAGTTTGTGTTCGTGTAACATCTAAGTTCAGTGAGGATCCATACAATGTAGCATATTCATCATATAAACTATATAATAATTTCTTAACTCTATCACAACACGCATCAACATCATATTCAATATTTAAACCTTTTTTGCCATAATAACCTTATAGATAATAAGACAAAGATTGTAATTTACAATGTGGATCAAAAACCATAGCAATCAAATAAATATTTGGAAACTCCTCATAATAATTTAACCATTTTGCCTTCATAGCACTAACGACTTCCGCTATTGCTGGGTCAGATTCACAATAAAAAAATGCACCAGCAACATTAATACTCTCAATAATAAATAAATGTGTTGTAGGAAAATAAATACTAGATAATTTTTTTGTAGCATTATGAAAAATTTTTAACAAATTGAAAACATTGTAACAAGCATCCCAATGAGTTTCAAAAAGTTCAATGGTAGGAACATGAAATTGAATAAAAGAAACTAATAAATCCCTATACTTATAACTTTGAGCAAGCATTTTATAAGTAGAATTCCAACGTGTTGGAACATCACGAGCAAATTTAACGACACGTCTACCATTTTGTTTACAATATCTTGCCCATGCTTTCATTGTAGAAAGATGTCTCCATAAAAACATTAGGGCTTTTCTAATAGGTACGATAAAATCTCCAAGAGTTTCTAATCCTTTTTGAACACATATATTTAAAACATGGCATGCACACCTTTGATGAAAAAATGTACCACCAAGAAAGGGTTTGCATAAATCAATTAAAGATGGAATAGTAGCGGTATTGGCAGAAACATTATCAAAACCAATTGCAAAAATTTTGTTTTCAATATTATACTCTGAAAAAATAATTCTAAGCTGTCTATAAATATTCTGAGCAGTGTGTGCATCATCAAAAACTCTAAATGCAAGAATTCTTTTTGGATAGTCCATGCATTATCCATATAATGGCAAGTGACACCCAAGTATGAATGCGATTGCCAATGGTCAGTCCATATATCGGCACATACGGTAACACGACCATTATATTTTTCAAAATATTTTTCTAACTTTTTTTTCTCTCTCGAATAAATCTTTTCAAGTGTTTGTGTGAGCGTGGATCTAGGGACACGGCATGCAGTAGGGTTTAATGCTCGCCGACAATAGTTAACAAAACCAACCCTTTCACCAAAACTGAATGATAAGTGTTCTACTGCTACCATCCTAGCTAATTCTTCTCTATTTTGTTCATCAGTATAACGAAATAATTATTGGTTAGGAGTAGCGTACCTGGGAATTTGTGATTGTGACCTCGTTTTGGTTATTGCGTCTAGATGTTTGGTTTCAATATGCTTCCAATAAGTGCCATATCCTCCGGATTTGCACCACTTATATGTTTTGGTGCAATAATTGCAAGCCGCTACATAGTTTCCATCTTCTTTCCTAACTTTCTTCATATATTTGGTGAAGAGATCAGATTTGTTCCACTTTCGTATCAGATCTTCCTTATCTTGTAGTTCCACTTCCGGTGGATCATAATCAAAATCCAGAGGTGTATCAATATCAGGCATATTTTCTGACTAGTTTGTCAAATTGGGGGTGGTGTCATTGGTATCGGGTTCAGAAATTATTAGAGGGGGAGTAGGACAGTTTAGGCCTAGGTCTTCAGCATAGGCCCGGCGTTGCAGATATTCGTGATAGGTGGAGTCGTTATGACCGAGATTATCGATCATAGCAACCTTACCTTTCATCGAAATCGAACGCCTAGGACCGTCACGGCCGTGACCCCTTCCACTTCCACTTCCACTTGCCATTTAAAAATAAATTTGGGAGAGAATTGGAAACTTAGAACTTAGAACTTAGAAGAATAATAAATTGGAAACTTAGTAATTGACTAATTGGAAATAAGATTAATTGCAAATAATATAAATTGGAAATAAAATTAATTGAAAATAAAATAAATTGGAAATAAAATAAATTGCAAATAAAATAAATTGGAAACTTAGTAATTGACTAATTGGAAATTAAATAAATTGGAAATTAAATAAATTGCAAATAAAATTAATTGAAAATAAAATATATTGGAAATAAAATAAATTGCAAATAAAATAAATTGGAGATAAAATAAATTCAAAATAAAATAAATTGTAAATAAAATTAATTTCAAATAAAAAAATTACAAAATGAAATAAATATTAAAAACGTTGGAAACTTGGAGAGTTGGAGACTAGGAGATTGAGAGACTTGAGAGTTGAGAGTGTTGGAGAGAAATTAGAATTAGAGAATAGAGAGAATTGAGAAGAAATTGGTGTGAGGAAAAATTGACGGCCTGCTGACGTTAGCAGGCCGTTGGGCCTCCAACGGTAACCCAAAAAAAAAGAGAAAAAAATAAATTATGCGAACCGACGGTTTGAACCGAAACCGGAACCGCCGGTTTCATTCCGGTTCGAACCGCCCGGTTCCTCAAACCTTAGAACCGGAACCGGCCTCCTCCGATTTAGGTTCTGGTTCTAGTTTTTTGGGTTTCGGTTTCGGTTCCGGTTCGGTTCCACGGTTCGAACCGGAACTGTGCCAGGTCTATTCTTCACTAATTTCATCTATTTTAAGTGATTTTCATATTAAGACATCTCTTTAATTACTTGTATGTTTGTAGATCATATGCTAAATACAAGTTAGAGATTATTTGTGATATAATTGATTGAGTGTTGTATTGTGATAGCTATCTAGGTTTTGCTTAATCTTGATTAGCTAAGCTATTTGACATATCATCTAGTTATTGATATCTAGGATTGCTTTATTTGATATATCATAATCCTAGATAAGCATATAGAGTTTACCTAGCTCTTGTTGCATTTTGAATATTTTATATATTCACTTAGGTTTCATAATCTCTTCATTGAGAATTAAGACTTGGGGCTAAGATTGCTTAGGCCTCAAGCAAGTTGGACTAGAGCCGCTTTTAAAGGCCCGCGTGGAAGAAGTGGGGGGTTATTGACCGGAGTGTTAGACAAGGTCTACATAGGTTGTAAACTCCATTTCAATTAGTGGATTTCGAGGTTCAAGTGTGGCGCACTAAACAGCCTGTGGTTTTTCCCAGTGGTTGGGTTTCTCCGTATATATCAAGTGTTATTTAATTTCTGCACCATATTACACTTGTTATATTATTGTGACTAGTTAGGGGCATTTTCATAAAATTGACATACATGCGAAAATTGAGTAATAATAGTTAAAATCTATTCACCCCCCCCCCCCCCCCCCCCCCCCCCCCTCTAGATATATAAATATATCATACACATCGAGTGTATTTTTTTCAGTATGACATCAAATGGCCAAGGCAAAGGTCTTGATGAGGAAGTTGACTCAATTAGTGAGAGGCAATGTGATGAGTGTTGCTCATACTCATGTGATGATGATAACTTCGACTTGGAGAGTTTTGACAACAAGGAAAGAATGAGTTATGAGGATTTTATGACATTCTTTCATGACTCCTTGAAGAAGAAAAAGAATGAGATTTTTGTGTTGAAGGAAGATAATCTTCAACTAAGAGAAAAGGTGATTCTCTTAGATGAGGAAGTAAAACTTGTCAAACAAAATGAGGACAAGTTGAAGAAAGAGCTTGAAGAAGCAAGGATATCACTTGCTAAATTCACTTCGGGTACGGAGAAGCTCAACATTATGCAAGGTTGTGGGAAGATGCCTAGTGACAAGAGAGGCCTAGGTTTTGTTGATGAGGAAGTCACACCATCATCCAGCAAGACAACTTTTGTGAAGGAAATTGTTCCTAAGTTGCCTCCTCAATCTTCTTACCACAAGAAGACTCTTGAAGTGGGTGAATCTTTTAAGAGTGCTCCTTTGAAGATTTTCAAGGACAAAGTGATGAGTATCTATAAGTTTTGAAGAAGGCTAAGATCAAGCAACCTTAAGCTCAAAGAAAAAGCTTAGCTTCACCCTCTCAACACCCTAGGAGGAAGATTGATCATGGAGAGTCATCCAAGAATGGCCAAATGAAGATGACAACAAAGGGTAAAACTCAATCTCAACATTCAAGAGCTCTACACCCAAGCTTTGCACAACTAAGGAGACACATTCAACCGGCTCAACCACCTCAACAAACTACACCACAAAGGTGCCACCAATCGGCTCAAGCTCCAAAGAGAAGCAAACCGATGCACCAATAAAGACAACCTCATCAACATGACAATGCCTTGATGAGATCTCAATGCAATGGTATAAATTCTTACTTTGTACCTACTTGTCATTTTTGTGGTATGATTGGTCATTTAAGACCAAATTGCTTTGATTACATCAAGAGGTGTAGGTTAGAGAGCATGAAAGAAAAACGTTGAAAAAGAGGGCAAGTTTGCATAAACCTAGGGAACTTAGAAATATGTCTATGACCACTAGAAATGATAAAGAAGAACCTAGGTCGGTTAGAAAGAATGAACCCGTTTGCCAATGTGCCAATGTGCCAATGTGATACCCGTAGATGCAACTAAGTCCAACGGACTTGGTAAGTCTATAGGGACTCATGTATCCCTTTGACTTGGTTGGAATTGACCCTATGAGGGGAACTCAAGCAAAGAAAGCAAACTTATATGATTTTCCATATGTGATCGGTCATTTATTGTATATGTTTTTGATCCCCATTCCTCCAATCAATTGCTTGTTTCTCGAGTCTTTTAAGGATTTAATGTGTGTTTATGAGCATTTTCAGGATTTTGGATCCAGATGAATATATTGAAGAATATCAGGCAAATAGTGCTATTTTGAAGACTTCAGGGGCTTTTGTGCAATTATCCAATTATGCAGTTGAAAGAGCTCCCAATTGTTTAGCAGCGATGCAGCAGCACTCAGAGAACAGTAGCTGCCACTGCCGCTGCGGTTCCCCGTTTCTCGTCAAGGGCGCTGCCGCGCCGTTGCCACATTGGCAGCGGTCACGGCAGCGGTTTTGCGAGATGATCAAGACGAGGGATTCTTTTCGTTGTCAGATGGAGGAGGGCCTATAAATAGGTTATGATATCTTTTAGGGCAGTCTCTCTCTCGTTCGCTCTCTGGCTGGTTTTGCAACTCTTACATTCAGACATTCCACACTCTTTGCTCATCACACAAATCCATCATTCATCTTTACTCATAGAAGATTCGAAGACGAAGGAGGTCATCGAGGATTTGAAGAATTTGTTGAAGCTTTTCAATGGGTTTTATCTTTTCTCCCTATTGTTTCTTTGTTTCTAATATGTGTAACTAACTCCATACTAGGGAGTCAATGTGAACCTCTATGAATACTCTTTGTTAGAATTGACTATATTTTCTTAATTCAAGTTTTGATTCATTCAATTCATTCTAAGTCTTAATTCTTTACTTGTGTTAATGCATGATCATACGTTGGCATGAATTTAGGGTTTTGATAATTTAACAATTAAGTTTGGAGTGTTGATCTACACGTAACCTTAATTAATATTCAATTGAATGGGTAAAACTAATCTTAGCATTGATCTATGCAAGTAGGTTTTGGTTCATTAGTTCTTGCACTTAATGGGTTCTCGGTTATAGTTTGCACCATTGATCTATGGGTAAATTATAATTGAGAACACTTGATTCATCCCGGGATCATACGGTAACAATCATAAATAAGATAAGAACGAACCCTTAACTTGAGTTACATCTTTTATCAAAGTCAATTCGAAGCATTGAGTAAACATAGTTGGTGAGCATTGATGACCTAGTCCTCTCACCTCTTGATCACATTCACATATTCTTGTTAATTGCTTTCTTAGTTTAATTTAGTTTTAGTTAATCAATACTCACTCAATCAATCAATCAATCTCAAATCTCTTGGTTACTTTTAATTGCTTAGCTTAAATTAGAATTAGTCATAACTAGTAAATCACTTTTCCTCGTGGGAACGATCCTTACTTGTCGCTGTACTTATCTCACGATTCATGCACTTGCGAGTTAGGTTTTTATAACACGATTTTACACATCAAGTTTTTGGCGCCGCTGCCGGGGAACTAGTTGAATTTATTGGTTATTTCTAGTTTTAGTTTTGGTTAATAGGTTTACTTAAGTTTTAGGTAGTCGAGTCATTAACTTTTATTTTTATTTTTATTTTTTTTTTATTTTTCTCTATTTTCTTTCTTCTAGCAGTTTATTTGTGTGCTGTCTTTTCTAATTTCAGGTGTTGATAGTAGATGCAAGGTAGAAGATCTCAGCAGGGAGAATTATTACCTTTGAACGACAATATTCATCGCATCAGAAATCATATAATGAACGACGGGGATCAACTGCAGCGAGAAGGGCTCAACCAGGAACCTGATCAGATGCCTAATCTTGTCCCGAATCCAGTTTATGAACCAGAGCCTATCAGAACTATGAAGGATTACAGTAGGCCGGTGGTGAGCAACCATCCCTTGTGCATTGTGCTAGAACCTGCAGCTAGGAACTATGAACTACGGAGTAGCCATTACAACCAGCTGCCTGTGTTCTGAGGTTTACCAGATGAAGATGTACTTCTGTTCTTTAGAGAGTATTATGTAGCAATACAATCCTTGCCCAACCATAGGATATCAGAAGACCAGCTGCGCATGAGATGCATTCCACATGCATTGAAGGATGAGGCGAAGACATGGTTGCTGACACTGCCTCCAGCATCTTTGAGAACATGGGATGAAATAAGAGAGAAAATCACTGACCAGTATTATGCACCTTAGAAGACCAGTGAAATCCGAGCAAAAATTTCAAGTTTCTACCAACAAGACAATTAGTCTTTTTATGAGGCATGGGAGCGTGTCAAGAAGTACACCAGAGATTGTCCTCAGCACAGTTTTCTTACAAATCAGCTTTGTCAGTGGTTTTATGATGGTCTAACGAAAGTATCAGGTCTTCTAGTGAACAACGCATGTGGAGGTTCCATGTATGACAAACAACCAGAGGAGGTATATTCTATCTTTGAGAAATTAGCTCAGAATTCCCGTCACAAGAACTCCAGGAGAAAGAAGGGAATTTATACAGTAGATGCAAATACAGAAAACTCCATTCAAATGACACAAATAATAAAGAAGATGGATGCTTTAGCTACTGATATAGGGCAGATGAAGAGTTGGCAACAAAAAGTGTTTATGGGAGAACACCACGCAGGATGTTCAGGATCTAGAGAAGAAGAAGAAGAAGAAGTTCAGGCCATGAACAACTTTAATCCTAGGCCACGGAATGACCCATATTCCAACACTTACAATCCAGGTTGGAGAAATCACCCAAATTTTTCATGGTCCAACAACAATCAGAATTCTAGGAACCAGTGGGGCAACAATACTAAAGGTACTGGGAACCAATGGGGCAACAACAATGGAAATCAAAGGCAATTTAACGCCGGGGCCCCACAAAATGCCGAATCCCAACCTAAGAGGCCATCAATAGAAGACATGCTTGTACAGATGCAGCAACAAATGCAGCAAATGAATCAGAAGAATGAGGTACAATTTCAGAACATACATGCTTCGCTAAGGAAGATAGAGACTCAAGCTGGGCAATTAGCTGAAACTCAACAAAAGATGGAACAAGGGAAATTTCCAAGTTTCACTGAGCAAGCAAAGGCTATGACAGTCCTTCGTAATGGTAAGGTTCTAACTGATACTAAACCCGCTGAACTTTCTGATAAATTTGCTACTATTTCAGGGTCTTCAAAGGATAACAACACCCTAGGAGGAAGAAATAGTGGTGGAAAAATCCAAGGTTTCACTGCTCCTCCACAAGTCAGCCAATCCATACATTCCTCCAATTCCATTCCCAGGGAGGTTGGAAAAGAGCAAGTTGGAGAAATCATACAAAGACATATATGACATTCTTTCGAAAGTCAATGTCAACTTGCCCTTATTGGAGATGATTCAGAAGATGCCCGCATATGCCAAGTTTCTTAAGAGTCTTCATACTTACAAGACAAGATTTGGGGAGAATCATCAAGAATTCATGACCGGAAGTGCTAATGCAGTTCTTCAAAAGTCGTTGCCGCCTAAATTACAAGATCCAGGTAGTTTTTGCATCAACATTACTATAGGAGGTACCACTTTGGAGAGAGCCATGTTAGATTTAGGAGCAAGCATTAATTTGATGCCCTACTATATCTATGAGCAACTGGGATTGAATGACCTGAAGAAGATATCTATGTCACTTGTGTTGGCTGATGGTTCTGTTAGATACCCAAGGGGTTATGTTGAAGATGTATTAGTGCAGGTAGATAATCTCATCATTCTTGCTGATTTTGTTGTCCTAGACATGGATGAAGGAGCTAAAGATAGGAACTGCAAACCTATCCTTTTAGGGAGGCCTTTTATGGCAACTGCAAAGACTTTTATAGATGTCCAGAATGGAAAGCTAACGATGACTGTGTTAGATGAAACAGTAGAGTTTAAAGTCTTTGAGTCTCTTAAGTTCCCTGAAGCAGCAGATGATAGTTACTCAGTTGAATGTAACTCGATTGGAGTGGTGAATTCGGCAGTACAAGATGAGTTGACTGGAGAAATTTTTGAAGAACTACTAGATTGGATTTGTGATGCAATTGAAGATGATGAAGAAATTCAACAGGGTGAGGTTTCAGAAGAAGATTCTGACATTGAGGAAGTAAGTGCTGAAGTAGAAGATGAGATCAACAAGTCATTAATCCCATCTGTGAGTTCTCCCCCTGTATTGGAACTCAAACAACTTCCTTCTAACCTCAAATATGCCTTCCTAGGGAAGAATGATACTCTACCAGTGATCATAGCTTCTGACTTAGAGGCGGAAAAAGAAGAGAGACTATTGAAGGTGCTACAAGAGTATAAGGCCGCCATTGGATGGACCATAGCGGACATTAAGGGAATAAGTCCTACCACCTATATGCATCACATTCTTTTAGAAGAAGGAATGAAGCCATCTAGAGAGGCTCAACGAAGACTTAACCCGAATTTGAAAGAGGTCGTGAAGGAAAAGGTCCTAAAGCTACTTAAGGTGGGTATTATATATCCTACATCTTACGGTAAATGGGTGAGTCCGGTCCATGTTGTGCCAAAGAAGTCTGGGATAACGGTGATAGCTAATGAGAACAATGAGTTGATTCCTACAAGGAAGACAACGGGATGGAGAGTGTGCATAGATTACCGTAAACTCAACACGGCAACTAAAAAGGATCACTTTCCTTTGCCGTTCATTGATCAGATGCTCGAGCGTTTGGCAGGACATGCTTATTATTGCTTCTTGGATGGATTTTCAGGATACAATCAGATTGCCATAGCTCTAGAGGACCAAGAGAAGACGACGTTCACATGCCCCTTCGGGACCTTTGCTTACCGAAGAATGCCTTTTGGGCTGTGCAACGCCCCTGCCACCTTCCAGAGATGCATGATGTCTATTTTCTCTGACATGCTAGAGAAGTATATTGAGGTATTTATGGATGATTTTTCTGTTTTTGGTAATTCTTTTGACCACTGCCTTGATAACTTAACTAATGTGTTGAAAAGATGCACTGAAACCAATTTAACTCTTAGTTGGGAAAAAAGTCATTTTATGGTGAAATCTGGAATAGTGCTAGGACATGTGATATCTGATAAAGGCATAGAAGTAGATAGAGCTAAAATTGAAGTAATTGCTAAACTTCCACCTCCCACTTCGGTGAAGGGTGTGAGGAGTTTTCTTGGTCATGCAGGTTTTTATAGGCGTTTTATATAAGATTTTTCAAAGATTAGTCGCCCCCTATGTAACCTCTTAGCCAAGGATTCTACATTTGTTTTCAATAATGAATGTTTGCGTGCTTTTGAATCTCTCAAAGATAAATTGACATCTACTCCTGTTATTATGCCTCCTGATTGGTCTCAGCCATTTGAATTAATGTGTGATGCATCAGACTATGCTGTAGGTGCTGTTTTAGGACAGCGAATTGATAAAGTTCCACATGTTATTTACTACACTAGTCGTACTTTGAATGATGCACAATTAAATTACTCCACAACTGAAAAAGAATTGCTTGCTGTGGTGAGTGCCTTAGAAAAATTTCGTCAATATTTAATAGGATCTAAGGTCATTGTTTATTCTGATCATGCTGCTTTGAAATATTTACTAACAAAGAAGGAAGCGAAACCGAGATTACTCCGGTGAATCCTTTTGTTGCAAGAGTTTGATTTGGAAATCAGGGATAAGAAAGGCAGCGAGAATGTGGTAGCTGATCACCTTTCTCGATTAGTGGAAAATGAGAATGTGGAGGAAAGCACTAAACTGGTGCCAATCAATGAGAATTTCCCAGATGAACAGTTGATGGCAGTAGGAGTCAATGATCCTTGGTATGCGGACATAGTGAACTACCTTGCCAATGGCGTCATACCAGCTGACCTGACCTCGCAAGCAAAGCAAAGATTCATCTCCATCACTAGGCAATACTTTTCAGACGAGCCATACCTGTTCAAATATGGCGTTGATCAGATCATTCGAAGATGCGTCCCTGAAGAGGAGCAGCAAGATGTGCTGAAATTTTGCCACACCCTTAGCTGTGGAGGGCACTTTAGTGCCAAGAAAACTGCTCTGAAAGTTCTCCAATCGGGTTTCTTCTGGACCTCTCTATTTAAAGATGCTTACACGTTTTGTATTTCCTGTGACAGGTGCCAGAGAACGGGGAACATTGGTAAAAGAGATGAGATGCCTCTTTCAAGCCAGTTGGTAGTAGAGATATTTGACGTATGGGGGATTGATTTCATGGGACCTTTCCCATCCTCACATGGGTTCTTATACATCTTGGTTGCTGTCGATTACGTCTCAAAATGGATTGAAGCAGTCGCAACCAAGACGAATGATAGCCAGGTGGTGATAAAGTTTGTGAAGGAGAACATATTCACCAGATTCGGTATGCCTAGAGCAATCATAAGTGATGGAGGGAGCCATTTTTGTAACAAGGTCTTTGCCTTGTTAATGAAGAAGTATAGTGTCAAACACAAAGTGGCAACTCCGTAGCATCCGCAGACCTCAGGACAAGTTGAGGTAAGCAACAGGCAGATTAAGCAAGTACTAGAGAAGACAGTGCAGCCAAATCGGAAGGATTGGTCACTTAAGTTGAATGATGCATTATGGGCATACAGAACAGCCTACAAAACTCCCATAGGTATGAGCCCATATAGGATAGTCTATGGCAAAGCATGCCATCTCCCGGTAGAGTTGGAACATAACGCCTATTGGGCCCTAAAGAAGTTGAACTTCAATTTAGACAAGGCAGGGGAGGAAAGAAGCTTGCAATTGAGTGAACTTGAGGAACTCCGGAACAATGCATATGAAAATGCAAAAATCTACAAAGAAAGGACTAAGAAATTACATGATAGTAAGATCTTTTGTAAAGAGTTTCATCCAGGAATGCTAGTTTTGCTGCACCAATCACGTTTGAAGTTGTTTCCAAGAAAGCTGAAATCGAAGTGGGCTGGACCATTTAGAGTAACTCAGGTGTTCCCGCATAGAGCTATTGAAATTCAAAATCTTCAGAATGATGGTGTTTTCAAAGTTAATGGTCAAAGGCTGAAGCCATACTTTAGCATATCCGAGGTTATGTGTGTTTGGTCTTCCGTGCTTCATGAGCCGTAAGACCCCTGTGCGTCTTGCCCAGACGTTAAATAAAGCGCTCGGTGGGAGGCAACCCACCCAGGTATGTTCTTTTCAGTTTTGTTTTTATTGTGTCTTTAATTAGTGTTCCCCTTGCTTTGAAATAGGTTTGGGGGTGTTGTTTTTAATATAAAAAAAAATAAAAAAATTTGGTCTGTCAGGTCTGCCGCTGTGGTATAAGTGCAGCGCACTAAGTGCGGTATGGCAGCGTTGCATTCCGTCATCGCAACGTTGCCGGACCGTAGCCCAACAATTGGCAGCGGTTCTTCCTGGGCGAAACGCTACCCAACCGCTGTGGATTAATAGGCAGCGGTATGGCAGCGGTACCTTCTGTTCTTGTACCGCTGCCTAGACACTGCCAAACAATTGGGAGCGTGCAATTTTTGCCAACCGCTGCCTGACCGCTGCGCCTATGGCAGCAGTACTGGCAGTGGTCCTAAAAGTAAAACGGTGCATTCAACTCTGCCGCTTAGACGGCCAATAGGAGTTGACCGCTGCCAAATCTCTACGCCTATGGCAGTGGTAGTGGCAGCGGTTGTGCCCTAATTATAAAACGCACTTTTTTTTTTTGCGAGTCACTCTCAATCGCTTTCTCTCTCAATTTTTTCTTTCTTTTTCTTCTTTCTTCTCCTCTTCACAATTCCGGTCAACTCATCTTCCAGCTATGTGCTTCAATTTTATGTTTCTTTGATTTCTTGTTCAATATTGCCTCTAATTGTATGTCCCCACTCCCTTCTCCCCAAATTGTGCTTCCAATTGGTGTACTTAGGGTTATATGACCGAAAATTTGGGGATAGTTGGATGTTGGACGAATTTGGTCCATTGCATGTGTTATTTGAGGAATGCTCAGGGACTAGGCAATAGGTGGAAGTGTGTTTTGATGATTTTCAATGGAATAGTGTAACAATTGTGCATGAAATTGTGTTTTATATTGTCCAAATACTTGTTATTCTATATTTTTACTGAGTTGTGCTGTGTTGAATGTGAAATGATAATATTTGTGCAATGTAGGCACTTGGGTTTACTGATTTTACTGCCGGAATGCTGCTGAAATTATCGTTGATCAGTGACTGTCCATTTTTGTTTGATTATTTGCTTTATTGTTGTTATCTTTGCAGTTATGGCACGGACAGTAGTTAGAGGAGGTCATGTTCCTGCGGATCCAAACCATAGGCGAGATAAGAGGCCAGTTGAGCAGCAACTCAAGGGACATCCTGACTACAAGGACAGGTTAAGGAAAGACAGGAACTTCATTCTGGAAAGGGAGATAGCTGTGAAGGAGTTAGAAGAAACACCCATACCAGCTACTGTTGCCGCCAGAGGATGGGAAGGTTATGTGCGCAGGCCCTGCAATGCAAATATTAGCATTGTCAAGGAGTTTTATGCAAATATGGTGGATGCGTAGTTTGGGTCACATAGTGTAGTTGTGGTCAGAGGAGTGCCTGTGGTGCTTTCTGTGGAGGCAATTAGAGATTATTATGGCTTACCACCACATGAGGATGTTCAGGTGGCGTTTCCAGGCAAGTACGAGATAGGCTGTGCGCTTCGCAGCAGAGGTGGAGCAGGCTGGAATGGCCAGGAGCTGAAGAGGGGTTATTTGCACTTGGATACTGCTTTCTGGAACTTGTTTATCTCGGCTTCTCTTAAGCCATCTAGTCACACTGGGGAGATTTTCAAGGAGGTATCTCAGGTGTTGTATGTTATCAGGACAGGTAGATACTTTGATGTGGCCACCTTCATCAAGAAGGAGATCCGGGGTGTTAGGTGTTTGACAGGGGCGACTATGGTATTCCCGTGTTTGATCACAGGCATGTGCGCTGCCGCTGGGATAGGAGTGTATACTGACGCCAGTGATGTGATGACACAGCCGGAACGGCCACTATCACTTTCCACATGGAACACTCAGGCTAGCGTGCGTGGGCTCCCCCTGATTGGTGAGTTGCTTGGGCGGAAAAGGTGTCGGGGTGGTCAGACCGACGAAGGAGATGAGCAGTTGGATGCTGTGGACCAGCAGACTGTGGAGCAGCACACTCAGGGAGAGTCCGGAGCTGGGTCATCGCAGCAGAGGCCGGAGTGGGTGGAGTACATGCTATCCTCGATGAGGAACCATGTCGATACCGGGATAGCAGGATTGAGGAATGATATATACTCCTGCCTGGATACTTTGGAGATATCGATTGATGAAATCTATGCCGCCACAGTCCAGCCAGGCCAGCCTCAGAGAGGAGATGACAGAACTGGGCCTGGCCCAAGCCAGCAGTGAGAGGATGGCGGCATAGGCACTGTAGACGGTCCTGAGTCTACAGCAGGATATGTTTTCTTTTATATGTTTTCTTTTATTTTCTTTATTTTCTTTATTTCCTTTTTCCTTTAGAATTTTGGTTTTCAGGTTTACTTTTGTGGATTTAGTATTATGACTTTTGTTTCTTTTGTTTTATTTTCTGACATGATTCCTTTTCCGTATCTTTATCCGATTTGTCTTGTGCTTTAATGTTCTACATTGAGGACAATGTAGGATTTAGGTTTGGGGGTGTGTTATGTGTTTTATGTTTTTTAGTCAAATTTTTGGTTTTGTTTTGAGTCTGTCGTTCCTGCGTCTTTTGAGACGAGACACTTCGGTGTGTGCCTTAGAGATGATGTGCATTAATCAATAGGTTTACACTAACATCTTGCCATTTAGGGTAATACATTGCATTTTTTCAAAATCTATGGCATGCTCTTGATGTGATGGTTGATAGAATGCTGAGTTGAATTGTCATGATTAATAGTGGAGACTACCCTTGTGAGTTCACTAAGCCAAAAAGCGTACATAAAATGACATACTATGAGGGTCCTGTTGTTTCTACTCTTTAAACACTTAGTAGGTCTTAGCATTAGATTCGATCTCTATAGGTTGTACATTGAGCATTATAGAACGATCATCTTAAAAAGATTTCACATGTTGCATGTTGTTCTTGAGTAAGTCGAACCAGTGGAAGTGATATAGACTATGTATGTTTTAGCTACTTAAATAGGCCTTAAATATTTCCTCCCTTATGTATGTGCTCCATAGCCCTGTTTGAAGCCAAACACTGATAGCCTTTTTCTTTCTTCACTACATTAACTGCAACCCAAACAAGCCAATGATTAGCCATACCTTATAGCTTGGGATCATATTCTGAGAAAGGTGAAGTGAAGGTACGAATTTTTGCACGTAACTGTGTGCATGAATTATTTCAAGGAAGCAAAGAGCTGCATTCAATCCAAAGAGTTGTGAAGCTGAAGGTAATCCAATCATTCATTCAAAAAAAAAAAAAAAAAAAAGATTGATGAAAAGGGGTGCAATAAGTCAAATGAAGACTGCACGCTCGAATCTACTTGACAGGAGTTGGCAAAGGGAGTAAGGAAAATTCCGAGGAATTAGTTAATAAGTGGTCAAATTCCACTTGACAAGGAGACCAAGAGACTTGTGCGAAGCTGTAAAGGTAATGGAAGACTCTCATGGTATGATCCTAGGTTCTTTGAATTCCAATTTTCCGTTCTTTCTTAACCCTCACCCAATAGCCCCATTACAACTTGAATGAAGTCTATTTGATCTGCTGGTTATCCTTGCTATGATAGTAGATGTGTGATGTGTGTTTATCTTGTTCATAATGTTCGATTCTTTTCATCAGATCTTTTGCATACAAATCAAGTGTTCTTTCAATGATGTATTCTTATGCGAATAATTTGAATTTCTTGTGCATAAATTCCATCGCATATGCTTGATGAGTGTTTTTCACCTAGGTTCTGAGAGAACTAGTGAGAGAAATCCTGTGAGGATTAGAGTTGAGGCGAATTATATCTATGGCCTTTTAATGATGTGTCCTGGATGCTAGAGTGTTTAGAGCATGAGCTTTTCAATTAAAAATTGGGCAATGTTTTCAGACTTGTGACGTAATATTAGTCTTTACTTATTGACTTCTGCATGCATTGTCTCAACATGGGCACATATTGTGGTATTTTGATGACCGGTTTTCGCAGGATATGTTTGTGGGTGTCATAGCTGTAAACCCTCAGGAGACGAAACTCCTCCTACTAGGGACACCTAGAGGTTTAAAGGCTTGTAGCATATGCTCAATGCTATCGTGTTCCCTACGAAGGTGGCATAGTTTAGTTTGTTGTTTTGAGGTTTTGTTTTTGCTTTAGTTTTGCTCGAGGGCTAGCAAAAGATAGGTTTGGGGGTATTTGATCGGTCATTTATTGTATATGTTTTTGATTCCCATTCCTCCAATCAATTGCTTGTTTCTCGAGTCTTTTAGGGATTTAATGTGTGTTTATGAGCATTTTCAGGATTTTGGATCCAGATGAATATATTGAAGAATATCAGGCAAATAGTGCTATTTTGAAGACTTCAGGGGCTTTTGTGCAATTATCCAATTATGCAGTTGAAAGAGCTCCCAATTGTTTAGCAGTGATGCAGCAGCGCTTAGAGAACAGTAGCTGCCGCTGCCGCTGCGGTTCCCCGTTTCTCGTCAAGGGCGCTGCCGCGCCGTTGCCACATTGGCAGCGGTCACGGCAGCGGTTTTGCGAGATGATCAAGACGAGGGATTCTTTTCGTTGTCAGATGGAGGAGGGCCTATAAATAGGTTATGATATCTTTTAGGGCAGTCTCTCTCTCGTTCGCTCTCTGGCTGGTTCTGCAACTCTTACATTCAGACATTCCACACTCTTTGCTCATCACACAAATCCATCATTCATCTTTACTCATAGAAGATTCGAAGACGAAGGAGGTCATCGAGGATTTGAAGAATTTGTTGAAGCTTTTCAATGGGTTTTATCTTTTCTCCCTATTGTTTCTTTGTTTCTAATATGTGTAACTAACTCCATACTAGGGAGTCAATGTGAAACTCTATGAATACTCTTTGTTAGAATTGACTATATTTTCTTAATTCAAGTTTTGATTCATTCAATTCATTCTAAGTCTTAATTCTTTACTTGTGTTAATGCATGATCATACGTTGGCATGAATTTAGGGTTTTGATAATTTAACAATTAAGTTTGGAGTGTTGATCTACACGTAACCTTAATTAATATTCAATTGAATGGGTAAAACTGATCTTAGCATTGATCTATGCAAGTAGGTTTTGGTTCATTAGTTCTTGCACTTAATGGGTTCTCGGTTATAGTTTGCACCATTGATCTATGGGTAAATTATAATTGAGAACACTTGATTCATCCCAGGATCATACGGTAACAATCATAAATAAGATAAGAACGAACCCTTAACTTGAGTTACATCTTTTATCAAAGTCAATTCGAAGCATTGAGTAAACATAGTTGGTGAGCATTGATGACCTAGTTGTTAGGTTGATAATTAGTGTTGGCATTAATTCCATATCAAAACGTGTTTTACTTGTAATGTTTAGTGGTTAGTAAATGAAGGATTTCGAAGACGAAGGACGTCTCAACCATTATTCGTTCAAGTTGCCGGCTTTTAAGAGTCTCGGACATTATCGGTCTACAAAGGTATACATGTCCTCTTATCTCTTACAAGGCTAGGCACAAACTCACACATATCATTCTTGTGTGTCCCCTCATGATTTTATTTCATTTACATTTCACTTTCACACACTTGGCAAAATATGCTCATGCATTCACATTTAGTTAATAAACTTTGTGTTTTGCATTTTCTAGGACTATGTCCGGAAACTAGCATATGTGTGTGTATTTGTGTTTGTATGTTTCCGTATTTTGTGTTTAGGACTTGAACATGTTCTTATTCAATGCCTTATTGAGTTCTGGTCGTTTCGGTTACTCATTCATAAGGTTTCGAGTCCAAACGTGTTGACTATGCCACTTTACGTTCTCTTATGTTGTGTTGACTTCATCGATGATTTCCGAGATGATTTCTCAACCGTTTTTCAAAGTTGTATAGTCTTTTTCGTGCGTGAGAGAGTCACGGTTCGTAATCCGAAAACGGATTCGAATTCGGAGTTCGGACGCTCGAGATACGGGCCGACGAACCGAGAGTGCGCGGGAGAGGACAGCCCAGGCCGTGGGCCACATGGGCTGGCCGTGGTTGAGGCCGTGGGCCCCACGGCCTGGAGCCCCTTCTGCTCCCGTGTGGGCCACGCGCCCCCCACGGCCTGGGGGTGACGTGGCACCACGTGATTGGTCGAAAACTCTCTTCTCTCTCCTCCTATTTCTTCCCTCTCTCTCTCATTTTTGAATTTCCAGGAAGAAAAATCAGATTTCCCGTCAGCCCTCTCCTCTGAAATTTCAGATTTTCGAAACACCATATCTTCCTCATCCGGAGTCGGATTTGAGTGATTCAAGTTGGAGAGTGTTCGTACTTGAGTCCTCTAACATCTCCAAGTGGTTTGATAGCTGTTTGATTGTGATTTCCAGTGGTTGACCACTGAATTCCGAACCAGCATCATAATCCGAGGTAATGGTCTCATCTTAGGGATTTCTTGTTATTTGACCTTCCACATGCTTGGGGTTTCTTCTTCTATATCTTTGTTATTGTTTTATGAAAGCTATTTGAAAAGGTAGCTTGATTATCATTCCAATTGAAATTCAATTTATGGACTTATGTTGACTAGATTTCATGATTCTAGGTTTTACATTTGTTTGTGAGTTGTATTGTGATTAGAATGGCATCTTAGGTTGTTTGATACTTAATTGAATTAATTTTGTATTGAAATGACTTTGAGATTTGATTTGGTCCTTTGATTGAAAAAATCAAGGATTTGTGTATTTGTTTGTGATTTAGAGAATATAGGTTTTGATTGATGTAAATCTCAAAACCTTGCTCTATATTTTTGTCTAGTATATTGATTGATTTTAATCTCATATATCTAGTCTTTGATTGTATATTGATAGCATCTTGAATTAGGACTTAATAAACATTTTGTGATTCAAGTGTTATGTGTGTGAATGAGACTTTGAGTATATGTGTTAGGTGTTTCACATGCTTAGGTTTCTATTCATGGATTTTTGCATCTAGACTTGATTAATTGTGTTTTCACATGTTTAGGTCTATTTGTGCCATAGAATGTATTGATCACATGTTCTATGTTGAAATGAATGTTTGCATCATTTGCATTCACATGATCACACTAGGAAGTCCTTGTAAAAGGCATAAAGTCTTGGTTAGAGTCGGGATGACTCGGATAGCCAAGCAAAAAGTCTTGCCTAGAGTCAGGATGAC
Source organism: Acer saccharum (assembly GCA_030490815.1). Taxonomy (NCBI): domain Eukaryota; kingdom Viridiplantae; phylum Streptophyta; class Magnoliopsida; order Sapindales; family Sapindaceae; genus Acer; species Acer saccharum. The sequence goes on from CM059875.1 coordinate 18,614,906, forward strand.
TTGGATAGGTAAGCAAGAAGTCATGGCTAGAGTCAGGAGGACTCGGATAGTCATGCATGGGAGGCTCCCTAGAGGCAAGAGTGCCTTGGATAGGGAGTTGGCTAACATATTGGTAGGCCTAGGCGTATGGTTAGACATAGACTCCGATAGAGCGGGGTACACGGGATGTGTATGCACTCTTGAGGAATTTCTAATCTACCATCGATGTTGGTTGAGTGTGTTGTCCAATATATGGTGGTTCCGCATCATTGAGGGATTTCATACTTTCCAATAGGGTTGGGTAGGCTTAGACTTCACTAGGTTGGGTGAGCTAAAGATTGGTCACTTTGTGAATGTTCTATGTTTACTTTCCAATAATATAGTACCCAATGGTTGTAATTCAACCCGTGGATGTTTCCTCCTTGGAGGTTTTACCACGTTAAAAAAATCCCTTGTGTTAATTCTTTCTATCTCTTCTCTTATATTTTAATTGTATATTTTATTGTCTTGATTCATAATATTCACTTGTGATGTATTGTGAACCAAGTCTTTGTATAGTGTGATTAGAGTATTCATTCTATAGATCAATTTGTATCTTTGATTCTTTTGTATATTGTAATATTTGTTTAGTGACATTTTGCTCACTCTTGTAACACATTGAACATCTTATGAAATACAAGCTTATTTTGTTGTTATGTTTATTTGATGTTTTACCTCACATGACTTGTTGATATACTTAGACATTTCTCTTATGATTGTATCATTGTATTGTCTATGTATGTCTACCTTGGCTTATTGTGTTGTGTGTAAAGCTACCTTGAGGGACAAACGGATGTTTGTTCAAGGGTTTGAAAAAAGGTGTAAAAACCTATTCACCCCCCCCCCCCCCCCCCCTCTAGGTATGCTTTAAGCAATTTAACTTCGTTTGTGTACATTCACTAGTCCTCTCACCTCTTGATCACATTCACATATTCTTGTTAATTGCTTTCTTAGTTTAATTTAGTTTTAGTTAATCAATACTCACTCACTCAATCAATCAATCTCAAATCTCTTGGTTACTTTTAATTGCTTAGCTTAAATTAGAATTAGTCATAACTAGTAAATCACTTTTCCTCGTGGGAACGATCCTTACTTGTCGCTGTACTTATCTCACGATTCATGCACTTGCGAGTTAGGTTTTATAACACGATTTTACACATCAATATGTAAAAAGTTGATTAAATTTATGACTCTTTTGATAATTGCTTGAGATTTTTGGTTGCACATATATGCTTATTTGTTTCTATTTCATAATAAGTGTGCACCATTGCTTTACCTGCAATCCATGTCATATTTATGCTCAAACATGCATTTTTGGACTAGGAGAATTATTTGGAAAAGTACAGGTGAATGACCCATAATTTATCTCCATGACATGAGAATTTTATGACATGCTTAATATGATATGCATGAAATATTTTTGATTGCTTATATGCAAATTATGTGTGAAAAGCAAATGAGAAGACTAAAATCAATAAGGATCTAGTATCCATTCAATCAATAAGGATTTTATATCCAAATTAGTCTTCTCTCTCTTCTTAAAGGTATAAACAAGGCTACTATAATACGGATGTTTCATCCAGAAAAATCGAATAGGATCATTGAATCCATGTCTTGGTTTGCCTTTAAGGATTGATATAGTTGCTCTTAGCTCGAAAATATCTTTTGAAAAACTATATCTTGCTTGTTTATGACAAAAGGGTACAAATTGGTTTGAATTCTCTTGGAAACCCTTTTGATGTTTGCTTTGCCAAATACCATTGATTTTGGACTTGAATGCAATATGTCTTGCATGCAAAGCATCTTTGTCACACATTTTTTTTTAAAAATAAAACTCCTTGAATCTCTCTCAATTACTTAAGTTGCATAAAGTTCGTTTATATGATTATGCAAATGCCTTTTGTGCTAGTAGCTCTCTTTGCTAAAGCAACCTGATAGAGGGAGCTCCTTTGTCTATCTCATGACTGTAAGGTTCCCATTTGTTGATTGGCTAATTTCGTGGACAAACCACATGTTGGGGTTCTTTGTAAGGGTAGCTTAAGTGTTGGTGTTATTGCTCAATGCCCTTAGAAGACCTCGTCTTGATAAGCACCGAAGGTAAATTTCTATGTGCTTACTTGTCTTGAAGAGATAGTTGCACACACTCACAACTCATGCATATGTTTAATCCTTGAATGTTGTGTCTTATTTTTTGTGCATTAATGTTCATTAACATCTCTTCTTGCTTGTTATCTTGATTGCATCTTGTGATTATATGTCATATCATGTTAGGCTTTTAGGATGCATCTTCCTTTACCTTTTTACCCCTTGCATATTGTTTGTGGGGTTCAAAGGAGGTGGCTGTGCGCTGGTCGTCATGAGCCAGACCAGCGCAGATCGCCCAGTGGTCTGTCATTGGTCGTGCGTCGGTCCACACCAGTGCAAATCCCCCAGTGGTCTGTCGTTGGTCGTGCGCCGGTCCACACCAGCGCAAATCGCCCATTGGTGTGCCGCTGGTCGTGCGCCCTTTTATGCGCTGGTCGTCAAGCGCCTGTGCAATTTTTGCCTATACGTTGGTCGTGCACTTGTCGTCCAACGCAAGCTCACCAGCACACAGTGCAATTTCTGGTGCGTTTTTAAAAACGACCTCACTTCACTTATGGCCCCTATATATATGCCACTATGACTTTAGGTCAAAAAAGAGAGTTCATATTCATATTTCATACTTAGGATATTTTTCAAGACAAGAAAAATACACAAAGAACTCACCTTTTATTACTCAAACACTTTTTCATGATCATCAATCATCATCTAGCATCATCTTTGATCATCTAGATGTCATTTTGCATGGATTTTTCATCATACTTTGCTTGGTAAGCTTTTCACTAATATCTTACATATTTTGTGTTTTTCTTAACAAGCAATCTCAATTTATTACTTGTATGATTTTCATATATCTTTTGATACAAGATTGAGATTAGTGTGATGTATGTTTGAGAAGTTGTATTGTGATAGCTAATTAGGTTTTGTGCTTAATCTTGATTAGCTAAACTATTTGACATGTCATTTAGTTTTTAATATCTAGGATTGCTTTAATTGCAAATTCATCATCTTAGATAAGCATATAGGGTTTCCCTTGCTCTATGTTGCATTTGGATATTCATATATTCACTTAGGGTGTTATTCTCTTCATTGAGAAAGTAAGTCTTGTGTGTAGCTTCCGGGATTAGGTTGCTTAGATCACAAGCAAATTGGACTAGGTTCACTCATACCGAGATTAGGTAGGTATGTGATTACTTCTAGGATTAAGTTGTAATTGTTTTACACATTTAGTGGATTCAAGGTTCAAGTGTGGCTTACTTACTAGCCCATGGTTTTTCCCGTGAGAGTTTCCACGTAAAAATCAAGTATTATTTAATTTCCGCATTTTATACTTGATTTATTGCTTTATCTAGTTAGGGGCAATTTCGTAATATTGACCTCTCACGAAAAATTGGGTAATAAGTTTAAAATCTATTCACCCCCCCCCCCCCCCCCCCCCCCCTCTAGATAATTTTATACACACCGTGCTATAATTTGTTTCAATGACAAAAAATGGGAGAAGTCTTGAGAGATATAGGGGGAGCATTTTGTATGCTTTTGGGAGAAGCCTTGAGAGAGAGTAACCTTTTAGGGGGAGCATTGCACATGCATTTCTTTATATTGCTTTATTGAGTATGCTTTGGGGAGAAGCCTTGAGAGAGAGTAACCTTTTAAGGGGAGAATTGCACATGCATTTCTTTATATTGCTTTATTGAGTGCAAATGCTTTTTATATTTGATCACCTCACATGCACTTGATCATGGAAAGTGCTTTCTTGCTATTGTGTGTAGGTATGATGATCTATGAAGAGATTGAAGACCTTAAAGACTTAGTATCTTAGGTTTCTCTTATTGTAACATAGAATCTACTTTTGTTGACCAATAGCTTTTGTTTTCTTTTTGTGAGGATTATTTTGTGGTTGTTTTGTCATGAAATAGCCAAAGGGGGAGATTGTAAGTTCCTTAATTTTGATTGGCTTATTTCATGACAAACCACAATTTTGGGGGTTTAAAATGTAAGGGTAGTTTAGGGCTTTTTTGCTTGTGATCAAGCTTATTTGGAGTTCAAGCCCTCAAGCACAAGAGCTCATTGAAGGTATAATCACTTGTGCTTAACCCTTATTGAAGAGATTAGTTGCATACACACACTTTCATATTGTATTTTTTATGATTGCATTTGTGTTTATCTTAATTGTTTGTTTATATGCTTTATCATCACACTTATGCATTTTCATATCTTGAATATTTGTTGTGTGTCACATGCTTGGTGAATATTCTTGATTCCATCTATTTCCATGCATGTTATTTTCACTCTTCACACTTGCACATTTTTTATTATTCTATGTGCATTTTTGTGGTGTGCGTTGGTCCTCTAACCCGCACATCACTTATGCATAGCGTTGGTCGACATGCGCCACACTAGCGCAACTCGGAAAGAGGATCACAGCTGGTCTTGCGCTGGTCGTCATGCGCCTGTTGGATCAAAGGTTGTGCGCTACTCGACTAACACACACACCAGCGCACTTGACGGGATCTGGGTAATTTTTTTTATCAAAACGAACCACTTCATCTAAGGCTCCTATATAAGTACCATCTTCTTCCTAGCTCGTTTTTGTGAGCTCAAAAATTAGATATTAGAAAGAGAAACTCAAACCTTAGAGAGAGAAGCTCCCAAGAACTCACATTTACTCAACCAAACCACTTCCCATGAGCATCTAGCATCTTCCTAGCATCATCCAAGCATGGGCTTTCTTGTTTTTTTTTTTTTTGACTAGGTAACTTCTACATGTCCTAGAACTTCTTATTTCATTCTTATGACATGTATGCCTAGGTTTAGCATTTATTTGTTAATTAAATGCATGTCTGCTTGCTTAATGTTATTCTTGGCATCTTTGAGACTTTGATTTTTGGTTGAGATGAGTTGTTTGTTGATTGGCTTTTGATTGACAATTCCTTGATTGCATTAGTTAATTGCATGTTTTTAGTCCTTGCCATGATTATTGACAACTTGTGTTGAATTAGCTTTGTTTGTTGACAATTAGGTTGCTAGAGTCTCTTTGCATCTAATTTGAGTCCTCATGTATGAGCATGTAGGCATTGTTGATAACTAGAGTGTTGATTTGGATTATAACATCTAGTTAACATCTAGTTAAGCAACCGTGAGAGGTTGAGGTCAACCTAGGTTGTAAACACCATTGCAATTAATGGATTCGAGGTTCGTGTGTGGCGCATATAACAGCCCGTGTGAATGTACACAAACGAAGTTAAATTGCTTAAAGCATACCTAGAGGGGGGGTGAATAGGTTTTTACACCTTTTTTCAAACCCTTGAACAAACATCCGTTTGTCCCTCAAGGTAGCCTTACACACAACACTATAATCCAAGATAGACATACATAGACAATATGATGACACAATCATAATTGAAATGTCTAAGTATATCAACAAGTCATGTGAGGTAAAATATCAAATAATCATAACAACAAAATAAACTTGTATTTCATAAGATGTTCAATGTGTTACAAGAGTGAGCAAAATGTCACTAAACAAATATTACAATATACAAAAGAATCAAAGATACAAATTGATCTATAGAATGAATACACTAATCACACTATACAAAGACTTGATTCAAAATACATCACAAGTCAATATTATGAATCAAGACAATAAAATATACAATTAAAATATAAGAGAAGAGATAGAAAGAATTAACACAAGGGATTTTTTAACGTGGTAAAACCTCCAAGGAGGAAACATCCACGGGTTGAATTACAACCATTGGGTACTATATTATTGGAAAGTAAACATAGAACATTCACAAAGTGACCAATCTTTAGCTCACCCAACCTAGTGAAGTCTAAGCCTACCCAACCCTATTGGAAAGTATGAAATCCCTCAATGATGCGGAACCACCATATATTGGACAACACACTCAACCAACATCGATGGTAGATTAGAAATTCCTCAAGAGTGCATACACATCCCGTGTACCCCGCTCTATCGGAGTCTATGTCTAACCATACGCCTAGGCCTACCAATATGTTAGCCAACTCCCTATCCAAGGCACTCTTGCCTCTAGGGAGCCTCCCATGCATGACTATCCGAGTCCTCCCGACTCTAGCCATGACTTCTTGCTTACCTATCCGAGTCATCCCGACTCTAGGCAAGACTTCTTGCTTGGCTATCCGAGTCATCCCGACTCTAACCAAGACTTCATGCCTTTTACAAGGACTTCCTAGTGTGATCATGTGAATGCAAATGATGCAAACATTCATTTCAACATAGAACATGTGATCAATACATTCTATGGCACAAATAGACCTAAACATGTGAAAACACAATTAATCAAGTCTAGATGCAAAAATCCATGAATAGAAACCTAAGCATGTGAAACACCTAACACATATACTCAAAGTCTCATTCACACATATAACACTTGAATCACAAAATGTTCATTAAGTCCTAATTCAAGATGCTATCAATATACAATCAAAGTCTAGATATATGAGATTAAAATCAATCAATATACTAGACAAAAAATATAGAGCAAGGTTTTGAGATTTACATCAATCAAAACCTATATTCTCTAAATCACAAACAAATACACAAATCCTTGATTTCTTCAATCAAAGGACCAAATCAAATCTCAAAGTCATTTTAACACAAAATTAATTCAATTAAGTATCAAACAACCTAAGATGCCATTCTAATCACAATACAACTCACAAACAAATGTAAAACCTAGAATCATAAAATCTAGTCAACATAAGTCCACAAATTGAGTTTCAATTGGAATGATAATCAAGCTACCTTTTCAAATAGCTTTCATAAAACAATAACATATATATAGAAGAAGAAACCCCAAGCAAATGGAAGGTGAAATAACAAGAAATCCCAAAGTTGAGACTCAAACCTCAAATTCTGCAGCTGGTACGAATTTCAGTGTCCAACCACTTGAAATCACGATCAATCAGCCACCAAATCACTTGGAGATGTTAGAGGACTCAAATACGAACACTCTCCAACTTGAATCACTCAAATCCGACTCCGGATGAGGAAGATATGGTGTTTTGAAGTTTGGAAAAATTGGAGAGAAGTGTATACGGGAATTCTGAAATTTTTTGCTTAGAAATTCAAAATGAGAGAGAGAGGGAAGAAATAGGAGGAGAGAGAGAGAACATTTCGACCAATCTTGTGGTGCCACGTCACCCCCAGGCCGTGGGGGGCGCGTGGCCCACACGGGAGCAGAAGGGGCTCCAGGCCGTGGGGCCCACGGCCTCAACCACGGCCAGCCCATGTGGCCCACGGCCTGGGCTGTCCTCTCCCGCGCACTCTCGGTTCGTCGGCCCGTATCTCGAGCGTCCGAACTCCGAATTCGAATCCGTTTTTGGATTATGAACCGTGACTCTCTCACGCACAAAAACGACTATACAACTTTGAAAAACGGTTGAGAAATCATCTCGGAAATCATCGATGAAGTCAACACAACGTAAGAGAACGTAAAGTGGCATAGTCAACACGTTTGGACTCGAAACCTTATGAATGAGTAACCGAAATGACCGGAACTCAATAAGGCATTGAATAAGAATATGTTCAAGTCCTAAACACAAAATACGGAAACATATAAACACAAATACACACACATATGCTAGTTTCCGGACATAGTCCTAGAAAATGCAAAACACAAAGTTTATTAACTAAAAGTGAATGCATGAGCATATTTTGCCAAGTGTGTGAAAGTGAAATGTAAATGAAATAAAATCATGAAGGGACACACAAAAATGATATGTGTGGGTGTGTGCCTAGCCTTGTAAAAGATAAGAGGTCATGTATACCTTTGTAGACCGATAATGTCCGAAACTCTTAAAAGCCGGCAACTTGAACGAATAATGGTTGAGACGTCCTTCGTCTTCGAAATCCTTCATTTTCTAACCACTAAACATTACAAGTAAAACACGTTTTGATATGGAATTAATGCCAACACTAATTATCAACCTAACACCGTGGTTTTTCCCTGTTGAGGGTTTCCACGTAAAAATCAAGTGTTCTTTAATTTCCGCACTTTTACTTGATTTTTATTGTTTGTTGAATTGGGTTAATAGTGATTAATTTTAACTAATGGAAAAATTGGTAATAATCGATTAACAACCCATTCCCCCTCTAGGTTGTTTAGACACACGCGCGTGTATATTTTCAAGACCCGTTAAGTTTTAAGTGCAAAAAACAAACGACCCCTAAGATTGAATTTACATATATCTGTGTAGTTGCCAAGACGAAAGAATAAAGGAATAACAGTCGATAATGGTCGTCTTAGCATCTATCTTTCTACATAGGGATAAAACCTTTTTAGTCCCTCTAGTTTGACCTATTACACGAACCGGTCCCTCTAGTTCCAGTATTGTCTTGACAGGTCCTTCACGTTACCAAATAACTGTATTTTCGTCCCTACCGTTAGATTTTGTTAGGGTTTTCAAACATTCTGTCAAACTTATGAGGGTAAAAGTGTAAACTTACCCTACTAGCTTCTAGAAACCCTTTTGACGAAGGGTAAGAATGTAAATTGACCTATTAGTAATTAAATAATTAAAATTAACATAAATTAAAAAAAAAAAGAATATTAGAAAACATAAAAATAAAATAAAAATTCAAACCCTAATTATTTAATGAAACTGAAATTAAAAAAATGAAATTCCACCATCAAACACACCAAGAAACTGAAATTAAAAAATGAAAAGCTTCATCTTATTCATAGCAGACTACAATATTGCTAATTATTTGGTCTCATATGAAACCTGATTAGTTTATATAACCTAGAATTGAATGCAAGAAAATTAGTTTTGTAACTGGAAACATAATTGAACTTTTAGTTGTAAATGAAGTTTTTTTATATATAAAATTGTGCTTAATTCTGCTCTAAAATACTAGTATTTAATAAAAAGGTAAATGCTTTTCTGCATCAAAAGTAGTGTTAAGAAAAAATTAAAAAATTGAAGCAAGTTGACCTCATCTTCGGTTTCACAGTGACACATATAAACAAATTTCAGAAACTCGAATCTCCGGTGGAGCTCGAGTATCAGCTCATGGTCGTAGGGACCGTTCTCCGAAGCAAGCTTGTGGAAGTAAATGAGCAAGAGAATCGGAGCATCGGTAAGGCAGATGCCAGAAAAGGAGTTGGAAACCGACGGCGGCGGCGGCGCCTCGTCCTCGTCTTTATCGGCCGCACTTTCTGGAGAATCTGTGCCGTCCATTTGCAGATACGGATTGCATCAACGGTGAGAGAGCGGAAGAGAAGGCTTCACATTTGGAAGTGGTGGTGGATTTAACTCTCTCTCTCTCTCTCTCTCTATTGTGTGTTTGTTTAGTTTTTTTTTTTTTTTTTTGTCAGATTTTAATTTTAATTTTTTTAAGTTATCTGATGTTCTGGTGTTCAACAAGATCTGATGGTGATGGTGAGAGAGAGAGAGAGAGAGTGAGTGAGTGAGAGAAAGAGAGATCGAGTGAAGAAGATCTGGTGTTCATGGATGGTGGTGTGTTGATGATGATGGTGAAGAGATGGATTTAGGTTTTCAATTCTAGATCTTGTGTTGTTAAAAAAAAAAAAAAAAAAATATTCCATATCAAGTTTTGTTCCAAATTTTTTCCCCAGATCTGGTGTTGTTCAAAAATAAAATTCCAGATCTTGTTTTGTTCAAACATTTTTTTCCAGATCTTGTTCAATTTAAAGATATCTTTGTTTTTTAATTAATTTTTTTAGTTTTAATTTTGTTTTATTTCTTAAGACTTTTAATTCACCAATTAATATACCATTAATAAACCATGTTACCATTAATATACCATTATTATTAGAGGAAATTGCAAGAAATGAACAAAAAATTTATGGAGTTATTGTTTTTAGCCAAAAGTTTATTTTTTATTATTTTTGTCATCTTTGTGCTTGAATTGCCAAAACTGCCCTCATCTTTGATTTACTTGGACCAAAATTTCCCTCCCAATTTCCCTCCCAAAATTTTCACCTTTTATGTTTGCTGTATCAGATTTTATTTTTAAAAATCTGATATGCTCTCTCTCTCTCTCTCTCTCTCTCTCTCTCTCTCTCTCTCTCTCTCTCTAAAAACGAGATCTGCGACCTCCGGTTCGTCTCTTCCATTTTGTCGACCTCCATTTCGTCTCTTCCACACCATTTCGGTTCTTCCACCGAAACCGAAACCCATTTCGTCGATCTCGTTTTGTGGTCTCTTCTCTCTCTTGAAGTAGAGTTGGAGCCGAACAACCTTCTAGAATGTATGTATCCCCTTCCTAGTTGTTTTTTTTTTACAATTATATGTTGTTTGATATGAAAATTAAGATAGTGGATTCGATTTTTTGTGAAACCCAGAATTTTTTATTTTCTGGACCAAAGTTACATGCCAGTTTGTTTTAATGTTACATGCCAGTTTGTTTTAATGTTACATGCCAGTTTATTTCTAACTTACATGTGATTTTGTAATTTTGATTCATAGTAAAATCAATCTCCTGTTGTTTTTTTACAATTATATGTTGTTTGATATGAAGGTTAAGATAGTGGATTCGATTTTTAGTGAAACCCAGATTTTTGTAATTTTGATTCATAGTAAAATCAATCTCCTGTTGTTTTTTTACAATTATATGTTGTTTGATATGAAGGTTAAGATAGTGGATTCGATTTTTAGTGAAACCCAGATTTTTTTATTTTCTGGACCGAAGTTACATGCCAGTTTGTTTTAATGTTACATGCCAGTTTGTTTTAAAATTACATGCCAGTTTATTTCTAACTTACATGTGATTTTGTAATTTTGATTCATAGTGAAATCAATCTCCTGTTGTTTTTTTTTACAATTATATGTTGTTTGATATGAAGGTTAAGATAATGGATTCGATTTTTAGTGAAACCCAAATTTTTTTATTTTCTGTACCGAAGTTACATGCCAGTTTGTTTTAATATTACATGCCAGTTTGTTTTAAAGTTACATGCCAGTTTATTTCTTACTTACATGTGATTTTGTAATTTTGATTCATAGTGAAATACTTGACATGCAGGAATATGGATACGAAGAGATTGGTCATCTATCACGGTGGAAGTTGGGTGGGCAATTCTTACAAGGGTGGTTTGACAAAGTGGGTCCATGTTCCTAAAGGTTTGACTTATGATGCCTTGGTTAAGTTGGCATAAGATATTGCCAAAGTTGATGTTGCTAGGTACACCATAGAATTATGCTCATTGGTCTCTACGAATATTGGTGTTGCTCGACCGATAATTGAGAATGACAATGAGGTGTCATGTATGATGGATGAAGATAAGTTCATACCGGCGGTTTATGTCACCATTTGTCAGAAGGGGCCAACAGATTGTGTGCAGAATGCCATGTCGCCACGCATTAGCTGCAATAATGTTATTATCCTCTTGTTCCATTGTATCTTATCTTCTTACCAAATGTGATTCATTAAATTACTCATACACTTTAATTTCGTAGGTTCGCGAAGAAGCCTTTTGTAGATTTTTGTGGGGATTGCTACAAAACTACTAGTTGGGTTGAAGCATATTCCCGGAACATCTTCCCTGTTGGCCATCCTAGTGAATGGAATATTCCTGAAGATGTTAGATCAAGGGTTGTTTATCCGCCTGCTTTTCGTGCGCAAGCTGGAAGGCCAAAAAAGAAGAGATATAAATCTGCCGGGGAATATAGAAATGGAAAGACAAGAAATTACACGATTTGTGGTAAATCTGGTCACAACCGACAAAATTGTCGGAATGCACAACCATGTCAAATTCCTGTACCATCTGCACATCGAAGCAACCACGTAGACCGTACAGGTGCAGGAAATGTGGAGAAGAAGGCCACAATTCACAAAAATGTCCATTGACACCGGAAGTTAGTGGTACAACTTAGTTATTAGCAATGGTGTTTTAATTCTTAAATGTATTGGTGAAATACTAAATACTATATTTCGTATTGCAGACTTTTTGAAGTTACATAACAGTTTAATTATTTATGTATTTTTGAGATCAAATTCCAGTAGTTTTACATGCCAGCACCTCAACAAGTTACATGCCAGTGTATTTTTAAGTTACATGCCAGTGTATTCTTAAGTTACATGCCAGTGTATTTTAAAGTTACAGGCCAGTGTATTTTGAAGTTAGATGCCAGTGTATTGTGAAGTTACATGCCAGTATATTTTGAAGTTACATGCCCGGATATTCTTATTTCCCTACTTGAAAGACAGTCACTTAAATGATCAAATTCTATTATTGTTACATGTCAGGGTATGTTAACAAGTTAATTATGATGTACCTATTTGAAAGACTCAGTTGGAAACTAAACATTCCAGTATTTTTACATGCCAGCACCTGAATAAGTTACATGCCAGTTGGTTTTGAAGTTATATGCCCATGTAATTAGAAGTTACATGCCTGGATATTCTTGTTTCCCTACTTGGAAGACACTCACTTAAATGATCAAATTATAGTATTATTACATGTCAGGGTATGTTAACAAGTTATTTATGATGTACCTATTTGAAAGACTTAGTTGGAAACTAAACATAACAGTATTTTTACATGCCAGCACCTGAACAAGTTACATGCCAACGCAATTCTAAAGTTACATGCCAGTTCTGAATTTACATGCTAGTTGACTAAGCTTCAAAAAGTATAGAATATCATAAATTCCAGTTGTTTGTTATAATCATTCCATGTACATGACGGTTTATAAACTTAAAAAACAAAGATTAAGCACCAAAAAAGTTATCATTCTGCTGATACACTATTTGCAAAAATGCCTATTGCCATCTCCTTCCTAAGCTGGCCTGGGGGACGTTTTTGGTTCCCCATCCCCCAAAACAAACAGTACGCATTAACATATCTGCGCATCGACATATAAAGACACCACAACTATTATCGTCTAGTTGTGCTGGTAACTTCTTCGGCAGAATAGAGTGTTGAATGGTGAACTTGTTCCCTTTGGGTGGTATACCTTTTTCTTGAAAATACCTGGAACATTGTAAAATGGCTGGTATGAAATTTAAAAGTGGGGCAATTTGCTTCCGACGGCTAGCAATCTTCGTTTTCTTGTATAATGGATCATAAATACCAACTTTTTGGTTCAGCAAATCAACTTGACATAGTATCCAATGTCCATCCGGATTTCCAACAGCACACGGGACTAACAGCTGCATAGTATAATGGATCATTAACTTCTTCTTTTTTTTTTAATAGAATCAAAGGATAAATCCAACCAATGGTGAGAAAAAAGTACAAAAAGAGATCTAAAATTAATTAAATAATAAGGGGAGAAAAATGCCCTTTTTAGTAACTTTCCAAATCTAAAATTAATTGATAACTTTCCAAATCTAAATACAGATATCACAGATTATATATACCAAATTAGATCAATCTAGGATCTTATAATCACTATTCTTTTTAGTAAATGGAGTATCTTTTGCCCATAATTGATATTTTCCAAGTAGATAATCTACATCATAACAAAGTCCTAATTACTTGGTCATATATATTGTTCAAGGAACATCTATATATATATATATATATATATATATATATTCCGTCACATTTGAATTAATGATATTAATTTAGACGTAAAGAGTCTAATTTAAAGGGCACAATATATCGAACAAAATACAGCAGGATCATACTCTATATACAGTACTGTAGTAGTGTAGATTCGATTGATTAAGGAAAATAAAAAGTTTATATAATTCTATTAAAATTAATTTGAAACAGCTTAATTATTATATCTCAATAAAGGAAAATGCATTATATTGCGTGATGACAATATGGTTTCATTAATTTCAGTTTTTGTTTTCATCATTAGTTAATTAGTTGTTAATTGATTGACTCTTTTAGAATTAGGCATTAAATAAAGAAAAGAAGACCTTCTATGTTTCAGAGTTACTCTCCCTCTTTATATTTGTGTCATGGGTTTTACTTAACCGTAGGTACTGCCGTACTGGTATATATCTACTTTGCTAGCATATTTATTCCAAAGCTAAGATACTCTTAAAATCATTTTTTAGGCTGAAATAATGCTATTTCCTGTTTTCTGTTACCAGCCCCATATATGCTAAGCCAAATGTTATGAGGTCCTAAATTAACCAACTCATTAAATAACTAACCAACTCAATTTACCATCAAAATATGAAACTAAACCTCTCACGAGTTTTATTCAAAATCTGTAATCAAACTAAACCTCTCATGAGTATCCACATTACAATTAATCCAATCTCAAAATTAAAGTGTGATCCTCATATTCAATTCAATAACAACCAAGTCCATGCGGATTTCATTACGAAATAGGAGTTGCATTGCTGTCCATGCCATGACTGTTTTCATTACGAAATAGAACTTCATCCTACAATCTAACATGTTCCTAATAATTATTCGAACAAATTTCTGAAGCAGCAGTCACCAATGCTCACAATCACAAATCCTATACTTTCATTAGAAACAAAAGTTACCTAAATTTCCATTCTTTTCAAAACTACCATCAGCACACAAAAAGGCCAAGGAGTTTATATAAGTCGATATACATTACCTCTAATAACATACACTTTCTTCCTTAGAAAGTTGAACAGTTGAACATATAATACAATTTTTATAACTCAATGAACATTGCCACTAGTGTTTTCTTAATAATTTTGGATGTTGGAAAGAACAAAGCAGTAAATAAAAAATGTATTCATACAACAGAGTTACAGAGGTATTTTCTATAGTAAATCGCACTTACAAGAATAGTAAAAAAAACAAACCCCTAAATTCCCAAATCAAAACAAACAAAGTCAACCATAAACTATAAAAAAAGAAAAGAAAAAACTGATCTTTCACCTATAAAGTAAACATTTTCGTCAATCAATCGAAAGAAACTCAAAAAACAAACCTCAAAAGGAGTCACAATGGTGCGAAGGCGAAGGCGAGCAATTGACGGTGAGCAAGACTGACGACGAAGGCAGCGACGGCGAGTAGGACGGCGAGCAAGTGACAGCGACGGCGAGCAGGACTGACGACGATCTCTCTCGGCGACGGACGGCGAACAGCAAGCAAGACTGTCGGCGGCGATCTCTCTCTCTCTCTCTCTCTCTTCGCTATTCTCTCTTCTTCTTTTTTACTTTTGGTCTTTTGATTTTACTGATGGGTGGGTTCCACCTTAACAGTTGTGTTACTGATGGATGGGTCCCACCTGTCAGCTTGTTTTTTTTTTTTCATTTTTTTCAAATTTCAAATTTAAGGGTATTTTTGTCCAAAACTGGTAAAAAATGACGAAAACAATAAAAAATAAACTTGTGGCTGAAAACAATAAATCCATAAATTTTTTGGCTCTTTTTGATTTCACCCCTTATTATTATTATTATTTTAAAATAATTAGTGTAAGGGTTAAATTGGAGGGCATTAGGGTCTTTTAAATTGTATCAGCAATAATCAGGGGCAGTAGGGTCATTTGACCCTCTGTCCCTGTCAAAAACTACTTTTTGAACGGAAAACGTTACAGAAGGACCAAAGGAGACAATACTGAAACTAGAGGGACTAGTTCGTGTAATAGGTCAAACTAGAGGGACTAAAATGGTTTTATCCCTTCTACATATCACTCACTGTGGCTGTTTCAACTTCCTATCAAATTCTTCACCTTCAACTAACTTGCTGTTTTTCTTTTCCTACTCATGCTTCACTTCCTCCAAACGCCTTGATACCTAATCATACACCAATATAAGTTATTACGTTTGAAAAGATAACACTAAATCCAACATAAACTACTAACAAGCAAACATGAGGAGTTGCATCACAATTTCAGCAAGGTAAATTTCGATATGTGCTGATGAAATCTTAGGATGGTTGTTCCTAAGTGGTTATACCTCATGGTGAGTATGTTGATTCTTAATGATGAGAGTCGTAGCTATGGACAATTTTTTGTTTTTTTGGGAGTTCTTACCATAAGGGAGGATTGTTGGATTTGACTCAAATTTCTAATGGTTACCAAATGAGATTCAACCAATGCGGAGACTTCTTGGAGACATGGGATACGTTTGGAAGTATGAGATTATGTTTGAAGGAGGCATGAAGACCTTGAAGAACTAAAGAAATGAAGACCAGTGAAAACCGATATGGGTAACGCTAGGCAAAGGACAACGGTGGTTAGTGTTGTGCAATTTTCACAGTGGCATGGACAACAGTCCAATTCCAGTGAATCATACCGTGGAAAGTGCTAAGTATGACACGGCGATAGGGATAACGGTCTTGGGTGATGCAATGTGTGGATCGCGGTTTTCTGAGCGGTCCATTCCAGTGACGTTAATACGGTTTAGGAAGCGGGTAGAAACCAAGTATGGGTCAAAATATCCTTACAGAAAAAAAAGGATAAACAAAGAAGAATGATAGAAGGGATAACAGCTGAAAATTGTTATGAAAAACTGAGTATAAGACCACTGGCATTCCTTCCGGACATAAACGCATAACCACAAAGATAGTTGACCAGAGTCCATGAAATATAACTTATATAAGCAATGATTCATCATCTATTGAAAAGTAAGGAGATTTTCAATACCTCATAAACACTAGGGTTCATCAGTAAAAGATCCCGACTCCCTGAGATCACCAGGGTTAAACAATCAGGAATTCCCTTCTTGATATACGCATTTTCACCACATAAGGTTTTCTCCTAACTTAGTGCTTCCAATCACTCCCTGTCATCTTCCTCCATTTTCTAACCCTGAAAAAATTTATCAAGAGTCAAAGCAAATAATCAAAATTAAACTGACATACCTATCAAATTCAATGGTTGACCTGCTCTTGATTACACATTCAGGTGAACTACTATGTTCCTGTTTTAAAAAACCAAATCTATCCAATGGTCCAGGTTCATAGTCATCTATTCTCCTTCTTTCCATTCAACTAACTCCAACTATCTATAGCATGTGAAAAAGATAACAAGCTAGCTTCTTTCTACTGAACACGATGGCTCACAAAATGTTGGATTGTACACATAAGCAATATTTGAAAAAAAAAATGAAAAAAAAAAGATAAAGTACATGATATTGTTGTGAAGTAACAAATTGACCACAGTTACTATATATATTGGTATAACCAAAATGATGAGCAATATCAAATTAGTGATGTATAATGTGACATTTTAACCCTTTTCTATTCGCTTAAGCTTTTAGGTTTAGTGGTTACTGACCTAGAAGACAAACAACATTATTGTTAACTTAATATATGAAAAACCGCTAGCGAAAACAACAAGCCAAAATCCAATGCCCCATAGCAATTCGTGTATAATAAAAGGACTATTCATAAAAAACGATGGCAAATTCAATGCTCGTTAATGAAAATCAAAGTTCCATGAAATGCATACATAATTGGATAAAAAAATATACAATTCCAATTTAAGAAACCACTCACTGTGACATGGTGCTCACATTTGTTGGATATGGCTCGAATTTCCAATGGTTACCAAACGGGATACAACCAATGCGAAGACTTCTTGGAGACGTGAGAACGTTTGGAAGTGTGAAATCATGTTTGAAGGAGGCTTGAAGACCTGAAAAACTGGAGAAACGAAGAACAATGAAAACCGCTGTGGGTAAATGCTACGAAAGTGACAACGGTTCCCACAGTGGTGGTCATCGCTGTGGAATTTTCACAGCGGCATGGACATCGGTCCTTTTCCCATAGATATTTATGCTACGGATAGCGCTGTGGCTTTAACAGCGGCAGTGACAGTGGTTTTGAGTGATGTAGTGCGTGGATTGTGGTTTTGAGTGGTCAATTCCAGTGACATTAATACGGTTTAAGAAGTGGGTGGCCAATCGCAACTCGAATCATAGTCAATCACAAACATGTGTTGAATCAGGAAATATTTGTGGAAAAGGAAATATGTTGTTTCTAGAAGTTCTTATGATTTTAGGAAAAGGATTTCTCCTTACTAAAAGACTTATCATAAATAGGAAATATTATTTATGTGAAATAAGGAAATCTTGTACGTGTAGGAGATAGATTTCCTTGTAGGTTTAAACTCTCTGTAATCCATATAAATAGACCATAATAGCTAGGTCATTATATGTGAAGCAAAATAGCAATTATTGGAGAGATCTCAAAGAGTGGGCATTGAGTGTATTCAGGTTTAGGGTATTTTAGAGAGAGAATCATGAGTGTGTGGTTGTAACAATTTACTACATAGTGGAACTTTCTCTTGTCATCCTGACAGCCATAGGCTTTTCCCTGATTTGGGTTTCCACGTAAAATTCTTGTGTTGTGTGTGATTGGATTTGATTATCTCTTCCTTCTTATTTTTCTTTTGCTATTATTTGTTTATGTTCTATCCGGTAACACTTCCGCATAGTGATTTGTTCACTAACAATTGGTATCAGAGCCCTGGTTGCTTGATAGTGGTACTGTTATGGCAAAGATGATGAGATTCAAGTTTAAGAAATTTGATGGAAATATCAACTTTGGCTTGGTGAAAGTTCAAGTTAAAGATCTATTAATCCAATACGGCTTACACAAGGTGTTGAAGGGCAAGTCAACCCCTGTAGACCCTGATGGCTCTAGAGACTCTGAAAAAGAAACAGTTGGCACTAGTTCCTAGTTCTAGAAAACCTGTGATGAGCGATGATTGTAAGGACCTCATATTTTGATTGGTTTATTTCGTTGACAAACCACACATAGGGATGATTTTGTAATGGATAGCTTAGGTCCTCGTTGGCAAGCTTCCAAGCATCCCCGGTGACTTTAAGAGCAAGAGCGAAAGGTAAATTACTTAACTTGTCTCTTGAAGAGAATAGTTGCACACACACACACTTCTTCATGCATGTTTTATTCATCTTGCATTTGTGCTTCAATTCTTATGTGTGCATTTCTCACACTTCACACTTACACCTCTTTGTTGGATTTTGTTGTGTGATAGTGTCTAGTAATTTGATTTCGTTTGAGTGATTGGAAATGTCCGTGCTTGTATGATGGTGTGCATGTCTTAGCATGATGGTTGACCATTTGAGAAGGTCCTATTCTTCTCTTGAATAAGTGTTAGTTTTGGTTTGGTTGTTTGGAGTAAAGTGTCTAGTTTCAAAGATTGGATTTCAATGTTTTAAATGTTTTTCAAAACTGACCTTTGTATGGTCTTGTGACCATAACTTTTTACAAAAATATTGAAATTGAGTTTTGTAAAATTTTGGACAAACTAGACACCCATACATTTCCAATGGTATATTATTCATAATATTTCATGACTGTTTGGATTGATTTTGAAATCTCCAAAGTGACCACCAAAACAAAGCAACTCTGTTGTTGTCCGTTTCTGAACTTTGGTCACTCAATTAACCATAACCTTTTCTACAAACATCTGAATGTCATTCTGCAAAACTAATAGAAAGTAGGCATTCATACCTTTCCAATGATATATCATACGAAAGGTTTCAATGTCATTTGGTCATATTTCGGAGCACTCAAATCTTGAGCTGTTGCACTGATGCGTGTATCGCGGAAACGCCCATAATTTTTCTAATTCTTCTAAAACGACATAGTTTCACTTGGGCAATATAAATACCTATCTTTCTCATCATTTTGAGGTTAGAGCCACAAAATCAAACCCTAGAGACAAAGGCTCCATATTCTTAAGAGAGAAAGAGAGGTTCTAGTGAGAGAAAGCACCAAGATTGCTTCTTTAACTCTCCCAACTCATTTCCATATGCATAAATCATCATCTAAGCATCATCTAGGATAATCTAGTATGTGCTAATGCATGAGTCTTCTTCAGCACACATGTTATGGTAAGTTGAACACTAATTTCATTTAATCTTAGTGTTTTTACTTAGCAATTTATCTCATTTATAACTTGTATGCTTTTAGATTAATTTCTACTTATAAGATTGAGATTATGTGTTGATTGAGTTGTTTTGTGATAGCTAGGTTTTCATGTTTATTTAACATCTAGCTAATTTATCTCATTAAAATGATTGAGATTGTTTGTGATAGATATTGTATCTAGGATTGGTTATCCTTCATATAGCTATGCTTTATGCCATGTCATATAGCAAACTTTGATATCTAGGATTGATTTTATTGTCATCATTTAATCCTAGATAAGCATTTAGTGTAACCTAGCATTAATTGCATATTGGATATCATTGCATATTCACATAGGTGTTTATTGATCTCTTCATTGAGAAGTAAGTCTTGTGTGACTAAGGTGGCTTAGTGCTCAAGCAATTGGTCAAGTGCCACTGTAAAAGGCCTGCAGGTGGATTAGAGGGTGCTCACGCCAAGAGTAGTGTATCATGAGATATCATTAGGGATTAAACCAAGAGTGGCGAGTGGTAGTGTCCATAGCCCGAGGTTATCTAGGGTGAGAGTCCGAGAATCACTTAAGGGTGTAACCGTTTTTTCATATAGTGGATTTCGGTGACCCTGTGTGGCGCACATAACAGCCCGTGGTTTTTTCTTATTGAAGGTTTCCATGTAAAAATCAAGTGTTCTTTAATTTCCGCATTTTATACTTGATTTTGTTGTTTGGTGAATTGGGGTTATATTTGTAATATTGGCTAATCCGAAAAATTTAGTAATAACGGATTAACAACCTATTCACCCCTCTCCCTCTAGGTTGTATTATTATTCATGCACGTATAATATTTGTTTCAATTGGTATCAAAGCGAGTTCCTAGACATACTTAGGTGATCCTTGCTTATTTTTACGTGTCTTGCATTTGTGTGCATTTTTGTTCTTTGCATTCACTTGCATTTTTTTTTTCATTCACTTCACCATGAGTGAGAGTGAAACACTTAGAGCGGGAATTGCTTCGGTGACCTCTAATGTTGAGAGGAAGGTAATTGACTCCGATGAGGAGGTGACTCTTTTGATAGAGAGATTTAAGAGATTCATGAAATCTCAAAAGAAGGGTTTGACCTCCAAAGTGAAGGAGGAAAAGAAAATGACATGGAAAAGTGACCCTTATCTTGAATGTGGTGGAATTGGCCACATTGCTTCCAAGTGCGGTAACTTGAAGTACAAGAATGAAGGAGTTGGTATGATCGCTACTCGATGTGATAGCAAAGTTGAAGTAGTTGAAGATTGTTCCACAAGCTCGGTTGAGTGTGATAACAACTACTTGACATTTCCGGTTTCCTATCAAGGAGAAACTCAAGACGTCACCAAATGTTTGTCTCTTGATGAATTCAAGAAGGGTGACTTTGATTGTGGAAACCGAAGTGGAGCGAGCTTGAGAGAAGCAAGCCTTGATGATATGACTCTCACAAGCACAAGTGAGAGATGTTTCGATCATGATAGTTCATGCTCCGGGAACTCTTGTGACAATATGGTGGACAACCAAGAGTTCATTGACTCTCTTCAAAGGTCCTTGAAGAAGAAAGATGTAGAAATCGAGAAGTTAAAGAAGAAAGATGAAGAAATCGAGAAGTTGAAGAAGGAAAACCTTCAACTAAGAACCAAGGTGGTCATAGTTGATGTGTCTAAGTATGAAAAAGAGATTGAAGATTGCCATCAAAGGTTGAAGGCAATGAAGGATGAGATTGCTAGCAAAGAAAATTCCTTGAGAATTGTTAGGGATAAAGAGATGAGGCACCTTCAAGAATTGAAGAAGGGTAAGGTCAAACAACCTTAAGCTCAAGGTAAAAGCAAAGCTTCACCTCCTCAACATCCTAAGAGGAAATTTGATCTTGGAAAGTCATCCAAGAATGGCCAAGTGAAGATGCCATCAAAGGGCGTTGCTCAATCTCAATACCAAAGAGCTCCATGCCCAAGCCTTCCTCAATCATGGTCTAACCAACCAAGAAGGCATGACATGCTACCTCAACCAAGGAGGCAACCCTATCCGGTTCAACAACAAAGAAGATGTGAACTGGCTTAACACCAAAGGAGACATCAAATGCATGATGAGTCTCCAACGAATTCAAAAGGATAGGTATGACTTCTCACTTTATACCAACTTGTCATTATTGTGGTGTTGATGGGCATATTAGGCCTAAATGCTTTAAGTACATTAAGCATTGTAGGGTTGAATGCATGAAAGAGAGAAATAGGCTTAGAAGAGCCTATTTGCATGTGCCTAGGAAATCTTTAGTCAATAATCTTAGGTTCTCAAATAACATGCAAACTATGACCACTAGGTATGAAAATGTTTCACCTAGGTAGATGAGATAAGATGAACCCGCTTGCTACTGGGCTAACATGTCTCCCAAAGGTTCAACTTGGACTAATGGACTTGGTAGGTCTATAGGACCTCATGCCCTTCATTGATGTGGTGTGGTAATTGACCCATATAGGGAACTCAAGCAAAGAGAGCAATTTTGCATACTTGTCACATGCAAAAATTTGATAAAAATTATGCTTCTTTATTAATTGCTTGAGTAGCTTGGTTGCACATATGCTTATATGTTTTTATATTCAATAAGTGTGAACCATTGCTTTAAATGCAATCCATGTCATATTTATGTTCAAACAAGCATTTTTGGACTAGGAGATTTACTTAAGAAGTACTTTTTAAATGACCTATAGTTATTTCCATGACATGATGATTCTTTAAATTACATGTTTAAATGTGAAAAGCATGAAATTCAAATGACATGCTTAAAAGTGAAAAGCATGATTTCAAATGACATGCTCAAAAAAATGAAAAAGCATGAATTGATGATTGCAATTCTTAAATGCAAAACAATGTGTAAAAAGCTTATGAGACTCAAATGAATAAAGGATCTTGCATCCATTATAAGGATTTTAAAATCCAAAGTCTCTCTTTCTTTATTTGTTGAACATGGCTACTATCATACGGGTTTCATACCCGAAAAAATTGAATAGAGTGCAAAAAGTCGCTCATGCCTTATTTAGCTTATAAAGTTAGATACAATTGCTCATTAAAATTGAATGATTAACAACTCTATATCCTTGCTTTGATTCATGACTGAAACAAATTAACGGTGTATAATATATTAATCTAAAGGGGGGGGGGGTTTGAATAGATTTTAACTAATTTTACCCAATTTTCGTGTATAGTCAAGATTACAAAAATACCCCTAATAGTCAATATAATATAGCAAGTGTAATATGGTGCGGAAATTAAATAGCACTTGATATATACGTGGAAACCCAACCACTAGGAAAGACCACGGGCTGTTTAGTGCGCCACACTCGAACCTCGAAATCCACTAATTGAAATGGAGTTTACAACCTATGTAGACCTCATCTAACACTCCGGTCAATAACCCCCCACTTCTACCACACAGGCCTTTAAAAGTGGCTCTAGTCCAAATTGCTTGAGGCCCAAGCAATCTTAGCCTTAAGTCTTAATTCTCAATGAGGAGATAATGCAACCTATGTGAATATATGATGATATTCAAACAACAAACAAGGCTAGGGAACCTTAGATGCTTATCTAGGATGATGATATGACAATTGAATCAATCTTAAATATCAAGAGCTAAATGACATGTCAAATAGCTTAGCTAAACATAGATTATGAAAACCTAAATAGCTATCACAATACAACACTCAATCATGTCAAACACAACAATCTCTATTTTGAATATTAGATTTTAATCTAAGAACATGCAATTAATAAAATAGATGCCTTGATAAATAAAACACTAAAATTAGATGAAATTAGTGAAGAACATACCAAGGGAAGTGTGTTGACCAAGACCCATGCAAGTAAGCATCCTAACTATGCTAGAAAATGCTTAGATGATATTTTTATGCATATGAAAATGGGTTTTGAGAGTTAAAGAAAAGTTCTTGGGAGTTTTTTTTCTCACTTCAAAAATTGTCTCATTAAAGTGTATATTTTTCTCCTTGATTTCGGCGAAGAGACAAGAAGATCATATATATATTAGGTCACACATTAAAACTCCACCGTTTAAGAATTAAAAAAAAAAAATCAATTGACACTAATCTAGTGAGGTGAGCTCACGTGATATAAACTTAAATGGTCAAATGATTTGTCAAACAAAACCACTCATGCAATCATTGCAATCCCATCACACACAAGTTCACATACAACTTAATGCACAATATAAAATAGCTTTAAAAAAACAAAAACCAAAAGAATCAGATATGTGCCGTGTGTATGCCATGGGTCAAACGCGGGCAGAGAAGGAAGATTGGTGTGAGTGTGGCGTGTGGCCAATGGGACTGTGAGGTATTTTTGGCTTGAGCTGCATGCCCCTCACATGCCAAGCCTCTCTTGGTGTGGCTTTCATGCTACACCAAGCCGACTTTCGTTTCGAGTGATCTTCAGTCCAGTTTTGACCTCAGAACTTGGAATTCAATTCTATCTTCGGAATATAGACCCGGACTCAATCATAAATATAGAAAATTATATAACTTTCCACTTTAAGCTAGAAATTGAATATGGTTTCCGATAAAAACACGAAATGTACCAAATGTCTCGGAAATCATCCGAAACATATAGACAAGTCTCCGAATCGCTCGGAACTCATCTATGGACAAATCCACACATAAAAAAAAAATAACAAAGAAGTGCAAATGTGAATGTGACATGTGAAGAGTATGCACACAAATGCAAGTATGCTAAGTGTGTGTGTGCGATCTAAATCTCTTCAACGAAAACTAAGCACTAGAGATATACCTTTGGAGTGCTTGTCAACCTTGAGGACTTGAGAGGGTCTTTGAGCTTGATCATGAATCACCTAAGCTACCCTTACATTCAATCCCCAATATGTGGTTTGTCCATGAAATAAGCCAATCAAAATATGGGAATCCTTACAATGACAAATGGTGAAATTGGTTTGAATTCTTTAGGAAACCTTTGTCATTTGCTTTGCCAAATACCATTACTTTTGGATTTGAATGCAACATGTCTTGCATGCAAAGCAATATAATCACACATTTTTATAAAATAAATATCCTTGCTTCTCTTCCAATTAATTACGTTGCATAAAGTGCATTATATGATTATGCAAATGTCTTGTATGCTACTATCTCTCTTTACTACAAGTGACCCGGTTGGGGATACTCCTTTGCCTATAGCATGACAAAAAGGGGGAGTAGTATGTGGTAAGGGAGAGTGCTAATTGAGAGTAGCTAATTCGCACATTGGGGAGAGTGCTTAATTCAGGGGGAGTAACCTGTTGAGGGGAAGCATTGCATTGCACATTCATAGCATGTTGTTGCTTATTTTATTCCATGCAAATGCTTGTTTTTATCTCACTTGATCACCTCACATACACTTGTGTTGGAAAAGTGTAGTTCTTATTTTGCAGGGATGTTTATTCTACAAGAGATGGAAAGCTTGAAGATTTAGTTTGATTAGGCTTCTCTTTATAATATAGAATAAACAATTATTGACCCTTAGCTTTCACTTTTTGTGAGGATCAAATGTGAGTGGTGGTTTTGTCACGAAATAGCCAAAGGGAGAGATTGTAAGGACCTCATATTTTGATTGGCTTATTTTGTTGACAAACCACACATGGGGATGATTTTGTAATGGGTAGCTTAAGTCCTTGTTGACATGCTTCCAAGCATCCCCGGTGACTTCAAGAGCAAGAGCGAAAGGTAAATCAATTGACATGCCTCTTGGAGAGATTAGTTGCACACACACACTTCTTCATGCATGTTTTATTCATCTTGCATTTGTACTTCAATTCTTATGTGTGCATTTCTCACACTTCACACTTGCACCTCTTTATTGGATTTTGTTGTGTGATAGTGTCTAGTAATTTGTTTCCGTTTGAGTGATCGGAAACGTCCGTGCTTGCATGATGGTGTGCATGTCTTAGCACAATGGTTGACCATATAAGAAGGTCCTATTCTTCTCTTGGATAAGTGTTAGTTTTTGTTTGGTTGTTTGGAGTAAAGTGTCCAGTTTCAAAAGATTGGATTTCAATGTTTTAAATGTTTTTTAAAACTGACTTTTGTATGGTTTTGTGACTATAACTTTTTACAAAAATATTGAAATTGAGTTTTGTAAATTTTTGGACAAACTAGACACTCATACATTTCCAACGGTATATTATTCATAATATTTCATGACCGTTTGGATTGGTTTTGAAATCTCTAAAGTGACCACAAAAATAGGGCAACTCTGTTGTTGTCCGTTTCTAAACTTTGGTCACTCAATTGACCATAACCTTTTCTAAAAACATCTAAATATCATTCTGTAAAAATGAATGGAAAGTAGACATCAATACCTTTCCAACGATGTATCATACGAAAGGTTTCAATGTCATTCAGTCATATTTCAGAGCGCTCGAATCTTGAGCTGCTCTATTGACGTGTGTACCATGGAAATGCCCATAATTTTTCTAATTCTTCCAAAATGACATAGTTTCACTTGGGCACTATAAATACATATCTTTCTCATCATTTTGAGCGTAGAGCCACAAAATCAAACCCTAGAGACAAAGGCTCCATATTCTTGAGAGAGAAAGAGAGATTCTAGTGAGAGAAAGCACCAAGGTTGTTTCTTTAACTCTCCCAACTCATTTCCATGTGCATAAATCATCATCTAAGCTTCAGCCAGGATCATCTAGTATGTGCTAATGCATGGATCTTCTTCAACACACATGCTATGGTAAGTTGAACACTAATTTCATCTAATCTTAGTGTTTTTACTTAGCATTTTATCTCATTTATAACTTGTATGCTTTTAGATTAATTTCTACTTACAAGATTGAGATTATATGTTGATTGAGTTGTTTTGTGATAGCTAGGTTTTCATGTTTATTTAATATCTAACTAATTTATCTCATTAAAATGATTGAGATTGTTTGTGATAGCTATTGTATCTAGGATTGGTTATCCTTCACATAATTATGTTTTATGCCATGTCATATAGTAAACTTTGATATCTATGAATGATTTTATTGTCATCATTTAATCCTAGATAAGCATTTAGTGTAACCTAGCATTAATTGCATATTGGATATCATTGCATATTCAGATAGGTGTTTATTGATCTCTTCATTGAGAAGTAAGTCTTGTGTGACTAAGGTGGCTTAGTGCTCAAGCAATTGGTCAAGTGCCACCGTAAAAGGCCTGTGGATAGATTAGGGGGTGCTCACGCCAAGAGTAGTGTATCAGGATATATCATTAGGGATTGATTCAAGAGTGGCGAGAGGTAGTATCCATATCCTGAGCTTATCTAGGGTGAGAGTCCGAGAATCACTTGAGGGTGTAACCGTCTTTTCATATAATGGATTTTGGTGACCGTGTGTGGTGCACATAACAGCCCGTGGTTTTTTCTTGTTGAAGGTTTCCACGTAAAAATCAAGAGTTTTTTAATTTCCACATTTTATACTTGATTTTATTGTTTGGTGAATTGAGGTTATATTTGTAATATTGACTAATCCAAAATTTTTGGTAATAACGGATTAACAACCCATTCACCCCCCTTCTAGGTTGTATTATTAGACACGCACGTATAATATTTGTTTCAATAATGATTGGGAGGATTTGGATGAGAGAGCTATGAGTGCAATATGATTGTGCCTAGCCAAGAACGTTCTTGCAAATATTCATGGAATATATTTAACGAAAGAACTTTGAGAGAGACTTAAAGAATTTGTTATCCTGAAAATTCCATCGGAGACCACTGGGACAACAATTGACCGTGGCATACTGGTGCACCACGGTTGGCCCAGACCGGGTAGGGCATCGTCTCGGTTCTACTGGGAGGGGTGCTGGGGAAAACCCTTTGGTATGGTAACCAGGGACAGGCATTATAATGCAGGCCCGGTCCTGGGGGATTACAGGGTTGAGATGGGTCCTTTATAAAGTAGGACGGAGAGATTCTATGAACGAATGTAACACTTTTTTATTAATTGTCAAAGAAGTACATTAAGTATGGCTCTTCGAACAGTAGCCAATATTACAGTCAAGAAACATAACGATGGAATTATGAAGTAGTTAGCAGCTGATTTTAAGTAGATGGTGGATAGGTAGGACTGACACAATTGGGACTTGAACTATGCGGGGTAGTAGCCAAGTAAAACTGACATAATGGAGCTTGAACTAGGCGGGAAAGTAGCCAAGTAGAACCGACACAATGGAGCATGAACTAGGCGAGGTAGTAGCCAAGTAGATCTTACATTAAGGAGCTTGGTCTAGGCGAGGGGTTGATCGCGCTCCAAATGTTTACATTTAGCGCTCCCTAACTTAGCTTTTGTAACCGTTTTCCGAGCCTTTTTGGTATTTAATATTGTAAATAAATGTTTTTCAAGTATTTCAGCTCATCAGGGGTATTTTGGACCAAACTGGAGAAAAGAAGCGAAATCGGGGCAAAAGAGGGCAAATATGTCATTTTGGAGAATCAAGGGTCAAAGTGTAATTCTGGAGGAATTATTGCATATTTGGTGATTAAGGAAGAATTCAGGGGTGCATTGCGTAATTCGCCAACCATGAGCAGAAGTCATGGCGGGTTCATGAGGCGGGCATATGCCAGCCTTCCCGAAGGTTTGAAGTCGCCATAAAGCAAAGCGGGTTCGCGCGGCGAGCTTGTGCGGCGGGAAAGAGGCTTCCGAGGGCAAGGCGGGTTCGCGCGGCGGGTTCGTGCAGCGGGAACAAGCTCGCCTTCCAGGAGAGACAAGCCCGCCTAAGTGGCCGACCTTGGAGATATTTCGGCCAAACCATGCCCAAACACTCCCTGCTATATATATCCCTCTTTCCCAACCTTAAACACAATCCCTAATGTCCAACCAAAACCCTAAACTAGCCTAAATTACCTTAGAATTACTCTAGTTTAGCTTAGACAACCACACCTCACACTACATAGTTCATGTGAGTTTCCTAGCTTGGAAGAAGAAGGCTTTGTGCTCTATTGAAGACAAGAAGCTTACCAACTTGTGGTTTCTTCTTAATCTTTTACTTCTCTTCCATTTATTTGTATTCATGAACATGTATGTGTAATACTTTAAATGTTGAGGAATGGATTTTATATGAATTATTCTTGTATTTAATTGATCATATCTTTACCATATCCATCTTGAGTGATTAATTGTTGAATTGAATTAGATTGAATGTTTACATGTTGTTAATTGATCACTAGTAACATGTAAATTTGTTTTACAACATTGATTAACTCTAGTGGTAAGAAATTGGTTAGTATTTGCATGTCCATGCATATTAACTAGTTCTTAATGTTCTAGGTTGTAAACCATCTATTATTGTCATTCTAATAACTATTAGTTGATAGTAATTGAGTGGTAGGATTAGATTGCATATGCCATAGAACATAAATGCTTAATTGAGATCAATTACTATATTCCTCATCATTTGTATCTTTGCTCTTGCATAATTTTTGCAAGAATTAGTTAGTTAGGTTAGTTAATGATAAATTAGTTAGTTGTAGTTAATTAGTGTAACTTAATTGTATTGTTTAGTTATTAATTTACTTATTTACTTTAGTTGCTATCTAATTAGTTTAGGTTAATTATAATTGTCTTTAGTGTAGAGATTGCGTATCCTAGATCATAGGATTCACATCGCTTTTAGTTTTCCGCATTAGTGTAATCGCATTAGATTAGTTTAGTTTACTTGCCACCATCTCATTTACATTTTCATGCATTTGTAATTATTGTAAATATAGTAATTAGCTTAATTATAACATAAGACATAGAACCGACTTTACGTGTACCAACCAACCAATTCCCCTGTGGGAACGATACCCTTACTCGTAACCACTATACGTGGCCATTGATTCGTATACTTGAGAATAGGGTAGAAATACACTCGCACGCACGTACCATCATTTACCGATAGTTATAGAACTATCGTGTGTGTCCCGTGCGCCGATCAAGTTATTGGCGCCATTGGGGATAGTTTATTAGAACAATTACGTGCGCATCAAGGGTTACTTGAGGTTTTTTTAAGGCCCACCTCTTACTCTTTGAGAGTTGAGGTATTTATAGTGTGTGTCTTTGGAGGGTAGGTGAGGGACGCTTGTTTAGGCAAGAACTTCCCGATTCGATCCTTACCGTCCCTTTAAATCAGGTGTTGAGGTGGTAGGAATTTAAGGGCTAGGATTGTACCATTGGGGTGTGCCTTTTGGTGTGGTTCCAATTTGGGTAGGTGGGAGCCCTAGTCCCTAGGCTGAAAGGTGTAGAACCAATCCTCACTATTGCTTTGGATCGGGTCAGTAGTTGGCACACGCCTTGGAGGGCCACGATTGCTCCACCTCTGCCCTAGGCCACTTTAAACGCTCTAGTAGGGTTGACATGGAGCTTTGGTGGCGATTTGGGGTGTAAGTTCCTCAAAGTTTGATTGGCTTATTTCAGTGATAAACCACAATTGGGGTTTGAATTGTAAGGGTAGCTTAGGCGATTGATGATTAAGCTCAAAGGCCCTTTCTCAAAACCTCAAGGTGATAAGCACTCCAAAGGTTTATCTCTTGTGCTTAGTTTTCTTTAAAGAGATTTAGTTGCACACACTCACTTGCCATGATTGCATACATGTTCATTGCTTTTGTGCATTCTCTTCACTTCCACACTTGCACTTCTTTGTTATATTTTCTGTGTGTGTGGTTGCTTGTTTATATCCTCCATGCTCATTGAAATTCCCTTAAGTAATATAGTGTAATATATACCTAGAGGGGGGGTGAATAGGTATAGGCCCAAATTCTTCCAATATACAAAAAATATGCGAAATACAATAATTAAAAGCACATTTGATGAATCTTAACAATTGAATTGATTTAACCAACACATGTGAAAATCAATATACAAGTAATGCAATCAATACAAACATATGGAAGATAAAGAAACATAAAAACGAAACTTGACATAAGTATTTTTACATGGTAAAACCTCAAAGAGGAAACATCCAAGGGTTGATACCATAACCACCGGCAAAGCAATCCACTATATGAAAAGCACTTACACAATCAAGCTATCAACACATGATATCCGCTCAAGCTATCACTTCCTAGTCTACCCAATGGCTAGTGAACTACAAAGCCTACTTCCTATCCAAGATGTGTCATACACCTCTAGGAAGCAACTTCCTATCAAAGACGCTCACATCTCTAGGAAGATTTCTTGCTTGACTATCCGAGTCCTCCCGACTCTAATCAAGACTTCTTGCTTGGCTATCCGGAACACTTTCCTAGCCAAGACTTCTTGCTCAAGACAAAGCTTCACTCACTTTGCAAGAGACTTCAACCTTTCACAAGGCAATGATCTAGGTGATGCAAATGATGTAAACACAATCAAATAAAGCAAGATGATCAATCAAGCTCTATGAACATGCTTAGTGATAATCTAGAATATGCTTTCAACAAACAATTACAAATGTATCTAGAAATCAAAGCATGTGAATCAATAAGAACAAGATATGAATATTTAATATTTCACACAAAAATCTTAGTTCTTAGATGATAAAAATTAAACCTAGAAAATAACATGAGGCACATCATATACAACATTTCTAGAATCAATTTCAAGATTAGTCAAGTTTAGCTAAATATGTTCAATTGAGATCACAAGGCTAAAACTCAACAATCAATAGATCAACCACCCCTAGAATATGATCTAACAACATTCTAAACACATATCATCTATCAATTAGGAAGATTAAAAGAGATGATCAAAAGATGAAGTGAGAAGAAGAAGTTTCACATACGAAAGTTGAGTCACGGACTGAAATTAGCTCACTGTGAAAAATCACGAACTCAAATTGAAATTCCCTTAAACAATATAGTGTAATATATACCTAGAGGGGGGGTGAATAGGTATATGCCCAAATTCTTCCAATATACAAAAAATATACGGAATACAACAATTAAAAGCACACTTGATGAATCTAAACAATTGAATTGATTTAATCAACACATGTGAAAATCAATATACAAGTAATGCAATCGATACAAACATATGGAAGATAAAGAAACATAAAAACGAAACTTGACACAAGTATTTTTACGTGGTAAAACCTCAAAGAGGAAACATCCACGGGTTGATGCCACAGCCACCGGCGAAGCAATCCACTATATGAAAAGGACTTACACACTCAAGCTATCAACACATGATATCCGCTCAAGCTATCACCTCCTAATCTACCCTCGGGCCTAGTGAACTACCAAGCCTACTTCCTATCCAAGATGTGTCCTACACCTCTAGGAAGCAACTTCCTATCCAAGACGCTTACGTCTCTAGGAAGATTTCTTGCTTGACTATCCGAGTCCTCCCAACTCTAATCAAGACTTCTTGCTTGGCTATCCGGAACACTTTCCTAGCCAAGACTTCTGCTCAAGACAAAGCTTCACTCACTTTGCAAGAGACTTCCACCTATTACAAGGCAATGATCTAGGTGATGCAAATGATGCAAACACAATCAAATAAAGCAAGATGATCAATCAAGCTCTATGAACATGCTTAGTGATAATCTAGAATATGCTTTCAACAAATAATCACAAATGTATCTAGAAATCAAAGCATGTGAATCAATAAAACAAGATATGAATATTCAATATATCACACAAAAAATCTTAGTTCTTAGATGATGAAATTAAACCTAGAAAATAACATGAGGCACATCATATACAACATTTCTAGAATCAATTTCAAGATAGGTCAAGTTTAGCAATATATGTTCAATTGAAATCAAATGGCTAAAACTTAACAATCAATAGATCAACCACCCTTAGAATATGATCTAACAACATTCTAAACACATATCATCTATTAATTAGGAAGATTAAAAGAGATGATCAAAAGATGAAGTGAGAAGAAGAAGTTTCACATACAAAAGTTGAGTCACGGACTGAAATCAGCTCACTGTGAAAAATCACGAACTCAAATGACTCTAAAAATGCTTGGGGTTTGTAGCTCTCTTCAAGACCAACAATTTTGGTTTTTTGAATCACTCAATTCGGAGTTGAAATGAGAGAGATATGATCAAAATAAGAAATCAAAAGTTGTAAAGAATTCTGTATGGGATTTCGAATATAAATGGAGGGAAAAGAGATGGAGAAGAGAGAGGATGACGTGAGCCAATCAGAGGCTGCCACGTCAGCACCCCGTGGGGGGCATGTGGGCCACACGGGACCAGAGGGGTGCTCTGGCTGTGGGTCCCACGGCCTCCACACGTGGTGGCCAATGCATGGCTTTTGGCCATGCTTGCCTCTCGCGCGCTCCCTCACGTTCGTCAGCCATATCTTGGGCATCTGAACTTTGATTTCGAATCCGTTTTCAGATTACGAACCGTGACTCCCTCACGCACGACTACAACTACAAAACTTTGAAAAATGGTTGAGAAATCATCTTGGAAAATGACGATGAAGTCAACTTAACGGATGAGAATGCGAAGTAGCGTAGCTAAGTCATTTGGACTCGAAACCTTATGAATGAGTAACCGAAACGACCGGGACTCAATAAGGAATCAAATAAGAACATATTCAAGTCCAAAATACAAAACACACAAACAAATAAACACAAATTCACACAAGAATGCCATATCAAAGAGATAGTCACAAAGCATACAATTCTACAATGTTTGTCTATTAGAGACCAATGCATGAGCATACTAAGAAGTGTGTGAATGTGTTATACCAAATGTTTGCACTACGATGCAGGGACACACATGTATGAATTGTGTGTGTGTGCGCTTATGCCTTGCAAGAGGAAGAAGTATCTCGATACCTTTAGCATCCAAATAAACACATTTCCTCTTGAAGACGAACTTTGCGTGCGACGTTGCTGTCCTTCTTTGAAGCTTGATCTAATCACGAAACACCTAAGCAACTAAGCAATACAAATAAAGAGAGTTTTGCAATGGAATCAAGTCAACAAAGATCTAGGATTTTACAATCTCCCCATTTGGCTATTCCATGGCAAAACCTCATCCTCACCTTACATTGTTTCACTCCAATAAACTCAATGTTGATAGCATTCTCTCATCCTCACATTACAAAGAGATCCCTAGACTAAAAGGTCTTCAAGTCTTCTTGAGTCTTTAAGAATCCCTTCTTTGATCTTCAAAGTACCTATGAGCAACATAGCAAACCAACAAGAGATCTTCTCCATAGAAGAATGGTGAGATATATTCACAAAAACAAACAAGAATTTCCCTTATCTCAAACACAAAAGCATTATCTCAAGTGAATAAATGTTTTCATATTAAAGCTCTTTCTAAGATCCTTAACACAATTAGGCAAGAATTCTTTTCTCTCCCTTAAGACAAGAATTCTCCCCCTTAAGACAATGTCTCCATAAAAGCACAAAGAGGAATTTCCCACACATTTGGAACATTTATCCACACATGGTGAGAGGTATACATTTTTCTCCCCTATATTAAACATGGATTCCCCCATATCAAACATGGTGAGGTATACATTTCTCCCCATTTTTGTCAAGGAATAGACAAAGGACACAAGAGATAAAGAATGAGATATTAAGCAAACAAATCGTATAGAAAGCTAAGTTGAATAAACTAAAGCTCCCCATTAACATATGCTCCACATATTATCACCAAGTAGATTTGTTCACAAGGGACATCACACATTCACACAACCAAGCAATAAGAGAAAATATTTCATCACTTTTCAAAGTCCAAGAGAGAATCATAGATTTTCATTAATCTCTCAAAAATATTCTCACATTGCTAATGAATCAAGCACATAAGCAAAATATGTGTGTGTGTGAATGCTTCTCACATATATAGAAGGAGTAATTGTGATATCAACATGCAAACTCTATCCACACCTATCCATCTAAAGCATTTCCAAAAATAGGTCAAACCGATATTCATCTGGGTTTTTGCTTTTAAAAAGAATAGATATCAACATATGAGCGTGTGTGTGCATGTGGCTCGTTTTCCCGTTTCTGTTTGTCAACCCGAGCTTTTTCACAATTCTTAACTATACACCATTAAGCCTTTTATTTTTCATTTCTTTTAGGCTTAGAATCAAAGATTTTTTTTTTTTTTTAAATGATTCTTTTCAACACTTCTTTGATTTTTCTAACATAAACATATACACCTCATGGCGGCTTTCACTCATCACAATGGCGTAGCCCTTTCCTACATTGGGCGGCTTCACAACCAAGGTGTGTAGCCCTTTCCATGAGGGTGCTCGTTGAATACTATGTAGTGCCGAAGTAAAATGGATACATACCATAGGTCATCTATCATGTACTAAGCAATAGGCTTCTAGATGCATCCATAATCTACATATTTTCAACTACATATACTCAAAACTAAAACATACAAGAGAAGCATTAGTGCACTTTTCAAAAAAAAAAATTGAAGCAAATTATAGCACGGTGTGTATAAAACTATCTAGAGGGGGGGTGAATAGATTTTAAGCTTATTGCCCAATTTTTCGTATTAAGTCAAAATTACAAAATTACCCCTAAATAGATAAAGCAACAAATCAAGTATAAAATGCGGAAATTAAATAAGACTTGATTTTTACGTGGAAACCCTCACGGGAAAAACCACGGGCCAGTAAGTAAGCCACACTCGAACATCGAATCCACTAAATGTGTAAAACGATTACAACCTAATCCCAGAAGTAATCACACACCTACCTAATCCCGGTATGAGTGAACCTAGTCCAATTTGCTTGCGATCTAAGCAACCTAATCCCGGATGCTACACACAAGACTTACTTTCTTTATGAAGAGAATAACACCCTAAGTGAATATATGAATATCCAAATGCAACATAGAGCAAGGGAAACCCTATATGCTTATCTAAGATGATTAATATGCAATTAGAACAATCCTAGATATTAAAAACTAAATGACATATCAATTAGTTTAGCTAATCAAGATTAAGCACAAAACCTAATTTGCTAGCACAATACAACTTCTCAAACATACGTCACACTAATCTCAAACTTGTATTCAAAGTATATAAAATAACATACAAGTAATTAATTGAGATTGCTAGTTAAGAGAAACACAAAATATGTAAGATATTAGTGAAAAGCTTACCAAGCAAAGTATGATGAAGAATCCATGCTAGATGACATCTAGATGATCAAAGATGATGCTAGATGATGATTGATGATCATGAAAAGTGTTCGAGTGATTAAAAATGAGTTCTTTGTGTATTTTTCTTGTCTTGAAAAATATCCTAAGTATGAAGCATGAATATGAACTCTCTTAATTGACCTAAAGTCAAAGTGGCATATATATAGGGGCCATAAGTGAAGTGAGGTCGTTTTGAAAAACGCACCAGAAATTGCTCTGTGCGCTGGTGAGCCTGCGCTGGACGATAGGTGCACGACCAGCGCACATGCACAAATTTGCACAGGCGCTTGACGACCAGCGCTCAGACAGGCGCACGACCAGCGGCACAACACTGGGCGATTTGCACTGGTGGGCTTGCGCTGGTGTGGACCAGTGCATGACCAGCGACAGACCACTGGGTGATCTGCGCTGGTGGGCTTGCGCTGGTGGACCAGCGCACGACCAGCGACAGACCACTGGGCGATCTGCGTTGGTGAGCTGCGCTGGTCTGGCGCTTGACGACCAGCGCACAACCCACTTCTTTGAACCCCACAAGAAAGCATGCAAGGGGCAAAAAGGTAAAGTAAGATGCATCCTAAAAGCCTAAAAAAGCTATGACATTATAATCACAAGATGCAATCAAAATAACAAGCAAGAAAAGATGTTAATGAACATTAATGCACAACAATAAGAAACACAACATACAAGGAATAAACATATGCATGAGTTGTGAGTGTGTGCAACTATCTCTTCAAGACAAGTAAGCACATAGAATTTTACCTTCGGTGCTTAACAACAATGAGGTCTTCAAAGGGCTTGAGTAATAACAACAACACCTAAGCTACCCTTACAAAGAATCCCCAACAAGTGGTTTGTCCACGAAATGAGCCAATCAACAAATGGGAACCTTACAAAATTCAAGCTCGAGTGCATGATCTAGAAACAATAAGAGTTATTTATTTAAGATCATTACTTCTCAAGTGAGTAGCTCTCAAAGATATTGATATCAAATAAAGTTTTGCTCATCAAGCCACTCACAATCACACATAGACAATAATCAACACAATCATGTCAATGGATCTTAGAAGAGTTTTAAACCTCTTTTTGTCCAATGGCTTAGTAAACAAATCCGCAAGTTGATTTTTAATAGGCATATGCTCTAGAGAAATAAAAGAATGTTCAACATGTTCTCTAATGAAATGATGCCTAATATCTATGTGCAATGATATCATGCATACATAAAGTTGAAAAGATGAAATAAAAAGCAAGCTTTTAGAGCAGAGAAATACCTTAGCAAGCTTTTTCACCAATGAAAGGTCTCCGCTCTTTTCATGAGCTTTCTTGGCTTGTTTGTCCTCATGACAACAAGTTGTTGGTGTGTCATCCCAAGAAAATAAAGACCAAACACTTTCAACTCAAACAAACACATGAAAATGACTTTCTCTAAAAGTCTTAACAAAAAAATTTCACCAAATAGATTTCAAATTTTAACTTCTTTAAAGTTAATCAACAAATTTTGACTATCATAATGATTATGAGAATATTGAGTTCATGAATTGATTAGAGACACCAAGTTTGAATACTAGACCTAGCACATTACAAATAGCTTAGTCAAGCATCAAACTTAGAACTCTTATCAAGAACAAAAATATTCTCATATGTGCTACTCAATCAAGTATGAGAGCACTCACCTTTGACCATATTGGTCTTAGGTGAACCAACACAAACAACATCATGATCATTACGCATGGCAATATGAAATCTAGAAGATAAATCATCAACTATCTTTTTCATGAAAACATCACTCACATTAAAGTCAACATTTTTGCCACGCACAAATATTTCATCAAGACTCTTCAAATGATCATGGTTAACACTCTTCTTAACCAACTTCTTCTCAACATATTTCTTAACATGATTATTATTAACATGCATGTCATTCTTTTCAATCCAAATTTTCTTAGTAGGTTTCTTCACATGAATATGATCAATATGCACATTTCTCAAAGCATCAAAGCTATTGTCATGTTTAGAAACTTTCAAAGAAGATTTATCCATTTCACAAGAATGCACATTATTTTTCTTAACCCAAACTTTCCTTGTTGATTTCTTTTCATTAACATGTTCATCATGCATAGTCTCTAATGCCCTAACATGTTTAGAAACAACCAAAGGAAATCTTTTCATCTCACTAGCATGCATCTCATTCCCTAGTTCGCATTGTCTAATATACTTGTAGCATTTAGGTTTGATATGCCCTACAACATTGGAAAAATGACAAACTGGGATAAACTTAGAGATGTTATGTTTAGCTCTAGACTTAAACACATGCTTAGGAGAATGATTAGGTAACTTTTTCACATTTTTATCATGTTCCACATTTCCTAGTTTGCATTGCCTAGCATATTCATAACACTTAGGCCTAATGTGACCAACCACATTACAATAATGACAAACCGAAATGAATTTAGAAAAGTTACCTTTTGGGTGTGCATGCTTTGGTTGAGAAATCAGTTGAGAAGTTCCATAGCTCTTCTTGTCTTTGTCTTTGATGTTGGAAGGAATAGTAGTTGAGTCTTTCTTCTTCTTAGACTTTCTTGACTTGTTCTTGGTTGTAGGAGTCTTCTTAACTTCTTATACAAAGCCCAAGCCACTCATATCTCCATGATGCTTTCCAAGCTTTATTACTTCATCAAGCTTAATGGCTCCAATCTTCATGCCAGTAATTGACTCTTTAAGAGATTTAACTTCATCTTTAAGCTCACACTCCTTTATCTTCATGATACTTAAAGAGTTCTCTTTTTGCTTAATCTCTCCTTCCATGGCAAACAACTTCATAGTAAAGTCTTCTTTTAGATCATCTAGCTCTTGAGCACTTTCCTCCACCTTAAAGACATACTTTTCAATGGTCTTTTCATGCTCCTTGATGACTTCACTTTGCTTGCTCATCTTCTCCAAAGACATCTTCTTTTCATTGACAAGAGCTTTAAAGATCACCACTAAATTGGCATTGATCAACTTCAACTTGTTGTTCTCTTCATTCTTTTGTTAAAGGATCTTGTCATTGAAGCTTATATAATCTTGATTTGAGGAGGCTTTGAACTCTTCATCATTGGAGGAGATTTCACTATCTTCACTACTTGAAGAGATTTCCTCATTACTTGAGGACTCTTCACAACTATCCTCAAATCTTCCTTCATATATAACCACATGAGCAATGTAATTGCTAGTAGATTCTCGATCATTAAAGGACTCCTCTTCCTCTACTACTTCACTCACACTCATCCATGATTTATCATTGATGGCTCTAATGTAGGCTTTCATTGTATTTCTCCAAAAGGTGTAGTTACCACTATCCAAGAGTGGAGGTTTAGCACTAAAAGCACCTTCCGGCATTGAATCACCCATAGCTACAAAAATGAACAATACACAAAAAAAAAAAAAAACA
Source organism: Acer saccharum (assembly GCA_030490815.1). Taxonomy (NCBI): domain Eukaryota; kingdom Viridiplantae; phylum Streptophyta; class Magnoliopsida; order Sapindales; family Sapindaceae; genus Acer; species Acer saccharum. The sequence goes on from CM059875.1 coordinate 18,654,362, forward strand.
CAACAAAACAAAACACAAACACTATAATATGGATCTATCTAATTACTTATAGACACCCGCTCTGATACCAATTGAAATTCCCTTAAGCAATATAGTGTAATATATACATAAAGGGGGGGGGGGGTGAATAGGTATATGCCCAAATTCTTCCAATATACAAAAAAAAATATGCGGAATACAACAATTAAAAGCACACTTGATGAATCTAAACAATTGAATTGATTTAATCAACACATGTGAAAATCAATATACAAGTAATGCAATCGATACAAACATATGGAAGATAAAAAAATATAAAAACGAAACTTGACACAAGTATTTTTACGTGGTAAAACCTCAAAAAGGAAACATCCACGGGTTGATACCACAACCACCGGCAAAGCAATCCACTATATGAAAAGGACTTACACACTCAAGCTATCAACACATGATATTCGCTCAAGCTATCACCTCCTAATCTACCCTCGGGCCTAGTGAACTACCAAGCCTGAAATTCCCTTAAGCAATATAGTGTAAAATATACCTAGAGGGGGGGTGAATAGGTATTTACTCAAATTCTTCCAATATTAAAAATGATGCGGAATACAACAAAGAAAATGCACACTTGATTAGATTTAGCAAATGAATTGATTTCACTAATACAAGAGTTAATCAATTTACAAGATATGCAATCAATGTAAGATATGGAAGATAAAGAAAAGTAAAAACAAAAAATGAACACAAGTATTTTTTACGTGGTAAAACCTCAAAGAGGAAACATCCACGGGTTGATACCACAACCACCGGCAAAGCAATCCACTATATGAAAAGGACTTACACACTCAAGCTATCAACACATGATATCCGCTCAAGCTATCAACTCCTAATCTACCCTCGGGCTAGTGAATCACCAAGCCTACTTCCTATCCGAGATGTGTCCTACACCTCTAGAAAGCAACTTCCTATCCAAGATGCTCACGTCTCTAGGAAGATTTCTCGCTTGCCTATCCGGATCCTCCCGACCCTAGACAAGACTTCCTTGCTTGATTATCCGAGTCCTCCCAACTCTAATCAAGGCTCCCTTGCTCTATCCACAAAGCTTCACTCACTTTGCTAGAGACTTCAACCTAATGCAAGGCTATGATCTAAAGTGATGCAAATGATGCAAGCACAATCAAATTAAGCTAGATGATCAATCAAGCAAAATGTACATGTTCAATGATAGTCTAGAATATGATTTCAACACACAATCACAAAAGTTATCTAGAAATCAAGACATGCAAATCAATAAGAACAAAGGTATCAATATTCAATTTAGCACACTAAAAACCTAGTTCTTAGATCATGAAATAAAACATAGAAAATAACATGAAGCACATCACACATATGTTTTCTAGAATCAATTTCATGATAAATCAAGTTTAGCACATATATGTTCAAAACACATCACAAAGCTAAAACTCAATTAAAAAAATGATCAAATAACCCTAACATGTGATCTAACATACTTCTCAACAAATTTCATCAATCAAATGGAAAGAATCAATAGATGATCAAAGATGAAATTGAAAAAGAAGAAGTTGAAAATCAAACACTGACCACGGACTGGAAATGGACCAGCTGAGAAAAATGCCGAAGTCAACTGCCTCTAGAAATGCTTGGGATTTGTAGCTCTCTTCGAGACCAACAATTTTGGTTTTTGAATCGAATGATTTCGAGTTCGTATGAGAGAGATATGATCAAAACAAGTAAATGAAAATTGTTGAAAAACTGATGCGGGAAATGAAGTGTTCTTCAAAAAATTGCATAAGTGTGGAGGGAAGGAGGTTTGCTTAAAAGGAGGGAAAAGGAGAGAATTTCCGAGCAAATCACGTGCTGCCACATCAGCACCCTGTGGGGGGCGCGTGGGGCCCACGGGAGCAGAAGGCTCCCTTGCCCGTGGGGCCCACGGCCTCCCACACGGGCTGGCCAAGTGGCCACACGTGATTTGCACACCTCTCGCGCGCTCCCTCGGTTCGTTGCCCCATATCTTGAGCATCCGACCTCCGATTTCGAATCCGTTTTCGGATTACGAACCGTGACTCCCTCACGCACGACTACGACTACGACTACTCAACTTTGAAAAATGGTTGAGAAATCATCTCGGAATCCGATGATGAAATCAACACAACAAATGAGAACGAAAAGTAGCATAGTCAACTTGTTTGGACTCGAAACCTTATGAGTGAGTAACCGAAACGACCGGAACTTGATAAGGCATTAAATAAGAACATGTTCAAGTCCTAAACACAAAATACGAAAACAAATAAACACATATTCACACAAACATACCATATCAAAGAGATAGTCACAAAGCATGCAATTTCACAATGTTTGTCAATACAAGATCAATGCATGAGCATGCTATGAAGTGTATGAATGTGTTATACCAAATGTTTGAACCACGATGCAGGGACACACATGTATGAATTGTGTGTGTGTGCGCTAACGCCTTGCAAGAGGGTGGAAGTCAAGATTTACCTTTGACGTTTTTCACCTCTTGAAGACGACATTTGCACTAGACGTTGCTCTTCACTCTTTAAGCTTCCTTTCTTCAAATAATGTCCTAAGCAACAACTAATACAATCCTAGAGTGTTTTGCAATGGAATTAAGCCAATACAAATCATAAACCTTATAATCTCCCCCTTTGGCTATTCCATGGCAAAAACACTCAACCTCACCATACAATGTTTCACTCAAATAAACTCAAAATGATAGCATACTCTCAATCTCACATTACAAAGAAATTCCTAGACTAAAAAGTCTTCAAGTCTTCAAGAATTCCTCTTTCGGTCTTCAAAGTACCTATGAGAGAAAATAGCAACCAAACAAGAGATCTTCTCTAAAGAAGAATGGTGAGTTATTTAACCAAACAACAAACATAGAAGATATCCCTTATCTCATACACAAATGCATTATCTCAAGTGAATAAAATATGTTCATATTAAAGCATTCCCTTAGTTTCCCAATTTCCAAGAACCAACTATCCTTAACATTGTCAAGAAAGAATTCTTTCTCCCCCTTAAGACAAGAATTCTCCCCCTTAAGACAAAGTCACAATTAAGCACAAAGAGGAATAAGATTCACACAATTGGAACAATTTCCACACAAGGTGTGAAGTATACAAAAACTCCCCAATATCAAACATGGTGAGGTATACATTTTCTCCCCCTTTTTGTCAAGGAATAGACAAGGGACACAAGAGATAAAGAACGAGATATTAAGCAAACAAATCGTATAGAAAGCGAAAGTTGAATAAACTAAAGCTCTCCCTTAACATATGCTCCACATATTATCAACAAGTAGATTTGTTCACAAGGGACATCACACAATCACACAATCAAGCAATAAGAGAAAATATTTCATAACTTGTCAAAGTCTAAGAGAGAATCATAGATTTTCATTAATCTCTCAAAAATATTCTCACATTGCTAATGAATCAAGCACATAAGCAAAATGTGTGTGTGTGAATGCTTCTCAAATATATAGTAGGAGTAATTGTGATATCAACATGCAAACTCTATCCACACCTATCCATCTAAAGCCTTTCCAAAAATAGGTCAAACCGATATTCATCCGGTTTTTTACTTTTAAAATGAATAGATATCAACATATGAGCGTGTGTGTGAATGTGGCTCGTTTTCCCGTTTCTATTTGTCAACCCAAGCTTTTCACAATTCTCAACTATACACCAATAAGCCTTTTAATTTTTCATTTCTTTTAGGCTTAGAATCAAAGATTTTTTTTTTTTTTTTTAAATGATTCAATTCAACACTTCTTTGATTTTACTAACAAAAACATATACTCCTCATGGCGGCTTTCACTCATCATAATGGCGTAGCCCTTTCCTACATTGGGTGGCTTCACAACCAAGGTGTGTAGCCCTTTCCATGAGGGTGCTCGTTGATTACTATGTAGTGCCGAAGCAAAATGGATACATACCATAGGTCATCTATCATGTACTTAACAATAAACTTCTAGATGCATCCATTATCTACACATATTCAACCACATATACTCAAAACTAAAACATATAAAAGAAGCATTAGTGCACTTTTTTAAAAAAATATGATTTTCAAGCTCAAGTGCATGATCTAGAAACAATAAAAGATACTTGTTTAAGATCATTACTTCTCAAGTGAGTAGCTCTTAAAGACAATGATATGCAATTAAAGTTTTGCTCATCAAGCCACTCACAATCACACATAGACAATAATCAACACAAATCATGTCAATGGATCTTTGAAGAGTTTTAAACCTCTTTTTGTCCAAGGACTTAGTAAACAAATCCACTAGTTGATTTTTAGTAGGCACATGCTTTAGAGAAACAATAGAATGTTCAACATGTTCTCTAATGAAATGATGCCTAATATCTATGTGCAAAGATATCATGCATACAAAGAGTTGAAAAGATGAAATAGAAAGCAAGCTTTTAGAGTAGAGAAATACCTTAGCAAGCTTTTTCACCAATGAAAGGTCTCCGCTCTTTTTATGAGCTTTCTTGGCTTGTTTGTCCTCATGACAACAAGTTGTTGGTGTGTCATCCCAAGAAAATAAAGACCAAACACTTTCAACTCAAATAAACACATAAAAATGACTTTCTCTAAAAGTCTTAACAAAATTAATCACCATATAGATTTCAAAATTCAACTTCTTTAAAGTTAATCAACAAATTTTGACTATCATAGTGATTATGAGAATATTAAGTTCATGTATTGACTAGAGACACCAAGTTTGAATACTAGACCTAGCACATTAAAAATGGCATAATCAAGCATCAAACCTAGAACTTTTATCAAACAAGAACAAAAATATTCTCATTTGTGCTACTCAATCAAGTATGAGAGCACTCACCTTTGACCATATTGGTCTTAGGTGAACCAACACAAACAACATCATGATCATTACGCATGGCAATATGAAACCTAGAAGATAAATCATCAACTATTTTCTTCATGAAAACATCACTCATATTAAAGTCAACATTTTTGCCACGCACAAATATTTCATCAAGACTCTTCAAATGATCATGGTTAACACTCTTCTTAACCAACTTCTTCTCAACATATTTCTTAACATGATTATTATTAACATGTATGTCATTCTTTTCAATCCAAATTTTCTTGGTAGGTTTCTTCACATGAATATGATCAATATGCACATTTCTCAAAGCATCAAAGCTATTGTCATGTTTAGAAACTTTCAAAGAAGATTTATCTATTTCACAAGAATGCACATTATTTTTCTTAACCCAAACTTTCTTTGTTGATTTCTTTTCATTAACATGTTCATCATGCATAGTCTCTAATGCCTCAACATGTTTAGAAACAACCAAAGGAAGTCTTTTCATCTCACTAGCATGCATCTCATTCCCTAGTATGCATTGTCTAATATACTCATAGCATTTAGGTTTGATATGTCCAACAACATTGCAAAAATGACAAACCGGGATAAACTTAGAGATGTTACGTCTAGCTCTAGACTTAAATGTTAGGATTATGCTCAATAGCAAGAGTGTAATATTGTAATTAACAATCTTTTTCATATTAATAAAGTGATTTCTGGTTTAACAAATCGTATAGCATTTATAGTTTAATATTATAATTGTCAAAGTAAATAATCATAAGGTCTAAAGACTATGAGAAAAGAAGAATTGTTCGTACATCTGGATATGTATGTGGTAGACACAATTCTTTAGTTAGTCTTGAATAATGTTCACAACTTAAGTTAAAGGTTGGGCACCTTTATCTTGTTAAAGTTGTAGAATTCTTTTGCTAGCATTTGAGTGGGATCAAATGAGATATAATGAGTCTAAAATCATCGGAGTGTCTTCGAGCAAAAGGATCTAGTGCACTGGGTGCATTGAACTGGATCACAATGAAATACTTTATCTATAACCGTCAGTAGATAAAAGTCTTTTCATTATCAGGACAATCGGAGAGTCTATCTTAATCCTGAGATAAATGATGGACTTATGGTTGCAAGTGATATCATTTGAGTTATCAATGAGTACGATTATATCGCATAGTCTATCCTCGATAGTTTGGTGATATTCATTTGTTAATCGATAGAGGACTTCATTTATAGATATGGACATCGTGGCTCCATTTAATAAATGAGAGTATAATATCATCATATGGATGTTTTGAGGTAATTGGATATTAAATCTCAACGTTGAGTTTTCGATAGTGTCTATTGAAAACATGGCTTCTGGACAAGTCAAAATATCCAAGTTCAAAACGTGGTCATATGAGTAAATATGGTAACTTGGAGAGTTATAGGCGGTCTATGAACTCTTGGCGATTACTGATATTAATCACGAGGATACACTATCTCCAACATGATTGTCTAGGGTATGAATGAGGAACATCTTCCTTTTCTATCTTTATTTAAGAGTTCAATTTTAGCTCTTTAGTGGAATGAGTTAAAATTAATGGATCGGACCTAAGTGAATCATTTGTTGATTGTGATTAGGTTGTGTCTATTGAAGCTTAAATTTAGATAGCCCGCCAAGATCCCCAATCCACACGGACTTGCATGGATCACTTGATATATTCTACCGGACCAATTTATGGGTCCATCTTGAATTGCATTTAATATATTAAGAATATAATTTGCACATTATTTATTTAATGGGCTGCTCAATTATATTAATATATTAATGAAAGGCATGTGGGCTTGTTTCTTTTAGTAAGAATGGGTCTGGTTCACATGTGGGCTTTTTATTTAAAGTCCAATGGATTAAATAAAATAAGAAAATAATATTGAGCCCATATATATATGATGTGGGCGGCAAGGCTAATTTATTAGTCTAATATATTATTTTATTTTATTGTTTGATTAAATGAGAATTAATTAATTTATTAATTAATTATTTAATTAAGAAACAAAATCTTTTTCTGATCAGGAAATATGTTTCCTAGAGTTATACTATTGGTAGTAGTATACTAAAAGTAAAAGACTTATTTGGTAAGAAAATAAATAATAAGGTTTATTTATTTAATCAAATAAGGAAGTCTTTTATATAGTCACAGATACACTAAAGAGTTGGATTAGGGTTTGTATATAATATATGTGCATGCGGAATATATAGAATATATATGCATGAATGCATGCATGCGGAAAAATATATGCATGATTAAAGTCATGCGGATATATATAGAAATATACATATAATATATGCATGATTAAAGTCATGCGAATATATAGAAATATATAGTATATGCATGCATGATTAAAAGTGGTGCAGAATTATATACATTACATATATGCATGTTGAAGTTATGCGGCAATAAATATATATTATTCTTGAAACCTAATTGGGTGCGGCAATACATATATATTATTCTTGAAACCTAAATGGGTGCGGCAACACATATATATATTATTCTTGAAACCTAAATGTGGTAGCTGCATTATATATATTTATAAAGAATTCGGCTAACCCTATAAGCAAGGCTTGAGAGTTTTTCTTTTGCTTAAAAAAAAAAATAGAATCCAACTCTAGTGATTAGTGTGTGTTGATTTCGACTAAAACATAAAAGAGTGTTAGATTATTCTTTGATAGTATACTATTTGCTTATTCATCAATAAGCTTGTGTATACGATATCGATCTAGGTTCACGCGAGTTTCGATCATTAGATTGAGAACTCAAAAGTGACCGGAATAATCTTAGTCATTCTTTTGATTATTTTTGTGACTAACAAAGAAAAGAAAAGTTTTGTTTTGCCCATTCACAGGTTTGCAATTCGAAGAAAAGGGAGACCACGCTCCTAGGTGATCCACGTTCGTGCTAGGATTGAAGATCTTGCGGATTACCATCGACGTAAGTCAATCGGATCACGCGACAAAAGGTAATCTACTTTTTGTTATTGTATATGTATGTTTAATTAATTAAAGGGTTTAAGGTTCATAAAGGAAAAATTTTTAAAAGTCACTAAATCTAATTTTTAGTATCGCTTCCGCTGCGTGTACTACTTCTGGTATTTTTCCCTATAATTGGTATCAGAGCCTAGGTTGAACCCTTTTAATTAATTAACGTATATATACGTGGATCTATTTCTTTTTATTGTGATTATGCATGTTTAGAAAGAGATGGCACTCTAGGTATTCAAATATATAATTACATGTGGATGTATGGATTTATATATGTTTGTGTGGATTGTTATTGCTCGATTTTGGTCCTAGATTTTCAATGTAAATTTTGTTATGGAATTGTAACAAGAAGGGTGGTCTATCATCGCCATAATTCCTTCTTGGTAGATTGCTAGGTTTTATTTTTTTATATATATAGGTGCAGTTTTTTTTTATACTACTGCAGTTTTTTTTAATTTTTATTATGTGCAGTTTTTTGTATGTAAAAAGGTACTGCAGTGATTAAAAAAAAAAAAATACTGCAGTATTTTATTTGTTTAAATACTGCCGTAATATATTTAGGTCTTGAAGATTCGAAGACACGATGAAAAACGAAGCAACCGGAACCGAGAACGAGCACCGTGCGCACCCTAGGAGTGGATTGGGCTGCGCATGGCAAGCCCAAGCTTGGTGGGCTGCGCACGGCAGCCCTGGAGTCTTCATGGGCTGCGCACGGCAGCCCCTTAGTGGGGTTGTGAGTTGTACACGCCCGTGGGTTGGGCCGAAGGATGAGCGTATGGTTGATGGGCCACTTGAAGAACTTGTATTCCTAAACAATTGTAATTTTACTTGTTTTTCTAGGATGGGCCAAAATTGTTGCTATTTAATTTATGCTTAAATATTACAATATTTGTTATTGTATGATAACATGACATATAGAATAGGAGTGCCACGCATATATCTCTTTTGGTATGAACATGCATTGAATGATTTAGGTATCTAAATTGGCATCTAGATAACTCGGTAAATCATTCTACGGGATTTAATCACACGCCTTAAATAATTGAGTGGGAGAAGGTGTTTTTGTAACACCAATGGCCTCCAAGGTTAGTTGAGCTTTATTATTTATTGGTAATCCCCCCAAGGGGCGTCCATGAATGGAATTTAGCAACATACTTCCTTACAAGGATAGACTAGACAATGGACTCAAACGAGATCTACTCCCCAAGGAGGGATTTTCGTGAGAGAAAATTGAGGGTCGATATCTTGGTAACACACTCAATGTAATTTTATTGATATCCTCCCAAGAGTTCTTGTCAATAAAATTGCAAGGCTAAAATTGAAAACGCTGGTTGTTATGTTAACAATTAGGTGGGACCTAGTCTAACTAGTAAATGGTGCGAACTCCCAAAGGAGGCGTAACATTTATGGGTGTTAGATCACCGTTGAATTTTATGATTGAGTTATTTATTTAATTCAAGATAAATATTTAAAAGTGCTTTATCATGATTATTTACTTATATATGTTTTGTTTTATTCAGAAATCATGACCCCATCACTTATGAACATCCTGAAAGATAACACTTTAACTGGAGATAATTATGTCACATGGAAAAGGAAAATTGGGTTGTTGCTGCAAAGTGAAAAACATAAGTTTGTTCTAACTACTCCTAAACCACCTGCTTCTAATAATGAATCTAGCATAGTGTATAGAGATGAGTATGAGCAGTGGAAGACTTCAGATGATATGGCAAAATGTTACATTATGGCCACTATCTCCGACGTGTTGCAACAGCAGCATGAAGGAATGGAGTCCGCTGCTGATATAATGATGTCTCTAGAGGAGATGTTTGCTATGAAGTCCAGGACGACTAAGAGAGAGGTAGTGACTGCTTTTATGAATCTTAGGATGAAACCTGGACAGGCTGTGAAGGATCACATGATGAAAGTCATAGCACATCTCAACATTGCTGAACTGCATGGCGCTGAGATAGATGGTGAGACAAAGATTGATATGGTTGTCAATTCATTGTCAGATTCCTTTGATCAGTTCAAATTGGACTACACTTTGAACAAAAAGGAATACACCTTACAAGGCCTGATGCAAGATGTTCAAAGTGCTGAAAAGATCCTTGTGAAAGGCAAAGGTCAAGAGATTCATATGGTTGGTAAAGTTGCTACTGTTAAGGCCCGTCAAAAGGTCAAGAAACAACAGAAGAAAAAGCAACTTGGGCCTATCAAGAAGGAGACCAAGAAAGTAACCAAGATTAAAGGGAAATGCTTACTTTGTGGTGAAAAGGGACATTGGAAGAGAAATTGCCCAAAGTCCCAGAATAAGAAGGAAGAAGGTAATGTGAATTATCTTGAAACATGTTTTTTGGCTGATTCTACAGATTCTTGGATCATAGACTCAGGAGCCACTAATCATGTTTGTTATTCCTTGCAGGGGTTCCAAGAAAGGAGAAAGCTGAGTAAGAATGAAATCAATTTGCGCTTGGGCAACGGAACGTTAGTGTCTGCAAGTGCAGTGGGAGATATTAGAGTTTATTTGGATTCTAGAAGGCATTTAGATTTGATAGACGTTTATTATGTACCTCAATTCAAGAGGAATTTAATTTCAGTTTCTTGTTTGAATAAATTTGGATATTCGGTTACTTTTAATAAAGCTTTTATTATTAGTAAGAATGACAAAATTATTTACCAAGGTACATTGGAAAATGGTCTATACTTTTTGCATAGAAATATCTCTCACTCGTTAGACACAGAAATAACGGAACCTAATCATAAAAGAGTAAAATTATCAACAGATGAAACCTACCTTTGGCATTTACGCTTAGGTCATATTAACCTTAATAGGATTAAAAGATTGGTATGTGACGGACCTTTGAGTGACTTAAAGGTTGATGATCTACCAACTTGTGAATCTTGTTTGGAAGGTAAAATGACCAAAAGGACGTTCTCTGCCAAAGGTGCAAGAGCCACTGAATGTTTAGGATTGATACACACTGATGTATGTGGACCTATGAGCATTCAAGCTAGAGGTGGATATGAGTACTTCATCACCTTCACAGATGATTACTCGAGATTTGGTTATGTGTATCTCATGCGACATAAGTCGGATGCTTTTGACATGTTCAAAGCATTCAAAGCTGAAGTGGAAAATCAGCTTGAGAAACACATAAAAATCTTGAGATCTGATCGTGGTGGAGAATATCTATCTGGTGAGTTTCAGCAATATCTTATTGATAATGGGATAGTTTCTCAGTTTTCTGCACCAGGTACACCTCAACAGAATGGGGTAGCGGAAAGGAGAAATAGAACTCTTTTGGATATGGTTAGGTCTATGTTGAGTTATTCAACACTTCCTATTTCTTTTTGGGGATATGCTTTACAAACTGCTATATACATTCTAAACGATGTACCATCTAAGTCTGTTCCTAAAACGCCGCATGAGTTGTGGACTGGGCGCAAGCCTAGTTTACAACACTTAAGGATATTTGGTTGTCCTGCGCATGTGTTAAAAGGAAAGACAGAAAAGATGGAGTCCCGTTCAGAAACATGTATATTTGTAGGGTATCCAAGAGAAACTAAAGGATATTATTTCTATAGTCCTTCAGACCTTAAAGTATTTGTTTCGACAAATGCTAAATTTCTGGAAAAGGACTATATGAATGATTTTGTGCCTAGAAGTAGAATTGTCCTGAATGAGATGTCAGGAGATACAATTCCACGAGAGGTTACACAACTTAACCCAATTGTAAGTTCCGATCCAACACAAGATCAACAACCTACCATTCCTCATCGTAGTGGGAGGGTTAGAACACAACCCGAAAGATACATCGGTCTGGGAGAATCAGTGGAGAATCTCCTGGATGACGATGATCCCTATACGTACAAGGAAGCTATGGAGGATGTTGATAGTCGCCATTGGCAAAAGGCAATGCAATCCGAGATTGAATCTATGTTCAATAACAAAGTCTGGTCCCTTGTAGACTTGCCTAAAGGGATAAAACCCATTGGGTGCAAGTGGGTATACAAGAGGAAAAGAGGTATGGATGGAAAGGTGGAAACCTTTAAAGCTAGATTGGTAGCTAAAGGGTATACACAGAAAGAAGGTATCGATTACGAGGAAACCTTCTCTCCTGTGGCCATGCTTAAATCCATTAGGATACTCTTATCCATTGCAGCATCTTTAGATCTAGAGATATGGCAAATGGACGTCACGACAGCTTTCCTAAATGGAAGTCTTGACGAAAGCATCTACATGATGCAACCAGAGGGATTCATTGAAAAGGGCCAAGTGGATAAGGTATGCAAGTTGTAGAAATCCATATATGGATTAAAGCAAGCATCCAGATCCTGGAACATAAGGTTTGATCAAGCTATCAAAGGTTTTGGATTTATTCAGAATCCTGACGAACCTTGTGTATACAAAAGGATTAAAGGCGACAAGTTGGTTTTCCTGATTCTTTATGTTGATGATATACTACTCATTGGAAACGATGTAGGTGTATTGACATCAGTAAAAGAATGGTTAGCAAAACAATTTGATATGAAGGACTTAGGAGAAGCAAGTTTTATTCTAGGTATCCAAGTAATAAGGGATAGAAAGAATAGAACGATTGCATTATCCCAAGCTTCATACATAGACAAGATCTTGTCTAGGTTTTCCATGCAGGATTCCAAGAAAGGTATGTTACCTTTCAGACATGGAATCAAGCTTTCTAAGGAACAAGTTCCTAAGAATGAGCATGAAGAGCAATTCATGAGTAGAGTTCCATATGCCTCGGCAGTTGGAAGTCTCATGTATGCAATGCTCTGTACTAGACCAGATATTTGTTTTGCTGTTGGCATAGTTAGCAGGTTTCAATCGAAACCTGGTCCTGATCACTGGACGGCAATCAAGCATATTTTCAAGTATCTTAAGAGAACGAGAGATAATATGCTTGTATACTCTGGAGGGGATTTGGTTCCCGTTGGGTATACAGATTCTGATTTCCAATCAGATTCTGACTCCAGAAAATCCACATCAGGGGCTGTGTTTACTATTGGAGGAGGAGCAGTTATATGGAGGAGTATCAAGCAATCTTGTATTGCTGATTCCACCATGGAAGCTGAGTATGTTGCTGCATGCGAAGCTGCCAAAGAGGCTGTTTGGCTCCACCAATTCTTGATTGACTTGGAAGTGGTTCCTAGTGCGAATAAGCAGATCACTATCTACTGTGACAACAGTGGAGCAGTGGCTAATTTGAAAGAACCAAGAAGTCACAAGAGAAGTAAACTCATTGAAAGAAAGTATCATCTTTTAAGGGAGATTGTTCAAAGAGGTGACGTGACAATTACCAAAATCGCGTCATCAGAAAATCTAGCGGATCCCTTCACAAAGGCTCTACCTCAGAAGAGTTTCGATGGGCATCTAGAGAACATGGGCATGAGAGATATGACACATTTGCTATAGCGCAAGTGGGAGATTGTTAGGATTATGCTCAATAGCAAGAGTGTAATATTGTAATTAACAATCTTTTTCATATTAATAAAGTGATTTCTGGTTTAACAAATCGTATAGCATTTATAGTTTAATATTATAATTGTCAAAGTAAATAATCATAAGGTCTAAAGACTATGAGAAAAGAAGAATTGTTCGTACATCTGGATATGTATGTGGTAGACACAATTCTTTAGTTAGTCTTGAATAATGTTCACAACTTAAGTTAAAGGTTGGGCACCTTTATCTTGTTAAAGTTGTAGAATTCTTTTGCTAGCATTTGAGTGGGATCAAATGAGATATAATGAGTCTAAAATCATCGGAGTGTCTTCGAGCAAAAGGATCTAGTGCACTAGGTGCATTGAACTGGATCACAATGAAATACTTTATCTATAACCGTCAGTAGATAAAAGTCTTTTCATTATCAGGACAATCGGAGAGTCTATCTTAATCCTGAGATAAATGATGGACTTATGGTTGCAAGTGATATCATTTGAGTTATCAATGAGTACGATTATATCGCATAGTCTATCCTCGATAGTTTGGTGATATTCATTTGTTAATCGATAGAGGACTTCATTTATAGATATGGACATCGTGGCTCCATTTAATAAATGAGAGTATAATATCATCATATGGATGTTTTGAGGTAATTGGATATTAAATCTCAACGTTGAGTTTTCGATAGTGTCTATTGAAAACATGGCTTCTGGACAAGTCAAAATATCCAAGTTCAAAACGTGGTCATATGAGTAAATATGGTAACTTGGAGAGTTATAGGCGGTCTATGAACTCTTGGCGATTACTGATATTAATCACGAGGATACACTATCTCCAACATGATTGTCTAGGGTATGAATGAGGAACATCTTCCTTTTCTATCTTTATTTAAGAGTTCAATTTTAGCTCTTTAGTGGAATGAGTTAAAATTAATGGATCGGACCTAAGTGAATCATTTGTTGATTGTGATTAGGTTGTGTCTATTGAAGCTTAAATTTAGATAGCCCGCCAAGATCCCCAATCCACACGGACTTGCATGGATCACTTGATATATTCTACCGGACCAATTTATGGGTCCATCTTGAATTGCATTTAATATATTAAGAATATAATTTGCACATTATTTATTTAATGGGCTGCTCAATTATATTAATATATTAATGAAAGGCATGTGGGCTTGTTTCTTTTAGTAAGAATGGGTCTGGTTCACATGTGGGCTTTTTATTTAAAGTCCAATGGATTAAATAAAATAAGAAAATAATATTGAGCCCATATATATATGATGTGGGCGGCAAGGCTAATTTATTAGTCTAATATATTATTTTATTTTATTGTTTGATTAAATGAGAATTAATTAATTTATTAATTAATTATTTAATTAAGAAACAAAATCTTTTTCTGATCAGGAAATATGTTTCCTAGAGTTATACTATTGGTAGTAGTATACTAAAAGTAAAAGACTTATTTGGTAAGAAAATAAATAATAAGGTTTATTTATTTAATCAAATAAGGAAGTCTTTTATATAGTCACAGATACACTAAAGAGTTGGATTAGGGTTTGTATATAATATATGTGCATGCGGAATATATAGAATATATATACATGAATGCATGCATGCGGAAAAATATATGCATGATTAAAGTCATGCGGATATATATAGAAATATACATATAATATATGCATGATTAAAGTCATGCGAATATATAGAAATATATAGTATATGCATGCATGATTAAAAGTGGTGCAGAATTATATACATTACATATATGCATGTTGAAGTTATGCGGCAATAAATATATATTATTCTTGAAACCTAATTGGGTGCGGCAATACATATATATTATTCTTGAAACCTAAATGGGTGCGGCAACACATATATATATTATTCTTGAAACCTAAATGTGGTAGCTGCATTATATATTTATAAAGAATTCGGCTAACCCTATAAGCAAGGCTTGAGAGTTTTTCTTTTGCTTAAAAAAAAAAATAGAATCCAACTCTAGTGATTAGTGTGTGTTGATTTCGACTAAAACATAAAAGAGTGTTAGATTATTCTTTGATAGTATACTATTTGCTTATTCATCAATAAGCTTGTGTATACGATATCGATCTAGGTTCACGCGAGTTTCGATCATTAGATTGAGAACTCAAAAGTGACCGGAATAATCTTAGTCATTCTTTTGATTATTTTTGTGACTAACAAAGAAAAGAAAAGTTTTGTTTTGCCCATTCACAGGTTTGCAATTCGAAGAAAAGGGAGACCACGCTCCTAGGTGATCCACGTTCGTGCTAGGATTGAAGATCTTGCGGATTACCATCGACGTAAGTCAATCGGATCACGCGACAAAAGGTAATCTACTTTTTGTTATTGTATATGTATGTTTAATTAATTAAAGGGTTTAAGGTTCATAAAGGAAAAATTTTTAAAAGTCACTAAATCTAATTTTTAGTATCGCTTCCGCTGCGTGTACTACTTCTGGTATTTTTCCCTATAATTGGTATCAGAGCCTAGGTTGAACCCTTTTAATTAATTAACGTATATATACGTGGATCTATTTCTTTTTATTGTGATTATGCATGTTTAGAAAGAGATGGCACTCTAGGTATTCAAATATATAATTACATGTGGATGTATGGATTTATATATGTTTGTGTGGATTGTTATTGCTCGATTTTGGTCCTAGATTTTCAATGTAAATTTTGTTATGGAATTGTAACAAGAAGGGTGGTCTATCATCGCCATAATTCCTTCTTGGTAGATTGCTAGGTTTTATTTTTTTATATATATAGGTGCAGTTTTTTTTTATACTACTGCAGTTTTTTTTAATTTTTATTATGTGCAGTTTTTTGTATGTAAAAAGGTACTGCAGTGATTAAAAAAAAAAAAAATACTGCAGTATTTTATTTGTTTAAATACTGCCGTAATATATTTAGGTCTTGAAGATTCGAAGACACGATGAAAAACGAAGCAACCGGAACCGAGAACGAGCACCGTGCGCACCCTAGGAGTGGATTGGGCTGCGCATGGCAAGCCCAAGCTTGGTGGGCTGCGCACGGCAGCCCTGGAGTCTTCATGGGCTGCGCACGGCAGCCCCTTAGTGGGGTTGTGAGTTGTACACGCCCGTGGGTTGGGCCGAAGGATGAGCGTATGGTTGATGGGCCACTTGAAGAACTTGTATTCCTAAACAATTGTAATTTTACTTGTTTTTCTAGGATGGGCCAAAATTGTTGCTATTTAATTTATGCTTAAATATTACAATATTTGTTATTGTATGATAACATGACATATAGAATAGGAGTGCCACGCATATATCTCTTTTGGTATGAACATGCATTGAATGATTTAGGTATCTAAATTGGCATCTAGATAACTCGGTAAATCATTCTACGGGATTTAATCACACGCCTTAAATAATTGAGTGGGAGAAGGTGTTTTTGTAACACCAATGGCCTCCAAGGTTAGTTGAGCTTTATTATTTATTGGTAATCCCCCCAAGGGGCGTCCATGAATGGAATTTAGCAACATACTTCCTTACAAGGATAGACTAGACAATGGACTCAAACGAGATCTACTCCCCAAGGAGGGATTTTCGTGAGAGAAAATTGAGGGTCGATATCTTGGTAACACACTCAATGTAATTTTATTGATATCCTCCCAAGAGTTCTTGTCAATAAAATTGCAAGGCTAAAATTGAAAACGCTGGTTGTTATGTTAACAATTAGGTGGGACCTAGTCTAACTAGTAAATGGTGCGAACTCCCAAAGGAGGCGTAACATTTATGGGTGTTAGATCACCGTTGAATTTTATGATTGAGTTATTTATTTAATTCAAGATAAATATTTAAAAGTGCTTTATCATGATTATTTACTTATATATGTTTTGTTTTATTCAGAAATCATGACCCCATCACTTATGAACATCCTGAAAGATAACACTTTAACTGGAGATAATTATGTCACATGGAAAAGGAAAATTGGGTTGTTGCTGCAAAGTGAAAAACATAAGTTTGTTCTAACTACTCCTAAACCACCTGCTTCTAATAATGAATCTAGCATAGTGTATAGAGATGAGTATGAGCAGTGGAAGACTTCAGATGATATGGCAAAATGTTACATTATGGCCACTATCTCCGACGTGTTGCAACAGCAGCATGAAGGAATGGAGTCCGCTGCTGATATAATGATGTCTCTAGAGGAGATGTTTGCTATGAAGTCCAGGACGACTAAGAGAGAGGTAGTGACTGCTTTTATGAATCTTAGGATGAAACCTGGACAGGCTGTGAAGGATCACATGATGAAAGTCATAGCACATCTCAACATTGCTGAACTGCATGGCGCTGAGATAGATGGTGAGACAAAGATTGATATGGTTGTCAATTCATTGTCAGATTCCTTTGATCAGTTCAAATTGGACTACACTTTGAACAAAAAGGAATACACCTTACAAGGCCTGATGCAAGATGTTCAAAGTGCTGAAAAGATCCTTGTGAAAGGCAAAGGTCAAGAGATTCATATGGTTGGTAAAGTTGCTACTGTTAAGGCCCGTCAAAAGGTCAAGAAACAACAGAAGAAAAAGCAACTTGGGCCTATCAAGAAGGAGACCAAGAAAGTAACCAAGATTAAAGGGAAATGCTTACTTTGTGGTGAAAAGGGACATTGGAAGAGAAATTGCCCAAAGTCCCAGAATAAGAAGGAAGAAGGTAATGTGAATTATCTTGAAACATGTTTTTTGGCTGATTCTACAGATTCTTGGATCATAGACTCAGGAGCCACTAATCATGTTTGTTATTCCTTGCAGGGGTTCCAAGAAAGGAGAAAGCTGAGTAAGAATGAAATCAATTTGCGCTTGGGCAACGGAACGTTAGTGTCTGCAAGTGCAGTGGGAGATATTAGAGTTTATTTGGATTCTAGAAGGCATTTAGATTTGATAGACGTTTATTATGTACCTCAATTCAAGAGGAATTTAATTTCAGTTTCTTGTTTGAATAAATTTGGATATTCGGTTACTTTTAATAAAGCTTTTATTATTAGTAAGAATGACAAAATTATTTACCAAGGTACATTGGAAAATGGTCTATACTTTTTGCATAGAAATATCTCTCACTCGTTAGACACAGAAATAACGGAACCTAATCATAAAAGAGTAAAATTATCAACAGATGAAACCTACCTTTGGCATTTACGCTTAGGTCATATTAACCTTAATAGGATTAAAAGATTGGTATGTGACGGACCTTTGAGTGACTTAAAGGTTGATGATCTACCAACTTGTGAATCTTGTTTGGAAGGTAAAATGACCAAAAGGACGTTCTCTGCCAAAGGTGCAAGAGCCACTGAATGTTTAGGATTGATACACACTGATGTATGTGGACCTATGAGCATTCAAGCTAGAGGTGGATATGAGTACTTCATCACCTTCACAGATGATTACTCGAGATTTGGTTATGTGTATCTCATGCGACATAAGTCGGATGCTTTTGACATGTTCAAAGCATTCAAAGCTGAAGTGGAAAATCAGCTTGAGAAACACATAAAAATCTTGAGATCTGATCGTGGTGGAGAATATCTATCTGGTGAGTTTCAGCAATATCTTATTGATAATGGGATAGTTTCTCAGTTTTCTGCACCAGGTACACCTCAACAGAATGGGGTAGCAGAAAGGAGAAATAGAACTCTTTTGGATATGGTTAGGTCTATGTTGAGTTATTCAACACTTCCTATTTCTTTTTGGGGATATGCTTTACAAACTGCTATATACATTCTAAACGATGTACCATCTAAGTCTGTTCCTAAAACGCCGCATGAGTTATGGACTGGGCGCAAGCC
The DNA here is from genome assembly GCA_030490815.1 of Acer saccharum. Taxonomy (NCBI): domain Eukaryota; kingdom Viridiplantae; phylum Streptophyta; class Magnoliopsida; order Sapindales; family Sapindaceae; genus Acer; species Acer saccharum. The sequence continues at coordinate 18,673,548 of CM059875.1, forward strand.
TAGTTTACAACACTTAAGGATATTTGGTTGTCCTGCGCATGTGTTAAAAGGAAAGACAGAAAAGATGGAGTCCCGTTCAGAAACATGTATATTTGTAGGGTATCCAAGAGAAACTAAAGGATATTATTTCTATAGTCCTTCAGACCTTAAAGTATTTGTTTCGACAAATGCTAAATTTCTGGAAAAGGACTATATGAATGATTTTGTGCCTAGAAGTAGAATTGTCCTGAATGAGATGTCAGGAGATACAATTCCACGAGAGGTTACACAACTTAACCCAATTGTAAGTTCCGATCCAACACAAGATCAACAACCTACCATTCCTCATCGTAGTGGGAGGGTTAGAACACAACCCGAAAGATACATCGGTCTGGGAGAATCAGTGGAGAATCTCCTGGATGACGATGATCCCTATACGTACAAGGAAGCTATGGAGGATGTTGATAGTCGCCATTGGCAAAAGGCAATGCAATCCGAGATTGAATCTATGTTCAATAACAAAGTCTGGTCCCTTGTAGACTTGCCTAAAGGGATAAAACCCATTGGGTGCAAGTGGGTATACAAGAGGAAAAGAGGTATGGATGGAAAGGTGGAAACCTTTAAAGCTAGATTGGTAGCTAAAGGGTATACACAGAAAGAAGGTATCGATTACGAGGAAACCTTCTCTCCTGTGGCCATGCTTAAATCCATTAGGATACTCTTATCCATTGCAGCATCTTTAGATCTAGAGATATGGCAAATGGACGTCACGACAGCTTTCCTAAATGGAAGTCTTGACGAAAGCATCTACATGATGCAACCAGAGGGATTCATTGAAAAGGGCCAAGTGGATAAGGTATGCAAGTTGTAGAAATCCATATATGGATTAAAGCAAGCATCCAGATCCTGGAACATAAGGTTTGATCAAGCTATCAAAGGTTTTGGATTTATTCAGAATCCTGACGAACCTTGTGTATACAAAAGGATTAAAGGCGACAAGTTGGTTTTCCTGATTCTTTATGTTGATGATATACTACTCATTGGAAACGATGTAGGTGTATTGACATCAGTAAAAGAATGGTTAGCAAAACAATTTGATATGAAGGACTTAGGAGAAGCAAGTTTTATTCTAGGTATCCAAGTAATAAGGGATAGAAAGAATAGAACGATTGCATTATCCCAAGCTTCATACATAGACAAGATCTTGTCTAGGTTTTCCATGCAGGATTCCAAGAAAGGTATGTTACCTTTCAGACATGGAATCAAGCTTTCTAAGGAACAAGTTCCTAAGAATGAGCATGAAGAGCAATTCATGAGTAGAGTTCCATATGCCTCGGCAGTTGGAAGTCTCATGTATGCAATGCTCTGTACTAGACCAGATATTTGTTTTGCTGTTGGCATAGTTAGCAGGTTTCAATCGAAACCTGGTCCTGATCACTGGACGGCAATCAAGCATATTTTCAAGTATCTTAAGAGAACGAGAGATAATATGCTTGTATACTCTGGAGGGGATTTGGTTCCCGTTGGGTATACAGATTCTGATTTCCAATCAGATTCTGACTCCAGAAAATCCACATCAGGGGCTGTGTTTACTATTGGAGGAGGAGCAGTTATATGGAGGAGTATCAAGCAATCTTGTATTGCTGATTCCACCATGGAAGCTGAGTATGTTGCTGCATGCGAAGCTGCCAAAGAGGCTGTTTGGCTCCACCAATTCTTGATTGACTTGGAAGTGGTTCCTAGTGCGAATAAGCAGATCACTATCTACTGTGACAACAGTGGAGCAGTGGCTAATTTGAAAGAACCAAGAAGTCACAAGAGAAGTAAACTCATTGAAAGAAAGTATCATCTTTTAAGGGAGATTGTTCAAAGAGGTGACGTGACAATTACCAAAATCGCGTCATCAGAAAATCTAGCGGATCCCTTCACAAAGGCTCTACCTCAGAAGAGTTTCGATGGGCATCTAGAGAACATGGGCATGAGAGATATGACACATTTGCTATAGCGCAAGTGGGAGATTGTTAGGATTATGCTCAATAGCAAGAGTGTAATATTGTAATTAACAATCTTTTTCATATTAATAAAGTGATTTCTGGTTTAACAAATCGTATAGCATTTATAGTTTAATATTATAATTGTCAAAGTAAATAATCATAAGGTCTAAAGACTATGAGAAAAGAAGAATTGTTCGTACATCTGGATATGTATGTGGTAGACACAATTCTTTAGTTAGTCTTGAATAATGTTCACAACTTAAGTTAAAGGTTGGGCACCTTTATCTTGTTAAAGTTGTAGAATTCTTTTGCTAGCATTTGAGTGGGATCAAATGAGATATAATGAGTCTAAAATCATCGGAGTGTCTTCGAGCAAAAGGATCTAGTGCACTGGGTGCATTGAACTGGATCACAATGAAATACTTTATCTATAACCGTCAGTAGATAAAAGTCTTTTCATTATCAGGACAATCGGAGAGTCTATCTTAATCCTGAGATAAATGATGGACTTATGGTTGCAAGTGATATCATTTGAGTTATCAATGAGTACGATTATATCGCATAGTCTATCCTCGATAGTTTGGTGATATTCATTTGTTAATCGATAGAGGACTTCATTTATAGATATGGACATCGTGGCTCCATTTAATAAATGAGAGTATAATATCATCATATGGATGTTTTGAGGTAATTGGATATTAAATCTCAACGTTGAGTTTTCGATAGTGTCTATTGAAAACATGGCTTCTGGACAAGTCAAAATATCCAAGTTCAAAACGTGGTCATATGAGTAAATATGGTAACTTGGAGAGTTATAGGCGGTCTATGAACTCTTGGCGATTACTGATATTAATCACGAGGATACACTATCTCCAACATGATTGTCTAGGGTATGAATGAGGAACATCTTCCTTTTCTATCTTTATTTAAGAGTTCAATTTTAGCTCTTTAGTGGAATGAGTTAAAATTAATGGATCGGACCTAAGTGAATCATTTGTTGATTGTGATTAGGTTGTGTCTATTGAAGCTTAAATTTAGATAGCCCGCCAAGATCCCCAATCCACACGGACTTGCATGGATCACTTGATATATTCTACCGGACCAATTTATGGGTCCATCTTGAATTGCATTTAATATATTAAGAATATAATTTGCACATTATTTATTTAATGGGCTGCTCAATTATATTAATATATTAATGAAAGGCATGTGGGCTTGTTTCTTTTAGTAAGAATGGGTCTAGTTCACATGTGGGCTTTTTATTTAAAGTCCAATGGATTAAATAAAATAAGAAAATAATATTGAGCCCATATATATATGATGTGGGCGGCAAGGCTAATTTATTAGTCTAATATATTATTTTATTTTATTGTTTGATTAAATGAGAATTAATTAATTTATTAATTAATTATTTAATTAAGAAACAAAATCTTTTTCTGATCAGGAAATATGTTTCCTAGAGTTATACTATTGGTAGTAGTATACTAAAAGTAAAAGACTTATTTGGTAAGAAAATAAATAATAAGGTTTATTTATTTAATCAAATAAGGAAGTCTTTTATATAGTCACAGATACACTAAAGAGTTGGATTAGGGTTTGTATATAATATATGTGCATGCGGAATATATAGAATATATATGCATGAATGCATGCATGCGGAAAAATATATGCATGATTAAAGTCATGCGGATATATATAGAAATATACATATAATATATGCATGATTAAAGTCATGCGAATATATAGAAATATATAGTATATGCATGCATGATTAAAAGTGGTGCAGAATTATATACATTACATATATGCATGTTGAAGTTATGCGGCAATAAATATATATTATTCTTGAAACCTAATTGGGTGCGGCAATACATATATATTATTCTTGAAACCTAAATGGGTGCGGCAACACATATATATATTATTCTTGAAACCTAAATGTGGTAGCTGCATTATATATATTTATAAAGAATTCGGCTAACCCTATAAGCAAGGCTTGAGAGTTTTTCTTTTGCTTAAAAAAAAAATAGAATCCAACTCTAGTGATTAGTGTGTGTTGATTTCGACTAAAACATAAAAGAGTGTTAGATTATTCTTTGATAGTATACTATTTGCTTATTCATCAATAAGCTTGTGTATACGATATCGATCTAGGTTCACGCGAGTTTCGATCATTAGATTGAGAACTCAAAAGTGACCGGAATAATCTTAGTCATTCTTTTGATTGTTTTTGTGACTAACAAAGAAAAGAAAAGTTTTGTTTTGCCCATTCACAGGTTTGCAATTCGAAGAAAAGGGAGACCACGCTCCTAGGTGATCCACGTTCGTGCTAGGATTAAAGATCTTGCGGATTACCATCGACGTAAGTCAATCGGATCACGCGACAAAAGGTAATCTACTTTTTGTTATTGTATATGTATGTTAATTAATTAAAGGGTTTAAGGTTCATAAAGGAAAAATTTTTAAAAGTCACTAAATCTAATTTTTAGTATCGCTTCCGCTGCGTGTACTACTTCTGGTATTTTTCCCTACATTAAACTCATGCTTAGTAGTATGAATAGGTAACTTTTTCACATTTTTATCACATTCCACATTTCCTAGTTTGCATTGCCTAGCATATTCATAACACTTAGGCCTAATGTGACCAACCACATTGCAATAATGACAAACCGGAATGAATTTAGAAAAATTACCTCTTGGGTGTGCATGCTTTGGTTGAGAAGTCGGTTGAGAAGTTCCATTGCTCTTCTTCCCTTTATCTTTGATGTTGGAAGGAATAGTACTAGAGTCTTTATTCTTCTTGGACTTTCTTGACTTGTTCTTGGTTGTAGGAGTCTTCTTAACTTCTTCTACATAACCCAAGCCACTTTTATCTCCATGATGCTTTCCAAGTTTTATCACATCATCAAGCTTAGTGGCTCCAATCTTCATGCCATTAATTGACTCTTTAAGAGATTTGACTTCATCTTTAAGCTCACACTCTTTTATCTTCATGATACTTAAAGAGTTCTCTTTTTGCTTAATCTCTCCTTCCATGGCAAACAACTTCATAGTAAAGTCTTCTTTTAGATCATCTAGCTCTTGAGCACTTTCTTCCATCTTTGAGACATACTTCTCAATGGTCTTTTCATGCTCATTAATGACTTCACTTTGCTTGCTCATCTTCTCCAAAGACATCTTCTTTTCATTGATAAGAGCTTTAAAGATCACCACTAAATTGGCATTGATCAACTTCAATTTGATGTTCTCTTCATTCTTTTGTTGAAGGATCTTGTCATTGAAGCTTATAAAATCTTGATTTGAGGAGGCTTCGAACTCTTCTTGATTGAAGGAGATTTCACTATCTTCACTACTCGAAGAGTATTCACTTTCCTCATTACTTGAGGAGTCTTCACCACTATCCTCAAATCTTCCTTCATATATAGCCGGGTGAGCAATATAATCTTCTCTTTCATTCGAGGACTCCTCTTCCTCTTCTTTATCACTCACACTCACATCACTCCAAGAAGCCGCCATTGCTAATCCTTTCTTAGACTCTCTCTTCCCATTAGCACGCTTGGTGGAGATAAATCCAATCCCTTTGCATTCATGGCATTGAATTAACTTCTTCATAGATTTATCCTTGCAACCTACCACTCCTTTTGGAGTGATCTTCTTCTTGACTTCCTCTCTCTTAGAACATATGTTCTTTAGAAATTTCTTGAAAGTTCTCACCATACAAGCCACATCATCTTCACTCTCCTCATTGGTTACCTTGAGTGCTATTCCCTTACCTTTAATCTTCGGCTTGAACCCAAGCTCATAAGTTTGTAGAGACCCAAGAAGCTCATCAACCCTCATAAGATCGACATTCTTGCTTTCTTCAATTGCGGTCACCTTTGCTTTAAATCTCTTAGGCAAGGATCTCAAGATCTTCCAATTAATTCTCTCTTGTTGATATAGCTCTCCCAAAGTTTGACTTTGGTTGGTGATATTCAAGAGTCTAGTTTGGAAGTCTACTAACTTCTCATCCTCATTCATAACAAGACTTTCAAATTGAGAAGTAAGCATTTGTACTCTAGACCTTCGAACCGCTAACGTACCCTCATTGGTAGTTTGCAAAGTATCCCATGCATCCTTTGCCGATTCAAGGTTTTGGATGTAGATAAATTGAGTACAATCTACACCTCCAAAAATAGCATTCATCGCCCGATGATGCCATTTAGCATTATCAAAATCAATGGCCGTCCATTCGGCTCTAGGCTTCGCAATCATAGTGCCATCTTCAATCCTTTTGGTAGGCAACTCAAACCTTCCTCAACACTTATCCATGCTTTTTCATTAATGGATCTAATGTAAGCTCTCATCCTAATTTTCCAAAAGGAGTAGTTACCACTATTCAATAGAGGAGGTCTACCACTAGAAGCACCTTCCGGCATTGAATCACCCATAGCTACAAAAATGAACAAACACAACAAAACACAACAAAACAAAACAAAACACAAACACTATAATATGGATCTATCTAATTACTTCTAGACACCCGCTCTGATACCAATTGAAATTCCCTTAAGCAATATAGTGTAAAATATACCTAGAGGGGGGGTGAATAGGTATTTACTCAAATTCTTCCAATATTAAAAATGATGCGGAATACAACAAAGAAAATGCACACTTGATTAGATTTAGCAAATGAATTGATTTCACTAATACAAGAGTTAATCAATTTACAAGATATGTAATCAATGTAAGATATGGAAGATAAAGAAAAGTAAAAACAAAAAATGAACACAAGTATTTTTTACGTGGTAAAACCTCAAAGAGGAAACATCCACGGGTTGATACCACAACCACCGGCAAAGCAATCCACTATATGAAAAGGACTTACACACTCAAGCTATCAACACATGATATCCGCTCAAGCTATCAACTCCTAATCTACCCTCGGGCTAGTGAATCACCAAGCCTACTTCCTATCCGAGATGTGTCCTACACCTCTAGAAAGCAACTTCCTATCCAAGACGCTCACGTCTCTAGGAAGATTTCTCGCTTGCCTATCCGGATCCTCCCGACCCTAGACAAGACTTCCTTGCTTGATTATCCGAGTCCTCCCAACTCTAATCAAGGCTCCCTTGCTCTATCCACAAAGCTTCACTCACTTTGCTAGAGACTTCAACCTAATGCAAGGCTATGATCTAAAGTGATGCAAATGATGCAAGCACAATCAAATTAAGCTAGATGATCAATCAAGCAAAATGTACATGTTCAATGATAGTCTAGAATATGATTTCAACACACAATCACAAAAGTTATCTAGAAATCAAGACATGCAAATCAATAAGAACAAAGGTATCAATATTCAATTTAGCACACTAAAAACCTAGTTCTTAGATCATGAAATAAAACATAGAAAATAACATGAAGCACATCACACATATGTTTTCTAGAATCAATTTCATGATAAATCAAGTTTAGCACATATATGTTCAAAACACATCACAAAGCTAAAACTCAATTAACAAATGATCAAATAACCCTAACATGTGATCTAACATACTTCTCAACAAATTTCATCAATCAAATGGAAAGAATCAATAGATGATCAAAGATGAAATTGAAAAAGAAGAAGTTGAAAATCAAACACTGACCACGGACTGGAAATGGACCAGCTGAGAAAAATGCCGAAGTCAACTGCCTCTGGAAATGCTTGGGGTTTGTAGCTCTCTTTGAGACCAACAATTTTGGTTTTTGAATCGAATGATTTCGAGTTCGTATGAGAGAGATATGATCAAAACAAGTAAATGAAAATTGTTGAAAAACTGATGCGGGAAATGAAGTGTTCTTCAAAAAATTGCAAGTGTGGAGGGAAGGAGGTTTGCTTAAAAGGAGGGAAAAGGAGAGAATTTCCGAGCAAATCACGTGCTGCCACATCAGCACCCCGTGGGGGGCGCGTGGGGCCCATGGGAGCAGAAGGCTCCCTTGCCCGTGGGGCCCACGGCCTCCCACACGGGCTGGCCAAGTGGCCACACGTGATTTGCACACCTCTCGCGCGCTCCCTCGGTTCGTTGCCCCATATCTTGAGCATCCGACCTCCGATTTCGAATCCGTTTTCGAATTACGAACCGTGACTCCCTCACGCACGACTACGACTATGACTACTCAACTTTGAAAAATGGTTGAGAAATCATCTCGGAATCCGATGATGAAATCAACACAACAAATGAGAACGAAAAGTAGCATAGTCAACTTGTTTGGACTCGAAACCTTATGAGTGAGTAACCGAAACGACCGGAACTCGATAAGGCATTAAATAAGAACATGTTCAAGTCCTAAACACAAAATACGAAAACAAATAAACACATATTCACACAAACATACCATATCAAAGAGATAGTCACAAAGCATGCAATTTCACAATGTTTGTCAATACAAGATCAATGCATGAGCATGCTATGAAGTGTATGAATGTGTTATACCAAATGTTTGAACCACGATGCAGGGACACATATGTATGAATTGTGTGTGTGTGCGCTAACGCCTTGCAAGAGGGTGGAAGTCAAGATTTACCTTTGACGTTTTTCACCTCTTGAAGACGACATTTGCACTAGACGTTGCTCTTCACTCTTTAAGCTTCCTTTCTTCAAATAATGTCCTAAGCAACAACTAATACAATCATAGAGTGTTTTGCAATGGAATTAAGCCAATACAAATCATAAACCTTACAAAGCCTACTTCTTATCCAAGATGTGTCCTACACCTCTAAGAAGCAACTTCCTATCCAAGACGCTCACGTCTCTAGGAAGATTTCTTGCTTGACTATCTGAGTCCTCCCGACTCTAATCAAGACTTCTTGCTTGACTAACCGGAACACTTTCCTAGCCAAGACTTCTTGCTCAAGACAAAGCTTCACTCACTTTGCAAGAGACTTCCACCTATTACAAGGCAATGATCTAGGTGATGCAAATGATGCAAACACAATCAAATAAAGCAAGATGATCAATTAAGCTCTATGAACATGCTTAGTGATAATCTAGAATATGCTTTCAACAAACAATCACAAATGTATCTAGAAATCAAAGCATGTGAATCAATAAGAACAAGATATGAATATTCAATATATCACACAAAAAATCTTAGTTCTTAGATGATGAAATTAAACCTAGAAAATAACATGAGGCACATCATATACAACATTTCTAGAATCAATTTCAAGATAGGTCAAGTTTAGCAATATATGTTCAATTGAAATCAAATGGCTAAAACTTAACAATCAATAGATCAACCACCCCTAGAATATGATCTAACAACATTCTAAACACATATCATCTATCAATTAGGAAGATTAAAAGAGATGATCAAAAGATAAAGTGAGAAGAAGAAGTTTCACATACAAAAGTTGAGTCACGGACTGAAATCAGCTCACTGCGAAAAATCACGAACTCAAATGACTCTGAAAATGCTTGGGGTTTGTAGCTCTCTTCAAGACCAACAATTTTGGTTTTTTGAATCACTCAATTCAGAGTTGAAATGAGAGAGATATGATCAAAATAAGAAATCAAAAGTTGTAAAGAATTCTGTACGGGATTTCGAATATAAATTGAGGGAAAAGAGATGGAGAAGAGAGAGGATGACGTGAGCCAATCAGAGGCTGCCACGTCAGCACCCCGTGAGGGGGTGTGTGGGCCACACGGGACCAGAGGGGTGCTCTGGCCGTGGGTCCCATGGCCTCCACACGTGGTGGCCAATGCATGGCTTTTGGCCATGCTTGCCTCTCGCGCGCTCCCTCACGTTCGTCAGCCATATCTTGGGCATCCGAACTTCGATTTCGAATCCGTTTTTGGATTACGAACTGTGACTCCCTCACGCACGACTACAACTACAAAAATTTGAAAAATGGTTGAGAAATCATCTTGGAAAATGATGATGAAGTCAACTCAACGAATGAGAATGCAAAGTAGCGTAGCTAAGTCGTTTGGACTCGAAACCTTATGAATGAGTAACCGAAACGACCGGGACTCAATAAGGGATCAAATAAGAACATATTCAAGTCCAAAATACAAAACACACCAACAAATAAACACAAATTCACACAAGAATGTCATATCAAAGAGATAGTCACAAAGCATGCAATTCTACAATGTTTGTCTATTAGAGACCAATGCATGAGCATACTAAGAGGTGTGAGAATGTGTTATACCAAATGTTTGCACTACGATGCAGGGACACACATGTATGAATTGTGTGTGTGTGCGCTTATGCCTTGCAAGAGGAAGAAGTATCTCGATACCTTAGCATCCAAATAAACACATTTCCTCTTGAAGACGAACTTTGCATGCGACGTTGCTTTCCTTCTTTGAAGCTTGATCTAATCACGAAACACCTAAGCAACTAAGCAATACAAATAAAGAGAGTTTTGCAATGGAATCAAGCCAACAAAGATCTAGGATCTTACACAAATGACTCTGAGTTTGTAGCTCTCTTAAAGACCAAGAATTTTGGTTTTTGAATCACTCAATTCGGAGTTGAAATGAGAGAGATATGATCAAAATAAGAAATCAAAAGTTGTAAAAAATTCTGCACGGGATTTCGAATATAAATGGAGGGAAAAGAGATGGAGAAGAGAGAGATTCAGTGGCCAATCAAAAGGGGACACGCCACCTATACCCGTGGGGGGCGCGTGGGCCACACGGGACCAGAGAGGTCCTCTTACCGTGGGTCCCACGGCTCCCACACGGCTTGGCCAAGCTTGGCCATTTGGCCTCGCTTGCTCTCCCGCACACCTCTCGCGTTCTTTGGCCGTATTCAGCCATCTGAACTCCGAATTCGAATTCGAATTCGAATCCATTTTTGGATTACAAACTGTGACTCCCTCATGCACAATGAAGACTACAAAACTTTGACGAATGGTTGAGAAATCATCTAAAAAAATGATGATGAAGTCAACTTAATGAATGAGAATGCAAAGTAGCGTAGCTACATCGTTTGGACTCGAAACCTTATGAATGAGTAACTGAAATGACCGGGACTCAATAAGGAATCATATAAGAACATGTTCAAGTCCAAAATACAAAATACACAAACAAATAAACATAAATTCACACGAGTATGCCATATCAAAGAGATAGTCACAAAACATGCAATTCTACAATGTTTGTCTATAAGAGACCAATGCATGTGCATACTAAGAAGTGTGTGAATGTGTTATACCAAATGTTTGAACTACGATGCAGGGACACACATGTATGAATTGTGTGTGTGTGCTCTTACGCCTTGCAAGAGGAAGAAGTATCTTGATACCTTCGCATCCAAGTAAGCGCATCTCCTCTTGAAGACGATATTTGCAAGATCCGTTGCTTTGAACCTTTGAAGCCTCTTCACTCTAAGAAACACCTAAGTAACTAACCATTACAAATAAAGAGTGTTTGCAATGAAATCAAGCCAACACAAATCTAAGATCTTACACTCATCCTTTTTGAGCTTGTTTTGGAAGTTGTCTTCTAGGAGGATTCAGCACCCTGGTTATATGGCCAGGGACCGCCGAATAGGGCCGCTTATTTGTGACCAAAAATATTTGGTCAAATAATCACCCTTGTTCGGTAGCCATAGGCCGCCAAACAAGGCCGTAGAATCAAGATCAAAAGACCTGGTCCACTCTGCGCTCTTGGGTTCAGCGTTAAGGGATCGTAGAATAGGGCGAAGAATTGGGACCAAAATGTCAGGTCCAATTCGGCGCCCTCAATTCTACTGCCTCTGGCCGCTGAATTAGCCCATGAAAGTTGGGGAAATTTTGTCATTTCACCCAACCTTTCTTACTCTCTATAAATATACCTCTATCTTTTGTTCTTTTAGTGAGCTCTTCAACATTAAGAACCTTAAAGAGATATTGAGAGAGACTTGAGAGAAAAATCATAAAGATTCCATCTTTATTTCTCTAAACACATTTCTACATGCATAAATCATCATCTTAGCATCTTCTAGGATCATCTAGTATGTGCTAGTGCATGGGTCTTCTTCAACACACATATTATGGTAAGTTGTTCACTATTATCTTATATAATTAGTGTTCTTACTTAGCAATTTATCTCTTTTATTACTTGAATGTTCTTAGAGTAATTTCTACATACAAGATTGAGATTATGTGTTGAATGTTTGAGTGTTGTATTTTGATAGCTATACCTAGAATTAACGTATCTCACATAGCTATTTTTTATGCCATGTCATATAGCAATTAATATCTAGGATTGATTTAATTGACATCTTATAATCCTAGATAAGCATTTAGTGTAACCTAGCATTATATTCATATTTGGATATATTTGCATATTCACTTAGGTTGTTTAATCTCTTCATTGAGAACTAAGACTTGTGGCTAAGATTGCTTAGACCGCAAGCAAATTAGACTAGGTCCACTTTTATAGGCTTGCGGGTAGTAGTGGCGAGTTATAGACCGTGAGAGGTTGAGGTCCATCTAGGTTGTAAATGTCATTGCAATTAGTGGATTCGAGGTTCGTGTGTGACGCACGTAATAGCCCATGGTTTTTCCTTGTTAAAGGTTTCCACGTAAAAATTAAGTGTTATTTAAATTCCGCACTTTACACTTGATTTATTGCTTTAACTAGATTGTGCTATTTTCGTAACATTGACTAATTGCGAAAATTGGTAATTGAAACAAATATTACACGGTGTGTATAAAACTATCTAGGAGGGGGGGTGAATAGATTTTAAATGATATTACCCAATTTTCGTCCATAGTCAATATTACAAAATTACCCCAAACTAGATAAAGCAATAAATCAAGTATAAAATGCGGAAATTAAATAACACTTGATTTTTACGTGGAAACCCTCACAGGAAAAACCACGGGCTAATAAGTGTGCCACACTCGAACCTCGAATCCACTAAATATGTTAAAGATTACAACCTAATCCCGGTAAGTAATCACACACCTACCTAATCCCGGTATAAGTGGACCTAGTCCAATTGCTTACGGTTTAAGCAACCTAATACCAGTCACAACGCAAGACTTAATTCTCTAAGAAGAGATAATAAAACCTATGTGAATATGTGAGATATTCAAAATACAATTTAGAGCTAGGTAACCCTATATGCTTATCTAGGATGATGATTTTACAATTAATTCAATCCTAGATATTAAAAGCTAGATGACATGTCAAATAGCTTAGCTAAACATAGATTAAGAAAACCTAGATAGCTATCACAATACAACACTTAATCATATCAACACAACAATCTTTATCTTGAATATTAGAATTTAATCTAAGAACATGCAAGTAATAAAAGAGATGCCTTAATAAATAAAACACTAATTATATATGATAATTGTGAAGAACTTACCAAAGCAAGTGTGTTGATGAAAGACCCATGCAAGCAAGCAAGCATCCTAGATATGCTAGAAGATGCTAGATGAAGTTTAATGCATATGGAAATGGTTTTGGGCAATCTTGCTTGTCTTTTCTCTCACAAATCTCTCTTCAGACTTTAGGGTTCTTATGTTGAAAGAGCTGAGTTCAGAGAGATGAGAAAGTGATTTATTTATAGGCACCAAAAATAGAGCATGTGAAAAGACAAGTTTGCCCCTGAAAACGCACAATCGGCGGTTTCATTCGGTGGCCAAGCCGCCATTTACAAAACGCCGAATGGCTCCCGAGAAAGGCAGGGGAACAACGGTGGTTTCAATCGGTGAATTCAAAACCGCCGATAAAACCGCAGAATCAACCCGAGAGATTAAATCAATCAGGTATGATCAGGGGTTTCGAACGGCGGTTGAGGCCATCGATCATAACCGCATAATTGCTCTAGAAGCTTTTGGACACAAACAACGATTTCATTCTGCAGTCAGGCCGCTGATCATAACCGTTGTTTCACCAAAAGAGGTGAAACCAAAGGAGAAGCCAAGGGCATTCTCTATAGGCGGACTTCGCGCAAAACCAAGCACATACTAGTGCATGCGCGGATGTTTCCGAATAATATCAGGAAACGAATTACAAGGCACATAAGCACACACAAAATACAACATCAAAGTGCAAGTGTGAAATGTGACATGTGAAGAGTATGCACACAAATGTAAGTATACTAAGTGTGTATGTGTGCAATCTAAATCTCTTCAAAGAAAACTAAGCACTAGAGATTATACCTTTGGCGTGCTTATCCCTTAAGGTCTTGAAAGGGCCTTTGAGGTTGATCCTTAATCATCTAAACTACCCTTACATAATAAACCCTAACATGTGGTTTGTCCACGAAATAAGTCAATCAATAAACGGAAACCTTACAGTAATAATAGTTTAAAATCTATTCACCCCCTCTAGATAGTTTTATACACACCGTGCATTATTAGTTTCACAGGGCGTTTGGATTGGTCGGAGACGGTCCTAGCTGTAGTGGAAGGTCACTGTCATGGTTTAGGTTAGCAGAGGACAACGTTAATGCCTGTCCCGTTGCGCGCTGTCAGGCGCTCTTCTCCACCATTTCCCTCTTCATATTTACTGATCTTTTACAATCGATTTGCTAGGGAAGCATAGCTTTCTTCTTCATGTATGGGGTAGTTGACATTGGGTAGGGCTTAGTTGGAGTAAGGGAGGATCGTTGATGGAGCGCGGTTGCATCCACCCCCATTCCCCCATTGGCCGTCCTTAGCCTAGGTTCCTTCAACCCTTAATACCTCCGGTTCAGCAAGAACCTCTATCTCCTTTACCGGTTTAGCAAGAGCCTCAATCTCTTTTTCTGGTTCGGCAAAAGCCTCCACCTCCTTCACCAGATCACCTTGAAGGATATGGAAATTAGGAAGCATTCCTTCAGCTATTTTCGCTGGATTGGTGGGGATAGGTAGGCCAAACTCCTGTGCGTGCTAAAGAATGAGCAAGAGTAGTAGCAGCTTGAGAGGGTGCCACCTCGACTAAAGCAGCATCTGAACACTAGAAAGCCTTGGTCATAATCTCATCTCAATCCAATCCAAGGGTCAAACCAAAATCAAAGGGAGGGGGAGAGCCTAAGCAACTTGAAGAGAAGCAAAGAAGTACCCCTCCTTGAAAGAGGCGTCCACCTTTGCCTCCAATGCTGCTATCGTATCGCGCAAGGCCTAGTTCTCATTATGTAACTAAATCTTCTCGGCATTCAGAGCATTCCTCTCCGTGGCACAGCATACAGACATCAACTGTTCCATGTTATAGGTATGCTTCAACCGCTCCATTTCCACCAATGCGTTGGCTGCGATCTCTTCAGCTTCAGTTATGACCTTAGTCAGGAAATCCACGTTTCCTTTAGAATTGGCCAAATCCTTTTGGCCTCTTCCAACTCAACCTTAGCAACAACAACTGCCTCCTGGAGAGTTGTCGCCTACTGTCCTAGTGCCAATGTAAACTTAAAGGCCTGCAAAAGAAAAGGAAGGAGGTAAATACCCCTCTAAAATCAAACTGGGTAAGGGGGGAGATTGAGGATCATACCTTAGCTAAGAGAGCGGCCCCCTTTGTGACCAATATATCAATAGGCATGGAAGATATAGCTCACAGCCCGCCACTAGGGCACGCTACCTTTAATCGAGATAGGACTTTATCTTGGTTGCTACCCCGTGACCATGAGCTTGAACGAGAAGGAAGATCAATAGGGGGAGCAGTCGTGGCATCAGTACTCTTTTCCCTTCCCACCACACTTGGACGACTAGTAGTTGTAGCAAAAGGAAGGGAAGAAACAGGTTGGAAGGTCCAACAGCCGGGGCAGGCGGTACTTGTCTTTGGGTCTTGCTAGGAAAACCCCTAACCCTCACAAGTCTGGCTGCTATCTCAGCTAGGGTGGAACGATTTGAAGGAAGAGTAGAGGATGGAGTATGAGGACGAAGATGAGACCTCGATAGAGCCGGGGCTGGGATTACTGTAGGTCAGCCTGATCTGAATGAGGTACTAGCACCTGTATCAGGAAAAGTATGGGGTACAACATGAGGGATCCTTTAAGACTCCGGTCCCGATGAAGAAGGAGAGAGAGATGAAAGAGGTACTACAGAGACTATCAAAAGAAAGGTTAAAAAGAAAATTAATAAACTATAAACAAGCAAGAGGAAGGGGGCTACATATCTAGATGAGCGAGGGATACCTTGAGGGAACGATCTACCCTATCGGCCTCGAAAGAATCAAAGGTGGGAAACTTGAGGTTCACATAGGACCAGTCAATGATGTTCCACAAGATGCCCTCAGCCTCCGGGGATCCTTTCTCCCACTCAGCCCTCCCACTAAACTAAGTGGGGACTTGGAACTCTGAACCACCGATATGAAGCGAGCTACCCCAATCACCCCCGACGATGACCTAGTCGTTGCGCCAGGGATGATTCATCTTTTTGTTGGCTTTGGGAACCGTGAACTTCGTAGGATTGTTGGGCCTCAAGTAAAATTGGCCTTTTGGACCAGGCGCTAATGCTGCCACTTGAAATATTTACCATATCTCGTCAAGACCCGGTTCCCTAATAACCCGATCCATCTCGCACTACTCTCTCTAGAGCACCAAGAATCCAACTAGGTTCTTCCAGAACCCCGGTGTGAGTTAAAGCAAAGCAAAGCAAGCTAGAGGGCATAAAGTTCCATACGAAGGGTGGGATGAAGAGGTAGCCTGACCCTGCATTTGAAGGCAGCTATGTGAATAGACCTAGAGGAGGGGAGTACATATCGTACCCCTGGTATGGGATGGAAAGAGTGATGGCCAGAGCAACCTGGTAATCCTTCCTCAAGCGTTCGATGGTGCTACTAGAATCAGGGACGACCCGGGAATCGGTGGGGGAGTAAGAACCCCACCTACCACTACTGTGGCATCTATGGTTGAAGCGTTTCCCCTTCTGTAAGGTTCCCATTTGTTGATTGGCTTATTTCGTAGACAAACCACATGTTGGGGGTTTTTTGTAAGGGTAGCTTAGGTGTTGTTGTTATTGCTCAAGCCCTTTGAAGACCTCATTTTTGATAAGCACCAAAGGTAAAACTCTATATGCTTACTTGTCTTGAAGAGATAGTTGCACACACTCACAACTCATGCATATGGTTAAATCTTATATGTTGTGTTTCTTTTTGTTGTGCATTAATGTTCATTAACATCTCTTCTTGCATGTTTATTTTGATTTCATCTTGTATGACCGATGCCATGCCATGCATAGACTTAGGATTCATACATTGTGAAAGGCGCTGTACAAAGCGCTGTTCGTACAGCGCCCATCAAGCGCTGTACAGACCTGATCGATTTAATTCAGTCGCTGTTGAGTCGCTGTTGAGTCGATGTACAAAGCGCCACTCTGTTTTCCCAAGAGAACAGAGTTGGGGCGCTGTACAGAAGCGCTCTACGTATAGCGGCCCAAGGTAAAATCAGGCCAACTTATTCAAAACGACCACACTTTGTTTTGGCCTCCTATATATATGCCACTTTGACTTTAGGTCAATTAAGAGAGTTCATATTCAGATTTCATACTTAGGATATTTTTCAAAGACAAGAAAAATTCAAAGAACTCATTTTTAATTACTCAAACACCTTTTCATGATCATCAATCATCATCTAGCATCATCTTTAATCATCTAGATGTCTTTTGCATGGATTCTTCATCACACTTTGCTTGATAAGCTTTTTACTAATATCTTACATATTTTGTGTTTTTCTTAACAAGCAATCTCAATTTATTACTTGTATGATTGTCATATATCTTTTGGATACAAGATTGAGATTAGTGTATTGAATGTTTGAGAAGTTGTATTGTGATAGCTAATTAGGTTTTTGCTTAATCTTGATTAGCTAAACTATTTGACCTGTCATTTAGTTTTAATATCTAGGATTGTTCTTATTGCATATTCATCATCTTAGATAAGCATATAGGGTTTCCCTTGCTCTATGTTGCATTTGGATATTCATATATTCACTTAGGGTGTTAATCTCTTCATTGAGAACATAAGTCTTGTGTGTAGCTTCCGGGATTAGGTTGCTTAGATCGCAAGCAAGCAATCGAACTAGGTTCACTCATACCGGGATTAGGTAGGTGTGTGATTACGTCCGGGATTAGGTTGTAATTTTATCACATTTAGTGGATTTGAGGTTCGAGTGTGGCTCACTTAACAGCCCGTGGTTTTTCCCGTGAGGGTTTCCACGTAAAAATCAAGTATTATTTAATTTCCGCATTTTATACTTGATTTATTGCTTTATCTAGTTAAGGGTAATTTCGTAATATTGACTTCACACGAAAAATTGGGTAATACGTTTAAAATCTATTCACCCCCCCCCCCCCCCCTCTAGATAGTTTTATACACACCGTGCAATATTTGTTTCACCTTCCTACCTCAGTGGCTACGTCGTCCACATCTTCATCGATGATGTTGACCGAAGTGTCGGGGTTGTTGCTAAAACCCAGCCCGATGGCTGTATTACTGTTGGAACGATGACGTTGGGGCGAGGCAGAGCTTTCAACGTCGTCGACTCCACCTCCACCCTTCTTTCTTCTCGGATCCAAGCAAAAGCTGTCAATCAAATCACCCTCACCATGCTCGAAGAACTTGTCGAGGCTATCTGATGACATTGCTGGGATTGAAAGGAGAAAAGGAAAGACTTTTCTAGTTTTTGAAAGAGAAAGTAGGGTTTTCTTTGTTGAAAATAAATGATATGAGTGAGAAAGAAAATAGCAAGTGTGAATGTAGAGTGAAAAGTAGCAAGGGATTTATAGAGAAAGAAGATGGTTACCGAGATGGAACAGTTGCGAGCGAGTGGTTAAGGCGTGAAAACATGGGAGAGACAATTTCGAGAAACGCGCTTAACAAGACCTTACGTTTTAAAACAGCAAACCTATACTTGCCAGACACGTGGAAGGCTCATTTATTGCAAACGTATTGAGAGAGGAATTCCTCTCAAATGGTGATTGCCAACAAGGTAAACAAAGTCCTTCAAGTAATTCGAATATCCTGACTCCAACCCCGAACCAAGTACCGGTGTTCATGTCAGGGGGGACTTCTGTTAACTGCCTAAAAAAGACAAGGGTCCAAAGAAGAATTTTCCTCCCTTACCAAGACTATTGGAGTAAAAGAACGCTATAGGGAACATCGAGCTAACCCATGATGGAACCGGGATCGATACCCCTACAACAAGCCATATGAGAACTAGGACCAGGAACGAGGTCATCCCGATTCCCCAGTACCGGGAAACATTATAGCCAAGATCCAGAAAGCTCTGATACCGCATCCCCCCGACTCCCTCATACCAAAAAGCATCGGTACCGCAATCCATGATGCACGATGTCTCTTTACCACGATTCCTCCTTAGGCCAACCTACCAAGCATTCACCATCTACCCTGTATGAAGAATGATACCCAGGAAGGACTGGTATACCAAGAGGAAAAAACCAAGAGTAAACTAAGCCACAAGGCAGTAGCATCTAGCGAAAGGGAAGAGAGAGTTGACTTTTCCCACCATTCGTAATGCCATTTAAAACAGAGATATTCAACTTCATCAAATCCTACCAAAACAAAATCAATCCACCTGATTTTGGGGACAATCCTCACGCCTAAACACAGCCTCTATCAACACCTAATCAGTGTCCCTTTGATTGCTAAATTGATCGACTAAATTAGCGGAATGTACAGCAGGAATTGGGACCTATAAGTACTACAGAGCTCTCTGAAGAAAGGGGGCCAAAACCAGAAAGAGCTTTTTCTACTTATCGACTAGCACGAATTCGCCACCGCCCATCGTGTCTAAAACACCATTATATCATTATTGTACTACTCAATTGTACGTTATTCTTTGTTTATTAATGGAAAAAGCAGTAAGAAAACCAAGGAAGAACTTTTCCCTAAGAGAGCCCAACCAGCCATCCTAACCTGGTACCAAGAAGTACCCGATCCCTTCTAAGGCACCTAGTACAGAGAAGGACCCGGTCCGTCAAGGATCCGGTCCTCCCTAAAGCGCCTAGTATGGAAGAGAGACCCGGTCCTTTAGGGACCCAATACAGATAAAGACGCGGTCCACCAGGGACCCAGCCCCTAAAAAGCACCTAATACTAGGAAGGACCTGGTCCATCAAGGACTCGGTCCTCTGAAATTGCTTGGTACAAAGAAGGACTCGGTCCATCAGTAAACCGGTCCTCCCCAAGACACCCGATAGTTAGAAGGAACCTAGTCCACAAGGGACCCGGTCCTTACCTAGCATGCAGTATTAAAATGTGACCAGGCACAAGAAGTAACCCCATCGCCTAGGCTAAGACCAGCCATTCAAGCCTACCAGACCAAAACTGATCATCACACCCAGCTAGATTGAAACATCTAACGTTCCTAAGGGCATTCTGGAACGACCTAGGAAGCTCCTAATAAGTGGCAGCCTTTACCAAAGGCTAACGTTAGCCCTCATGTCGAGCCACATGGGAAGGGAGAAAGAGGGGAAACCTGTAAAACCCCAACACCAGACCATTAATGCAAGATAGCAAGCATGGAAGACGAAGGATAAGAAATCAACGGCTGGGATCACCTAGTGGCTGCACTGCAGTGGGACAGACACTGACGTTGTCCCTTGCCAAGCCAAACCTTGGCAGCGATGTCCCAGAGCAGCTGAGACCTCCTCCGACCAATCCAAATGCCCCAAAACGCCACACAATTACCACATCAGCTCTACTGAAGCACCTAAAAAGACCTAAGGCATAGGTGGGTCAATCGTGGCCCTTGAAGACGCATGCCAACCACTGTCTTGGTTCAAAGCAACGGTTGGGATTAGTTACACCCATTTCGACCTAGGGACTAGGGCTCCCACCTACCCAGGCTAGGATTCCAACATGGGGCACACCCCAGTGGCACCATCCTAGCCCTCCAGCTCCTACCACCTCGACACTTGACTTGAAGGGACGGTGGGGAATGAATTGGGCAATTCCCGCCTAAACGATTATCTCTCACCTACCCCTCCAGCATGTACACTATAAATACCCCAACTCTCAAGGAGTAAAGGGTTGGCCTTTGAAATCTTAAGCAAGTCTTAAAGAGAACCCTGCCTAGTTTAAGCTCATATGTGTCTATCCTACTTGGCTACTACCCCACCTAGTTCAAACTCTTATGTGTCTACCCTACTTGGCTACTACCTCGCCTAGTTCAAGCTCCTATGTGTTTACCCTTCTTGGCTACTACCCTCGCCTAAGTCAACCCCATCATGTTAGTTTTACTTAGCTACATTGAAATTTCCCTTAAGTAGTAGTGAAATATACCTAGAGGGGGGGTGAATAGGTATAGGCTCCAAATTCTCCCAATTAAAAATTAATGCGGCATATATCAATGAAAATGCACACTTGATTAAATTTGACAAATTAATTGATTTCACTTAAACAAGAGTTAATCAATTTACAAGATATGCAATCAATGAAAGAAATGGAAGATAAAGAAAAGTAAAAGCAAAAATGAACACAAGTGTTTTAACGTGGTAAAACCTCAAAGAGGAAACATCCACGGGTTGATACCACAACCACCGGCGAAGCAATCCACTATGTGAAAAAGGACTTACACACTCAAGCTATCACTCATGATATCCGCTCAAGCTATCAACTCCTAATCTACCCTCGGGCTAGTGAATCACCAAGCCTACTTCCTATCCGAGATGTGTCCTACACCTCTAGAAAGCAACTTCCTATCCAAGACGCTCATGTCTCTAGGAAGATTTCTTGCTTGCCTATCCGGATCCTCCCGACCCTAGACAAGACTTCCTTGCTTGATTATCCGAGTCTTCCCGACTCTAATCAAGACTTCCTTGCTCTATCCACAAAGCTTCACTCACTTTGCTAGAGACTTCAACCTAATGCAAGGCTATGATCTAAAGTGATGCAAGTCATGCAAACACAAACAAATTAAGCTAGATGATCAATCAAGCAAAATGTACATGTTCAATGATAGTCTAGAATATGATTTCAACACACAATCACAAAATTATCTAGAAATCAAGACATGCAAATCAATAAGAACAAAGGTATGAATATTCAATTTATCACACTAAAAACCTAGTTCTTAGATCAAGAAATAGAACCTAGAAAATAATATGAGATACATCATATATTCAATTTCTAGAATCAATTTCACACAATCAAGTTTAGCACATATATGTTCAAAACAAATCACAAAGCTAAAACTCAATTAACAAATGATCAAACAACCCTAGCATGTGATCTAACATACTTCTCAACAAATTTCATCAATCAAATAGTAAGAATCAAGAGATGATCAAAGATGAAATTGAAAAAGAAGAAGTTGAAACATACATACTGACCACGTACTGAAATTGGACCAGGTGAGAAAAATAGCGAAGTCAGCTGCCTCTGGAAATGCTTAGGGTTTGTAGCTCCCTTCGAGACCAACAAGTTTGGTTTTTGAATCGATTGATTTCGAGTTCGTATGAGAGAGATATGATCAAAACAAGAAAACTAAAATTGTAGAATTCTGCAGAAAATTTCTCAAGTGTTCTTCAAAATTCTTCAAAGTGTGAAGGGAAGGAGATGGGTTTAAAAGGAAGGAAGAGAGAGATTTTACGAGCGAATCAGAAGATGACATGTCACCTCCCCATGGGGGGCACGTGGGGCCCATGGGAGTAGAGGGCTCCCTTGGCCGTGGGGCCCACGGCCTCCCACACGGGCAGGCCTTGTGGCCACACGTGCTCCCGACTTCTCTCGCGCGCTCCTTCGGTTCTTCAGCCCATATCTTGGGCATCCGACCTCCGATTTTGAATCTGTTTTTGGATTACGAACCGTGACTCCCTCACGCATGACTATGACTACTCAACTTTGAAAAATGGTTGAGAAATCATCTCGGAATCAGACAATGAAGTCAACACAACAAATGAGAACGAAAAGTAGCATAGTCAACTTGTTTTGACTCGAAACCTTATGAATGAGTAACCGAAATGACCGGAACTCAATAAGGCATTAAATGAGAACATGTTCAAGTCCTAAACACAAAATACACAAACAAATAAACACATATTCATACAAGCATGCCATATCAAAGAGATAGTCACAAAACATGCAATTTCACAATGTTTGTCAATACAAGATCAATGCATGAGCATGCTATGAAGTGTGTGAATGTGTTATACCAAATGTTTGAACCACGATCCAGGGAGACACATGTATGAATTGTGTGTGTGTGCGTTAACGCCTTGCAAGAGGATAGAAGTCAAGATTTACCTTTGACGTTTTTCACCTCTTGAAGACGATTTTTGCACTAGATGTTGCTCTTCACTTTTTAAGCTTCCTTTCTTCAAATAATGTCCTAAGCAACAACTAATACAAACATAGAGTGTTTTGCAATGGAATTAAGCCAATACAAATCATAAACCTTACATACATGCTACTCTCTATACCCCTCATTGTACCCGATGTAGCAATGTCAGCCTCAACTTGAGCTGCCATCTTTAAAGTATCCCTTTGACAATTAATAAACAAGCATTTTGTTACTGTTATAGCGTTTCTCTGTCCTACCCCTAAAAGACCCATCTCAACCTTATATCCCATCAGGACAAGCCCAAGAAGCATTGTGCTGGTCCCTGGTAACCAGACCAAGGGCTTTCCCCGGTACCTACCTCAGCGGGAAAGAAGCCATACCCTACCCGGTCTGGGCCAACCGTGGTGCACCAGTACATCATGGGCAACCGTTGTCCTGGAGACATCTGATAGATTTTTCAGGATAACAGAAAGAATCATCCCTTTGTTTTTCTTTTGATACATATACACGTCTATCCCTATCTCTAATTACTTTCACATTTATCTCGTCTTTACTAGGAACATACCAGTACCAGTCATGGTACCCCTCCAACTGTGACTGTAAGGATTCCCATTTATTGATTGGCTTATTTCGTGGACAAACCACATATTGGGGCTTGATGTAAGGGTAGCTTAGGTTTTTGATGGTTGGTTTTGTGCACAACTAAGATTGCATCTTGTTCATTGAAATGCCATGACATGTTTAGGCATTAGGATGCATTCACTTCCCACACTTGCACTTCATGATTAGTCTTAAGTGTGGTGTAATTCGTTTCCGTTTGTGTGATCGAAAACATCCGCGCTTGCACGATAGTGTGCATGTCTTAGCGCTATGGTTGACCACTTGAGAAGGTCTCATTCTTCTCTTGGATAAGTGGTAGTTTTGGTTTGGTTGTTTGGAGTAAAGTGTTTAGTTTCAAAAGATTGAATTTCAATGTTTTAAATGTTTTTCAAAACTGACCTTTGTATGGTCTTGTGACCATAACTTTTTATAAAAAGATTTAAATTAAGTTTTGTAAAGTTTTGGATAAACTAGACACCCATACCTTTCCAACGGTATATTATTCATAATATTTAATGACCGTTTTGATTGTTTTTGAAATCTCCAAAGTGACCACCAAAACAGGGCAACTATGTTGTTGTCCGTTTCTGACCTTTGGTCACTCTATTGACCATAACTTTTTCTACAAACATCAAAATGTATTCCATAAATTTGAGTAGAAAGTAGACTTCCATACCTTTCCAACGGTATATTATACGAAAGGTTTTGATGTCGTTTGGTTATGTTTCGGTGCGCTCGAATTTGGAGCTGAAGTGCTGTTGCGTTTCTGCGGCCTGGCCGTCGATTTGGCAGCAGAATGCCTAGTGACGTCTTTTTAACATTCTCAAAATGTCGTAGCTTCATTTGGCACCTATAAATACCCTCTTATCTCTTCTTCTTCAACATAACTCTCCCAACTGAAACCCTAGAGAGAGAATTCACTTTCTAGAAGAGAAAGAGATATTCTTGAGAGAGAAAGAGATTCTTGAGAGAGAAAGCACCAAGCTTGCCTCTTTAACTCTCCAAACCCAAAACCCATCATCTTCATGCATCTCTAAGCATCTTTATAGCATGGGTCTTCATGGTTTCATGACGAGGTAAGTTAGAACTTCATTGAATATATTTTAATGTTCTTCTTACTCTAGATTAGGTATTTATTGCATGATTAAATACCTAGACTCTATTTATTGCATATATTTATGAGTCTTGATAACATGATTGGGTTTGTATTTTGATAGCTTAATTGATTAGGTCATTTTTGCCTAAAAGCTAAGTCATAAACATTCTTGTGTGATTTATTGATAACTAGGTTGATAGATTGTTTTTTAATCAACTAGTTAATCTTTTGAATGTTTGTGGGTTATTTGTGATAGCTATTGTATTTAGGATTGGTTATCCTTTACTTAGCTAAAGTTGTATGCCATGACATATAGCTATTTTCATATCTATGATTGATTTTATTGTCATCATATAATCCTAGGTAAGCATCTAGAATACCCTAGCTCTATCTTGCATATTTGGATATTGTAAGTGCCTCACTTTTGATTGGCGTATTTCGTTGGCAAAATCACAATGGGGTTCTATATGTAAGGGTAGCTTAGAATGGAAGAAAACCTCATTGTGTGATCAAGAGCTTCAAGAAAGGTAGCTCTCTTGACTTAACTCTATTTTGAAGAGATGTAGTTGCACACACTCACATTGGTTGCATGTTTTGTTGATTGCATCCTTGTTTGATAATTGCCATGCCATGCTAGACTCTAGGTTGCATCCACTTGTCACTTCCCACACTTGCACTTCATGTATGTTTGTCTTAAGTGTGGTGTAATTCATTTCCGTTTGTGTGATCGGAAATGTCCACGCTTGCACGATGGTGTGCATGTCTTAGCGTGATGGTTGACCACTTAAGAAGGACTCATTCTTCTCTTGGATAAGTGTTAGATTCAGTTTGGTTATTTGGAGTAAAGTGTCTAGTTTAAAAAGATTGGATTTCAATGTTTTAAACGTTTTTCAAAACCGACCTTTGTATGGTCTTGTGACCATAACTTTTTATCAAAAGATTTAAATTGAGTTTCGTAAAATTTTAGACAAACTAGACACCCATACCTTTCCAACGGTATATTATTCATAATATTTCATGACCGTTTGGATTGGTTTTGAAATTTCCAAAGTGACCACCAAAACAGGGCATCACAGCTGTTATCCGAATCTGACCTTTGGTCACTCAAATGACCATAACTTTTTCTAAATTTATCCAAATCATGTTTTGTTAATTGCAGTAGAAAGTAGACTTCCATACCTTTCCAACGATATATTATTCGAAAGGTTTCGATGTCGTTTGGTCATATTTTGGGGCGCTCAAAACTTGAGCTGATGCACTGTCTGTGCTTTACCGCGGCCTAGACCACCCCCTAGGCATGTGCCTGGCCAGCGGTCCTCCGCAGCGAGCCAGATCAGTTTCTTCACGCTTGATGTACCGCTGCCCAGGCATGTTGCCTCTTGAGCGGTACGCACAGCGGTTGCCCGTGAGAAACTGAATCGTTTTCTTCAAAACGATATCACTTCTTTTGGATCTCA
The DNA here is from genome assembly GCA_030490815.1 of Acer saccharum. Taxonomy (NCBI): domain Eukaryota; kingdom Viridiplantae; phylum Streptophyta; class Magnoliopsida; order Sapindales; family Sapindaceae; genus Acer; species Acer saccharum. The sequence continues at coordinate 18,699,862 of CM059875.1, forward strand.
TATATATGTGTCTTGTTTGCCTTGGCTCATTTTCTAGAGCAAAAAAATTACACATTTGAGAGCTTCTTGAGCATCTTCCACTTCAAGGCATCAAGACTTCATCTTTAAGGTTCCAAAACACAAACACCCTCCATCTTGCATCTTTCATTCATCTTCTAGCATGATTCTAGGTTGATTTCATTTAGGGTTTTTAGTTTTGCTCACATGACTTGTATCTAGAACATCATTCTCATATCTTTATGTTCTTGCTTTACAAGATAGCTTTTTTATTACTTGAATTGATTCAAGATTGCATCTTTATTACTTGACTTAGTTTCAAGATTGTTTTATTGTGGTTTGTGAGTTGTTTTGTGATAGATAATGCATATAGGATTTTGGTTGCTTATTTAGTGTTGTTATATGCATGTCATCTAGTGATATGATATCTAGGAATATCTAACATGTTCATCCATGGCTAGATAAGCTTGAATGTCTAACCTTGCATTTTTAGCATCTTGAGTATTTCACATATTCACCTTAGGTTGTGCTATCTCTTCACTTTAGAGACAAGTCTTGTATTTACCTCTTAGGTAGTTTGCAAGCAAGGGACTAGAGTCACTATTAAAGGCCCGCGGGTAGCAAAGACGGATTAGTAATTTTAGGTGTGATGTGGTCAACCTAAATTGTAATCGTATTTGCAAATAGTGGATTCGAGGTTCTCGTGTGGCGCACATAACAGCCCGTGGTTTTTTCCCCGTGTGGGTTTCCACGTAAATATTGTGTGTTCCTTAATTTCCGCACTTATATGCTTGTTTTTGTTTATTGACTAGATTGGGGCATTTTCGTAAATTTGACTAATCTCGAAAATTAGGTAAAAATGTTTAAAATCTATTCACCCCCCCCCCCCCCCCCCCCTCTAGATTACTTTAGGACACGTTTATATATATTTTCAATTGGTATCAGAGCGGGTTCCTTAACATAATTAGGAGATCCCTTGCTCTTGTTAGAGTCTATTGCATTTGTTTGCATCCTTGTGTGTGGTTAGCTTGTTTGTGTGCATTCATTTCTGAAATTTCCCTCAATGTAGTAGTGAAATATACCTAGAGGGGGGGTGAATAGGTATAGACTCCAAATTCTTCCAATCAAAAATTAATGCGGAAAATTACAAGACAAATGCACACTTGAATAGATTTAGCAAATGAATTGGATTAACTAAGACAAGAGTTAATCAAATTACAAGAAGTGCAATCAATGTAATATATGGAAGATAAAGGAAAGTAAAGCAAAATTGAACACAATGATTTTAACGTGGTAAAACCTCAATGAGGAAACATCCACGGGTTGATACCACAACCACCGGCGAAGCAATTCACTATGATGAAAAGGACTTACACACTCAAGCTACCAACTCATGATATCCGCTCAAGCTATCAACTCCTAGTCTACCCTCGGGCCTAGTGAACCACCTAGCCTACTCCCTATCCGAGATGTGTCCTACACCTCTAGGAAGCAACTTCCTATCCAAGACGCTCACGTCTCTAGGAAGATTTCTTGCTTTCCTATCCGGATCCTCCCGACCCTAGACAAGACTTCCTTGCTTGATTATCCGAGTCCTCCCGACTCTAATCAAGGCTCCCTTGCTCTATCCACAAAGCTTCACTCACTTTGCTAGAGACTTCAACCTAATGCAAGGCTATGATCTAAAGTGATGCAAATGATGCAAGCACAAACAAATTAAGCTAGATGATCAATCAAGCAAAATGTACATGTTCAATGATAGTCTAGAATATGATTTCAACACTCAATCACAAAAGATATCTAGAAATCAAAACATGCAAAACAATAAGAACAAAGGTATCAATATTCAATTTAGCACACTAAAAACCTAGTTCTTAGATCATGAAATAAAACATAGAAAATAACATGAAGCACATCACATATATGTTTTCTAGAATCAATTTCATGATAAATCAAGTTTAGCACAAATATGTTCAAAACACATTACAAAGCTAAAACTCAATTAACAAATGATCAAATAACCCTAGCATGTGATCTAACATACTTCTTAACAAATTTCATCAATCAAATGGAAAGAATCAATAGTTGATCAAAAATGAAATTGAAAAACAAGAAGTTGAAAAACCAATACTGACCACGGACTGGAAATTGACCTACTGAGAAAAATGCCGAAGTCAACTGCCTCTAGAAATGCTTGGGGTTTGTAGCTCTCTTCGAGACCAACAATTTTGGTTTTTGAATCGAATGATTTCGAGTTCGTATGAGAGAGATATGATCAAAACAAGTAAGCAAAAATATTGAAAAACTGATGCGGGATTGAGGTGTTCTTCAAAAAATTGCATAAGTGTTGGAGGGAAGGAGGTTTGATTAAAAGGAGGGAAAAGGAGAAGATTTCCGAGCAAATCACGTGGTGCCACGTCAGCACCCCGTGGGGGGCGCGTGGGGCCCACGGGAGCAGAAGGCTCCCTTGCCCGTGGGGCCCACGGCCTCCCACACGGGCTGGCCAAGTGGCCACACGTGGTTTGCCCACCTCTCGCGCGCTCCCTCGGTTCGTTGCCCCATATCTTGAGCATCCGACCTCTGATTTCAAATCCGTTTTCGGATTACGAACCGTGACTCCCTCACGCACGACTACGACTACTCAACTTTGAAAAATGGTTGAGAAATCATCTCGGAATCCGATGATGAAATCAACACAACAAATGAGAACAAAAAGTAGCATAGTCAACTTGTTTGGACTCGAAACCTTATGTATGAGTAACCGAAACGACCGGAACTCAATAAGGCATTAAATAAGAACATGTTCAAGTCCTAAACACAAAATACGAAAACAAATAAACACATATTCACACAAACATGCTATATCAAAGAGATAGTCACAAAGCATGCAATTTCATAATGTTTGTCAATACAAGATCAATGCATGAGCATGCTATGAAGTGTGTGAATGTGTTATACCAAATGTTTGAACCACAATGCAGGGACACACATGTATGAATTGTGTGTGTGTGCGCTAACGCCTTGCAAGAGGGTGGAAGTCAAGTTTTACCTTTGACGATTTTCACCTCTTGAAGACGACTTTTGCACGAGATGTTGCTCTTCACTCTTTGAGCTTCCTTTCTTCAAATAATGTCCTAAGCAACAACTAATACAATCATAGAGTGTTTTGCAATGGAATCAAGCCAATACAAATAGTGAACCTTACAATTTCATTCTATCCCCAAACACAATGAGTGGAAATGGAATGGGAGGTGAGGGTGCCTCAAGCACAAGACCCCCCTTGCTCACTGGGGTCAATTACGCTTCATGGAAGAGTAAAATGGAAGCCTATGTGAGTCAAATTCATGACCGGGCATGGATGGTGATTGAAGATGGATACACACCACCTATGATAACTCCTACGGGAGGTGGAGAGGAAGTCCTCAAGCCGAAGGCACAATGGACTCCACAAGAATTTGAGGCTTCAAAATGGAACAACAAAGCCATGCATGCAATCCTATGTGCCATGGATGACAACCAATACAAGCTCATTCAAACTACAAGGATAGCAAAGGAAGCTTGGGACATATTAGAGATGGCTTATGAAGGAACCGATGTGGTTAAGGATTCCAAGCTCCAAGTTCTCCAAACACAATTTGAGACCATAAGGATGGAGGATGATGAGTGCTTCAATGACTTCCAAGTGAAGCTCATGGATATAGTGAACCAAAGTCACCAACTTGGTGATCCCTACTCGGATAGAAGAATCAAGCAAAAGATCATGAGGTCACTTCCCGAGAGGTTTGAATCCAAAGTGACGGCATTGGAGGAAAATAGTGACTACTCAAGAATGAAGCCAAGTGAAGTTATTGGAAGGCTATTGGCCTATGAATCTAGGAAAGGTCCTACAACTACACCTCCAAAGAAGCAAAAAGTCTTGCCTTGAAGAGTGTCAAGGTTGAGAAGGATGAAGAAGACTCGGATGAAGAAATTGCTTTGATGGCAAATAAGTTCAAGCAATTCATGAGATTTGAGAAGAGAGGGTTTGGCTCCAAGGGAAAGTTTGTAAAGAAGAAGGCTTCCTTTCAAGAAAGTGGAGCAAGCTCAAGAGAAGGACCACAAGAAGGGTGTCCAATGCTATGAGTGTAGTGGGTTTGGACACATTGCTCCGGAGTGTGCTAATTTGAAAAAGAAGAAAGGAAGAGCCATGGCAGGTTACTTGCAGTGATAGTGATGACCTAGAAGATGAAGACAAGTCTTCGGATGATGAGGAAGACCAAGTTGCCAACTTCATTGCTTTCTCATCCTCTCACAATAGCAATGAAGTTATGAGTGATAAAGAAGAGGAAGAGGACAAGCAAGAAGAAGTAGATGAAAATGACTCAAATGGTGGGAGTAACTCCTCAACGTCAAATTTTGAGTTTGATGAAGAGATGGACTATGATGACTTCATGAGATTCTTTGAGAACTCAAGATTGAAGAAGAAAAAGGAGATACAAAAGTTGAAAGGGGAGAAGCTTGAGTTGACATCTAAAGTAACTCATTTGAGCAAGGAAATGAGTAAGGCAAAAGAGATAGAAGAAGGGTTGAAGATGGAGTTAGTCTTGGTCAAGAAAAGTGAACAAAGCTTGAGGAAAGAGCTCATGGAAGCAAAAGAGTTGATTGCTAAGATGACTTCCGGAACCGAGAAGCTTGACAAGATGCTATCTTGTGGGAAGAGTCCTAGTGACAAGAAAGGGTTAGGATATGTGGAAGAAATGGAAGCCACATCCTTGAAGAAGACAACTTTTGTCAAGAGCAAGGAGGTTGATAATGCTCAAATCCCTCAACAATCAACCAAGTGGGTTGAAGTTGGTGAATCCTCCAAGCAAGCACAAGCAAGGATTCCAACAAGAGCTCCACCACAAGCTAGAGCTCCACAACCAAGACCTCCTCAACCTAGAGCTCCACAACCAAGACCTCCACAACCAAGACCCCCACAACCAAGACCTCCACAACAAGGATCCCACAAGCTCTTCATGGGGTCCTTTCATGCTCAACCTAGAAGACATGCCAACTTGGCTCAACCACAAAGGAGAGAGTTGCCTCAACATCCAATAGCAACTCAAAATAGAAGGAGGCCACAAATGTTTGCTCAAGGCTATGGTATGAATTCCTACTTTACATCCTACTTGCCATTTTTGTGGAATTGAAGGCCATATTAGGCCTAATTGCCTTAAGTATATTAAATTGTGTAGAAGAGAAAGTATGATTGAGAAAAATATGCTTAGAAGAGCCACAATGCATGCACCTAGGAATTTTAGAGCTAATGGACCAATGGCTCCTAGAAAGTGACCATGTTTCACCTAGGATGAGTAGACATGATGACTATTATTGCTATGTGGCCCAAGTTGCCTTAAAAGCAAATGCCTCTAACACTTGGTACCTTGATAGTGGGTGTTCTAGGCACATGACCGGAAACAAGAGTTTCTTTGAAACTCTTGTGATGGAGGATGGTGGGTTATGTCACCTTTGGTGATGGATCTAAGAAAAAAGTCATAGGGAAAGGTAATATATCTATTCCCGGTTTACCCTCCTTGCCCAATGCTCTCTATGTTGATAGCTTGCAAGCCAATCTCATTAGTATATCACACTTAAGTGATGAAGGGCTTTCGGTTATGTTTGGAAAAGTTGATTGCTCTATTCTTAAGGAAAATGGGCAAGTATTGTTGAAAGGCAAGAGATCAAGTGACAATTGTTATTGTCTTGAGTCTAATCTCATCTCTTGTAACTTATCTACTAGTGAGCAAATTGAGGTGTGGCACCAAAGACTTGGCCATATGAACTATAGGGACTTGAAAGTCCTTGATAGGTTGAATGTTGTTAGGGGCCTTCCCAAGTTTGGGAAAAAGGTTGAGGGAGTTTGTGGACCTTGTCAACAAGGAAAGCAAACTAAAAGTGTGCACAAGAAAGGCAAATACCTCTCCACCAAAGAGCCATTGGAGCTCATCCATATGGACCTTATGGGTCCCATTCCAAACCGAAAGTTTAGGTGGTAGAAGGTACATTCTTGTTGTTGTTGATGACTTCTCTAGGTTCACTTGGACCTACTTCCTTAGAGAAAAGTCCGAAGCCTTTGAGAAATTCAAAATGCTTTGTGTCAAAATTCAAAATGAGAAAACTTCTCACAGTTAAAAGCATTAAGAAAATTAGAAGTGATCATAGGGAAAGAATTTGAAAATGCTAAGTTTGAAAATTTTTGCAATAGCTTAGGCATTTCCCATGAATTTTCGGCCTCTAGGACTCCTCAACAAAATGGTGTTGTTGAGAGGAAGAATAGAGTCCTCCAAGAATGGCCCGTGTGATGTTGCTTAGCAACAAAGTCCCTAGAAATCTTTGGGCCGAAGCCATCAATACGGCTTGCTACATAGGGAATAGAGTTTTCCTTAGGCCCGGGACTAAACAAACATCCTATGAGTTATGGAAGGGTAGAAAACCTAATGTGAGCTACTTTCACATCTTTGAGAGTAAGTGCTATATACTAAATGACCGGGATCAACTTGGCAAGTTTGATGCCAAGAGTGATGAGGGTATTTTCATTGGGTATGCACTTAATAGCAAGGCCTATAGAGTTTTTAATCTAAAGACTCAAAGTGTTATGGAATCATCAAATGTTGTCTTTGATGATTGTAGGCCCAAACATGATGACCATGAGGAGGATGTTTGTGAGGTGAATGACCTTCCTTTGAAGGAAAGTGGTGAGACTTCAAGTGGTGTGAAGTCAAACCAAGATGAAGAGGATGATTTGCCTCTTAATAGAGTTCCTCCTTTGGACTCTAATGAACCCGCTCCTTGGGTTAGAAAGCTCCATGATAAGGATGATATCATTGGAGATGTTAGAGAGGGTGTTAGGACTAGACGTCAAATAGCCAATCAAATTAGCTACACTTGTTACACCTCTCAAATAGAACCCAAAAAGGTTGATGAAGCCTTGGAAGATGAGTTTTGGGTTCTTGCCATGCAAGAAGAGCTAAACCAATTTGAGAGAAATGAGGTTTGGACTCTTGTTCCTAGACCTAGAAACACCAATGTCATAGGAACTAAATGGGTGTTTAGGAACAAATCCGATGAGGATGGCAACATTGTGTGAAACAAGGCAAGGCTTGTTGCACAAGGATACTCTCAAATTGAGGGTATTGACTTTGAGGAGACTTTTGCTCCCGTTGCCCGTCTTGAGTCCATAAGGCTTCTTTTATCCATTTCTTGTGTGTACAAGTTCAAGTTACACCAAATGGATGTCAAGAGTGCCTTCCTCAATGGCTTATTGCATGAGGAAGTGTTTGTTGAGCAACCTAAGGGGTTTGTGGATCCACACCACCCCTCTCATGTCTATCGCCTCAAGAAGGCTCTATATGGGTTGAAACAAGCACCGAGGGCTTGGTATGAGCGCCTCACTCTTTATCTTGTTGACAATGGCTACTCTAGAGGTAGTGTTGACAAGACCTTAGTTCATCAAGTGCACTAAAGATGAGCTATTCATAGCTCAAATTTATGTTGATGACATTGTATTTGGTTCCACCAACCAATCCAAAGTTAGACAATTTGTTGATGTCATGTCTCATGAGTTTGAAATGAGCATGGTTGGTGAACTAAATTATTTCCTAGGCTTGCAAATCAAGCAAATGCATGATGAGATCTTCATATCCCAAGCTAAGTATGCTAAGAGCCTAGTGAAAAAGTTCGGCCTTGAGAATGCCAAACATTGTGACACACCCATGAGCACCACCTTGAAACTTAGCAAAGATGCTAGTGGAAAGGATGTGGAATAAAGTCTATATCGTGGCATGATAGGTAGCTTGCTTTACTTGACGCAAGTAGGCCCGATATTTGTTTTAGTGTGGGTGTTTGTGCTAGGTACCAAGCTAATCCCAAAGAATCTCACCTTGTGGCTGTGAAGAGGATCATTCGGTTTGTGAATGGTACCTCAAATCATGGGATATGGTAATCCTTTGACACTAATCCAAGTCTTGTTGGATTTAGTGATGCCGATTGGGCGGGAAATTGTGATGATAGGAAGAGTACATCGGGCAGTTGCTTCTTCCTTGGGAACAATTTGGTTCCTTGGTTTTGCAAGAAGCAAAACTCAATCTCCCTATCCACGGCCGAGGCGGAATATATTGCCGCCGGTAGTGCTTGCACTCAATTGATGTGGATGAAACAAATGCTAGCCGATTATGGCTTGGAGCAAGGTACTCTTACTTTATTTTGTGATAATATGAGTGCAATTAACATTTCTAAGAATCCCGTCCAACATTCTAGGACAAAGCACATTGACATTAGACACCATTTCATAAGAGAGCTGGTTGAGAGCAAAACCATTGCATTGGAACATGTGGGAACAAATGACCAACTAGCGGATTTGTTTACAAAGCCTTTAGACACCATTAGATTTGGGAACCTTAGCAAGTCTATTGGGATTTGTCAATTGGGTTGATTTAGTGTGTCTTGACCCCATATGGGGAGCTCAAGCAAAGAGAGCAAAGTTGCATGATCATGCATTGTGCCACATTGATATATTTTATGCCTCTTAGTTAATTGCTTGAGATGATTGGTTGTACTTACTTATGTGTTTTTTCTTAATAAGTGTGCTACATTGCCTTGCTTGCAATCCATGTCATATTTTTGCTCAAACATGCATTTTTGGAATAGGAGATGTACTTTGGAAGTACTTTTTGAATGACCTTTAATTGATCTCCATGACATGATAATTCCTTTTAAATGACATGCTTAAGTTGAAAAGTATGAGATGAAAATGTGAAATGTTTGATTGCAAATGTTAAATGCAAATATGTGTGCAAAAGCAATATTGAGACTTAAATCAAAAGGATCTTAATATCCAAAGTCTCTCTTTCTTTATTTGTAGAACAAGGCTACTATCATACGGGTATCTCACCCGGAAAAATCAAATGGGGTGCAAAGTCGCTCATGTCTTGTTTTGCCTATAAAGTTGGATATAGTTGCTCTTTTTTTTTAATACTAAAATTCTATATCCTTGCTTTTTCCATGACAAAGGGTGAAATTGGTTTGAATTCTATTGGAAACTTTGTTGTTTGCTTTGCCAAATACCATTGTTTTGGTTTTAGATGCAACATGTCTTGCATGCAAAGCATTATTGTCACACATTTTTCATAAAATAAAACTCCTTGAATCTCTCTTACTTGATTGAGGTGCATAAAATTGCCTATATGATTGCATATGTGTTCGTGCTACAAGCTCTCCTTGCTAATGCTTACCCATTAGGGGAGACTCCCTTTGCCTATCTCATGACAAAAAGGGGGAGTAAGGTTTGGGGGTATTCGTGCTTCTAGGCATTGCATTTAGGGGGAGTTAAGAGTGATTAACCCATGTTGGGAGATGATTGCATTTAGGGGGAGTTGCATTGCATTACATTGCTTGTTTGATGTCATTAGCATCTTTCACACACTTGTTCTTGGAAGGTATTTTTCTTGTTGATTGTGTGTAGGTTGGATTTTTTCTACAAGCTTGGAATTGACTTGAAGATGTTCAAGACTTATACTAGGAGCTTTATTGTAATGTAGAAAATCTTTGTTGACCAATCTTTTGTTTTGTGAGGTTGCTATGTGAGTGGTGATTTTGTCACGAAATAGCCAAAGGGGGAGATTGTAAGTGCCTCACTTTTGATTGGCGTATTTCGTTGGCAAAATCACAATGGGGTTCTATATGTAAGGGTAGCTTAAAATGGAAGAAAACCTCATTGTGTGATCAAGAGCTTCAAGAAAGGTAGCTCTCTTGACTTAACTCTATTTTGAAGAGATGTAGTTGCACACACTCACATTGGTTGCATGTTTTGTTGATTGCATCCTTGTTTGATAATTGCCATGCCATGCTAGACTCTAAGTTGCATCCACTTGTCACTTCCCACACTTACACTTCATGTATGTTTGTCTTAAGTGTGGTGTAATTCGTTTCCGTTTGTGTTATCGGAAATGTCCACGCTTGCACGATGGTGTGCATGTCTTAGCGTGATGGTTGACCACTTGAGAAGAACTCATTCTTCTCTTGGATAAGTGTTAGATTCGGTTTGGTTATTTGGAGTAAAGTGTCTAGTTTAAAAAGATTGGATTTCAATGTTTTAAACGTTTTTCAAAACCGACCTTTGTATGGTCTTGTGACCATAACTTTTTATCAAAAGATTTAAATTAAGTTTTGTAAAATTTCGGACAAACTAGACACCCATACCTTTCCAACGGTATATTATTCGTAATATTTCATGACCGTTTGGATTGGTTTTGAAATTTCCAAAGTGACCACCAAAACAGGGCATCACAGCTGTTATCCGAATCTGACCTTTGGTCACTCAAATGACCATAACTTTTTCTACATTTATCCAAATCATGTTTTGTTAATTGTAGTAGAAAGTAGACTTCCATACCTTTCCAACGATATATTATTCGAAAGGTTTCGATATCGTTTGGTCATATTTTGGGGCGCTCAAAACTTGAGCTGATGCACTGTTTGTGCTTTACCGCGGCCTAGACCGCCCCCTAGGCATGTGCCTGGCCAGCGGTCCTCCGCAGCGAGCCAGATCAGTTTCTTCACGCTTGATGTACCGCTGCCCAGGCATGTTACCTCTTGAGCGGTACGCACAGCGGTTGCTCGTGAGAAGCTGAATCGTTTTCTTCAAAACGACATCACTTCTTTTGGATCTCATATATATGTGTCTTGTTTGCCTTGGCTCATTTTCTAGAGCAAAAAAATTACACATTTGAGAGCTTCTTGAGCATCTTCCACTTCAAGGCATCAAGACTTCATCTTTAAGGTTCCAAAACACAAACACCCTCCATCTTGCATCTTTCATTCATCTTCTAGCATGATTCTAGGTTGATTTCATTTAGGGTTTTTAGTTTTGCTCACATGACTTGTATCTAGAACATCATTCTCATATCTTTATGTTCTTGCTTTACAAGATAGCTTTTTTATTACTTGAATTGATTCAAGATTGCATCTTTATTACTTGACTTAGTTTCAAGATTGTTTTATTATGGTTTGTGAGTTGTTTTGTGATAGATAATGCATATAGGATTTTGGTTGCTTATTTAGTGTTGTTATATGCATGTCATCTAGTGATATGATATCTAGGAATATCTAACATGTTCATCCATGGCTAGATAAGCTTGAATGTCTAACCTTGCATTTTTAGCATCTTGAGTATTTCACATATTCACCTTAGGTTGTGCTATCTCTTCACTTTAGAGACAAGTCTTGTATTTACCTCTTAGGTAGTTTGCAAGCAAGGGACTAGAGTCACTATTAAAGGCCCGCGGGTAGCAAAGACGGATTAGTAATTTTAGGTGTGATGTGGTCAACCTAAATTGTAATCGTATTTGCAAATAGTGGATTCGAGGTTCTCGTGTGACGCACATAACAGCCCGTGGTTTTTTCCCCGTGTGGGTTTCCACCTAAATATTGTGTTTTCCTTAATTTCCGCACTTATATGCTTGTTTTTGTTTATTGACTAGATTGGGGTATTTTCGTAAATTTGACTAATCTCGAAAATTAGGTAAAAATGTTTAAAATATATTCACCCCCCCCCCCCCCCCCCCCCCCCCCCCCCCCTCTCTAGATTACTTTAGGACACGTTTATATATATTTTCAGATATCATTGCATATTCACTTAGGGTGTTGATCTCTTCGGAGAAGTAAGTCTTGTGTGATAGATTGGGATTAGGTGGTCACATGAGCAATTGGACTAGGTCCACTCATACCGGGATTAGGTAGTTGAGATGATTATTGATCGGGATTAGATCATTAAACCGGGATTAGGTTATGATCATTTCAATTAGTGGATTCGAGGTTTGTGTGTGGCACACATAACGGCCCGTGGTTTTTCCCGTGAGGGTTTCCACGTAAAAAATCAAGCGTTCTTTAATTTCCGCACTTATATGCTTGACTTGTTATTTTGACTAGTTAGGGGTATTTTCATAATATTGACTTCACACAAAAAATTGGGTAATACGTTAAAAATCTATTCACACACCCCCCCCAGATAGTTTTATACACACCATGCAATATTTGTTTCAGTGACCTACCAAGGTCACAGTTTAAAAGTTGTTAATTGGAAATTTACCCCTCTTAACATTTTTCGGTTAACACCTTTTTTTTTTTTTTTTTTGAATTTTTTTGAATTTTTTTCCTTTTCAAAAAATATATTATTTCAATTTGATAGGAAAAAAAAAAAAAAAAAAAAAAACCTAGAAAATCAAAGCCCATAAATTGAAAAGAGAAAAATACAATAATAATAATAATAATAAATCCTTTTTTTTTTTTTGAAATTTTTTCCTTTTGTTTCCTATTTTCTTTTTCTTTTGCATAATTTTTTTTTTATATATTATTATTTAATACAATTTTATTTTAAATTATATATGTATATGAGTTTATTTTAAATTATATAAACAGATTTAAATTATTTTAAACAAATTATATAACTATATATATACATGTAATTCAACAAACCTGCAACAATGTGCTAGAGTCAGTTGGTTAGAGCTTGAGGCTTTAAACCGCAAGGTCAATGTTTCAGCACTTGATGAAGGTGTTTTAATTTTTTATTTAACGATCAAAGGTATTTTGGATGGAAAACTTGACGGAAATGGCAAAATGACCAATATTTTGAGTTTCGGGAGGTTGACTGGCCATTATTGAAACTAGAGAGACCAGTTTATCTAATATGACAAACCTCAGGGGGAGAAATGATAATTTCCCTTAAATCAATGGGCTGCACAGGTGCAATAAAAAACTACGAAACCATAAAGACACCTATTTCGACTACTAAATCTTTAACAAACTAATAATTAAAAACAAAATGTAAAGTTTTCATTGTCCTTCGTCTTCCAACTCCATAACAGCCCAAAATTGTTGGAAATTTGAAATTTGCATCAAACAAAATAGCTACCGCCTCAAAAATGCGGGAGCTCATGTTTCAAATCCTAATTATAATATAAGTCATTATGCCATAAAAAAGAGTCCTCTCGTTTGCTCTCTTCTAGAAGAAACCAGACGTGGAGGTAGCCTTCCACTATGACGATTTCTCTATCTTTGGGAGTAGATTTCTCTAGTTTTCTTTACTATTCTCTTCTATCATGTTCATCCACTGTAAGTATCGTCTCTTTACTTCTCTCCATTGACTAAAGATCCTCTTAACTCTACTTTCCACTGTGAAGTGATGTTTTTTGTTGTATAGATTTCTTTCCTACTTCCCTCTATCCTGTTCACCCACTATAAGAATTGTCTCTCTGTAAATTTCCACCGACTGTAGTTAATCTTAATCCTACTGTAAGGATTCCCGTTGTTTTTAATTGGCTTATTTCGTGATCAAACCATATGTGGGGATCATGTAAGGGTAGCTTAGTAATGTGTTCAAGCTCAAGGCCCTTGCAAGTGTTAAGCACTCCAAAGGTAATACTCTAAGTGCTTACTTGTCTTGAAAAGATAGTTGCACACACTCACAACTCATGCATATGTTTATTCTTTGTATGTTGTGATTCTTATGGTTATGCATTAATGTTCAATTAAACATCTCTTCTTGCTTGTTATTTTGATTGCATCTTGTGATTATTTATCATAGCATTTTAGGCTTTTAGGATGCATCTTAATTTACCTTTTTACCCCTTGTATGATTACTTGTGGGGTTCAAAGGTGAGGTGTGTGCGCTGGTCCACAAGCACCTGACCAGCGCAGCTCACCAGCGTAAAACGCCCAGTGGCGTGCCGCTAGTCGTGCGCTAGTCCACACCAGCGCAAGGCCACCAGCGCTGATCGCCCAGTATGGCTCCGCTGGTCTGGCGCCTGTGTGAGCGCATGTCGTCCAGCGCCCTTGCAAAAATGTGCTTGTGCGCTGGTCCTGCGCCTGTCGTCCAGCGCAGGTCCACCAGTGCAAAAAAAAAAAAAAAAAAAAAATTCTGGCACGTTTTCAAAACGACCTCACTTCACTTATGGCCTCTATATATATGCTAACTTGTTTTTAGGTCACTAACAAGAGTTCTTATTCATGATTCATACTTAGGATATTTATCAAGAGAAGAAAAATACACAAAGAACTCATTTTTAATTACTCAAACACATTTTCATGATCATCAATCATCATCTAGCATCATCCTTGATCATCTAGATGTCATCTAGCATGGAATCTTCATCATACTTTGCTTGGTAAGTTTTTCACTAATATCTTACATATTTTGTGTCTTTCTTAACTAAGAAATCTCAATTAATTACTTGTATGTTATTTTATATACTTTGAATACAAGTTTGAGATAAGTATGATGTATGTTTGAGAAGTTGTATTGTGCTAGCATATTAGGTTTTGTGCTTAATATTGATTAGCTAAACTAATTGACATGTCATTTAGTTTTGATATCTAGGATTGTTCTTAATTGCAAATTAATCATTTTAGATAAGCATATAGGGTTTCCTTTGCTCTATGTTGCATTTTGGATATTCACATATATTCACTTAGGGTTGTATTCTCTTCATAGAGAAAGTAAGTCTTGTGTGTAGCATCAGGGATTAGGTTGCTTAGATCGCAAGCAAATTGGACTAGGTTCACTCATACCGGGATTAGGTAGGTGTGTGATTACTTCCGGGATTAGGTTGTAATCGTTTGCACATTTAGTGGATTCGAGGTTCGAGTGTGGCTTACTTACATAGCCCGTGGTTTTTCCCGTGAGGGTTTCCACGTAAAAATCAAGTGTTGTTTTAATTTCCGCACCATATTACACTTGCTTGTTTATATTATCTTGAGGGCATTTTCGTAATTTTGACTAACACGAAAAATTGGGTAAAAAGCGTAAAATCTATTCACCCCCCCCCCCCCCCCCTCTAGATAGTTTTATACACACCGTGCTTTAATTAGTTTCAATTGGTATCAGAGCGGGTTCCTAGACATACATAGGTGATCCTTGCTTATTTTGGTGTGTTTTGCATTTTGTGTGATTTTTGATTATTCATACATTTGCATTCATTTCATTCATTCATAATCACTATGAGTGGAAACGGTGGAAATGGTGGTGGCAACGAAAGTGCTTCTAGCACAAGGCCTCCACTTCTTACCGGTTTGAACTATTCCCAATGGAAAGGGAAGATGGAATCCTACATATGCCAAATTCATGACCGGGCATGGATGTCGGTTGAAGATGGATATGATCTCCCTATGATGACTCCCGCGGGTGGAGGACAAGATGTTTTGAAGCCTAAGGCGCAATGGAACGCGCAAGAGTTTGAGGCTTCAAAGTGGAATAGGAAGGCTATGCATGCCATCATGTGTGCAATGGATGAGAATCAGTACAAGCTTATTCAGAATACTCAGATTGCCAAAGTGGCATGGGACATCCTTCAAGTTGCACATGAGGGAACCGAGGTGGTGAAGGAGTCCAAGCTTCAAGTCCTCCAAAATCAATTTGAGTTACTTAGGATGGGAGAGGATGAATGCTTCAATGACTTCGAAATCAAATTGATGGACATCGTAAATCAAAGCCATCAACTCGGAGACCCGTATTCGGATAGGAGAGTCAAGCAAAAAATAATGAGATCTCTCCCCGATAGGTTTGAATCAAAGGTGACGGCCATAGAAGAAAATAGTGGCTACATGGATATGAAGCCAAGTGAGGTGATTGGACGTATCCTTGCATATGAGTCTAGGAAGGCTCCTAGCACCACTACTCCTCCTAAGAAGTCTAAAGGAATAGCTTTGAAAGCATCTAAGGATGCAAAGGAGGCAAAGCATGAATCGGATGAAGACCTTGCCTTATTTGTGAAAAGGTTTAACAAGGTTATATGGTTCAAGAAGAAGAAGGGATTTGGGTCAAGAGGACAAGATTTGAAGAAAAAAGATTCCTTCAAGAAGTTTGAGCCTAGACAAGAGAGGACCGAAAGGAAAGGGGTCCGATGCTTTGAATGTGGTGGGATTAGTCACTTTGGCCCCGAATGTGCTAATCACAATGAAAGGAAGAAGGGTAAAGTGATGGCCGCCACTTGGAGTGGGAGTAGTGATGACTCCAATGAGGAAGATGAGTCTTCAAGTGAAGAAGAGCTCATGGCTAACTTCCTAGCTTTTGCCTCTTCTCACAAGAGCAAAAGTGCTAGTGAAAAAGAGGAGATGAGTCAAGAGGAAATTGACTCTAGTGAGGTAGAAAGTGACTCCTCTTCTAGTTCTAAAAAGAAATTTGTGGAGCAAAAGGTGCTTGCTAAATACCATGCCGAGTTCAATGATTTAGCACTTAAAAGCACAAGAAAGATTGAGAGGTTGAGAGAAGAAAACCTTGAACTTTCGGCTCACAATGACCACTTAAGTGAACAAGTGGAAAGATTGAAGAGGAGAGAGGATAAGTTAATTGAGGAGTTAGACTTATCCAAGAGAAGTGAAGAAGGCTTGAAGAGGGAACTTGTAGAAGTTAAAGGGTCCTTGGCTAGGATAGATTCTAGCACCAAGAAGCTTGATCATTTACTTGGTGTTGGAAAGAGTCCAAGTGACAAGAGAGGTCTTGGGTATGAAGATGACAAGAAAATCTCAACCTCTAACAAGACAGTGTTTGTCAGGAGCTTGAAGAACGAAGAAACTTCATTTGTGCAACCTCCTAGGAAGAAGTTAGAAGTAGGACAATGTTCTAATGCACAAGTGAAAATGGGGCCAAGAAGGAAATCTCAAGCTCAACCCCCTAGGGTTCCTCAAGCCAACACTCCTCCCAAATTGGCTCACAAAGGAAAGAGACCAATCATGCAACCTCAAGCTTGGAAGCAACCTAGACCGGTTCAACAACGAAGATGGATTGAACCCACTTATCCATAAAGACATGGACGAGCTCCCATACATGCACAAAGACAAGGTATGATTCCTTTTTTCATCCTTATTTGTCACTTTTGTGGTTGTGATGGTCACATTAGACCAAATTGCTTTCAATTTATTAAATTGTGTAGAAAACAAAGCATGATTGAAAAGAGAAAGAATAGAGCCAAGATGCATGTTTCTAGGAATGATAATATTAATTTGCATGATCCTAGAAATAGTAGAGCACATGTACCAAAGACCACTAAGAAAGCTAAAATTGTTGCTAAGTGGATTAGAAAGAATGAAAATGTTTGCCATGTTGCACAAATAGCCTTGAAGGCAAATTCTTCTAATTTTTGGTATTTGGATAGTGGGTGCTCTAGGCACATGACGGGAAACAAGAGTTTCTTCGAGACTCTTGTTATGGAGGAAGGTGGAAATGTCACTTTTGGTGATGGATCCAAAAGAAATGTTATAGGGAAAGGAACCATTTCCGTTCCCGGATTACCCTCCTTATCCAATGCTTTATTTGTTGATGGCTTGAAAGCCAATTTAATAAGCATTTCACATCTTAATGATGAAGGATACTCCGTCTTGTTTTCTAAAGATTATTGCTCTATCCTTAAACCCGATGGACAAACCTTGTTAAAGGGCATGAGATCTAGCGACAATTGTTATTGTCTTGAAGCTAGTATTGTATCTAATCATGTATCCATGGATGAGCAAATTGAGTTGTGGCATGAAAGACTTGGCCACATGAACTTTAGGGATCTACAGACCCTTGGAAAGTTCAATTGTGTGCGTGGCCTCCCTAAGCTTGGGAAGAAAGCCAATGGTATTTGTGGACCTTGCCAACAAGGAAAGCAAACTAAAAGCATGCACAAAAAGGGTAAGTATCTCACCACCAAGGAGCCTCTTGAGCTTCTCCACATGGACCTCATGGGTCCCATGCAAACCGAAAGTTTGGGTGGAAAGAGATACATTTTTGTTTGTGTTGATGATTTCTCTAGGTTTACATGGACATATTTTCTTAGAGAAAAATCCGAAACTTTTGATAATTTTAAAATGCTTTGTAATAAAATACAAAATGAAATGAACTCAAATATTAAAAGCATAAAACGGATTAGAAGTGACCATGGGAGGGAATTTGAGAATGCTACCTTTGAAACCTTTTGTAATGGTTTAGGTATCTCCCATGAGTTTTCGGCTCCTAGGACACCTCAACAAAATGGAGTTGTTGAGAGGAAAAATAGGGTCCTTCAAGAGATGGCCCGTGTGATGTTGCTTAGCAACAATGTCCCTAGGAACATATGGGCCGAAGCCATCAATACGGCTTGCTATATAGGAAATAGAGTTTTCCTAAGCACCGGTACTAGAAACACCTCCTATGAGTTATGGAAAGGCAAGAGGCCAAATGTTAGCTACTTCCACACTTTTGGAGCCAAGCCCGCCGAGAACAATAAGTGTCCTATGTTGGAATGTACAGGGGATGGGGAACCCCCGTACATTCATGGCCCTGAAAAGGGTAGTTCGTAAACACCTCCCCACTCTACTTTTTCTTTGTGAAACAAAATTACATAATGGGGTAGATAAAATAAAGAAACAATTGGGATTTTCTGGAGGAATTCAAGTAAGTAGTACAAGACGAAGTGGGGGTCTCCTCTTACTATGGAAGGGAGATTGGGATGTTACTATTCTATCAATGTCTGTGGGCCATATAGATGCTTGTGTTCGAATGGAGGATGGATTTTGAAAGTATACAAACGAAGTTAAATTGCTTAAAGCATACCTAGAGGGGGGGTGAATAGGTTTTTACACCTTTTTCAATCCCTTGAACAAACTTTCAGTTGTCCCTCAAGGTAGCCTTACACACAACACAATAAGCCAAGGAAGACATACATAGACAATACGATAATACAATCATAAGAGCAAAGTCTAAGTATATCAACTAGTTATGTGAGGTATAAGAACAAATAAACACAACAACAAGGTAAGCTTGTATTTCAATAGATGTTCAATGAGTTACAAGAGTGATCAAAATATCACTATACAAAAATTACAATATACAAAAGAATCATAGATACAAAAATGATCAAAAGAAAGAATTCACTAATCACACTATACAAAGTCTTGCTTCACAATACATCACATGTAAATATTATGAACCAAGATAATAAAATATACAATTAAAATATAAGAGAAAGAGATAGGAAGAATTAACACAAGAGATTTTTTAATGTGGTAAAACCTCCAAGGAGGAAACATCCACGGGTTGAACTACAACCATTGGGTACTATATTATTGGAAAGTAAACATAGAACATTCACAAAGTGACCAATCTTTAGCTCACCCAACCTAGTGAAGTCTAAGCCTACCCAACCCTATTGGAAAGTGTGAAATCCCTCAATGATGCGAAACCACCATATATTAGACACCACACACAACCAACATCGATGGTAGATTAGAAATTCCTCAAGAGTGCATACACCTCCCGTGTACCCCGCTCTATCGGAGTCTATATCTAACCATACGCCTAGGCCTACCAATACAATAGCCAACTCCCTATCCAAGGCACTCTTGCCTCTAGGGAGCCTCCCATGCATGACTATCCGAGTCCTCCCGACTCTAGCCATGACTCCTTGCTTACCTATCTGAGTCATCCCGACTCTAGGCAAGACTTCTTGCTTGGCTATCCGAGTCACCCCGACTCTAATCAAGACTTCATGCCTTTTACAAGGACTTCCTAGTGTGATCATGTGAATGCAAATGATGCAAACAATCAATACAACATAGAACATGTGATCAATACATTCTATGGCACAAATAGACCTGAACATGTGATATCACAAGTAATCAAGTCTAGATGCAAAATACGAGAATAAAAACCTAAGCATGTGAAACACCAAACACATAAGCTCAAAGTCTCATTCACATATACAACACTTGAATCAAAATATATTCATGAAGTACAAATTCAAGATGCTATCAATATACAATTAAATGCTAGATATATGAGATTAAAATCAATCAATATTCTAGTCAAAAATATAGAGCAAGGATTTGAGATTTACATCAATCAAAACCTAGATTCTCTAAATCACAAACAAATACACAAATCCTAGATTTCATCAATCAAAGGATCAAATCAAATCTCAAGGTCATTTATCACAAAATTAATTCAATTAAGTTCCAAACAACCTAAGATGCCATTATAATCACAATACAACTCACAAACATATGTAAAACCTAGAATCATAGAAACTAATCAACATTAGTCCACAAATTGACTTTTAATTAGAATGATAATCAAGCTATCTTTCTCAATAGCTTTTACCAAACATAAACATAGATATAGAAGAAGAAACCCCAAGCAAATGGAAGGTCAAAAAGAAAGAAATCCCAAAGTTAAGTCCAATACCTTGGATTCTATGGCTGGTTCGGAAATCAGTGTGTGACCACAAGAAATCTAGATCAAACAGCCACCAAAACACCTGGAGATGATAGAGGACTAAAATACGAATACTCTCCAACTTGAATCACTCAAATCCGACTCCGGATGAGGAAGATATGATGTTTGGAAGTTGGGAAAAGTTGAGAGAAAATTCTGACGGGAAACTTGCAATTTTTCTTCTTAAAATTTCAAATGGAGAGAGAGAGGGAAGAAATAGGAAGAGAGAGAAGACAAAACCGGCCAATTGTGTGAGGCCACATCACCCCCTGGCCGTGGGGGGCGCGTGGCCCACACGGGGGCAGAGACCCCTCAAGGCCGTGGGGCCCACGGCCAGCCCAAGTGGCCTCACGGCCCGGGCTGTCTTCTCACGCGCTCCCTCGGTTCTTCAGCCCGTATCTTGGGCATCCGAACTCTGATTTCGAATCTGTTTCTGGATTACAAACCGTGACTCTCTCACGCACAACGAAGACTACACAACTTTGAAAAAGGGTTGAGAAATCATCTCGGAAAACGTCGATGAAGTCAACCCAACGAATGAGAACGAAAAGTAGCGTAGCTACATCATTTGGACTCAAAACTACATGAATGAGTAACCGAAACGATCGGAACTCAATAAGGAATCATAATAGAGCATATTCAAGTCCAAATGCAAAAATACAAAAACATACAAACGCAAAGACACACACATATGCTAGTTTCCGGACATAGTCCTAGAAAATGCAAAACACAAAGTTTATCAACATAATATGAATGCATGAGCATATTTTGCCAAGTGTGTGAAAGTGATATATAAATGAAATTAAATCATGAAGGAACACACAAGAATGCTATGTGTGTGTGTGTGCCTAGCCTTGTAAGAGATATGAGGTCCTTTAATACCTTTGTTGACCAATGATGCACAAAACTCTTAAAAGCCGGCTTCTTGAATGAATTGTGGTTGAGACGTCCTTCGTCTTCTTAATTCTTCAATATACTAACCACTAAACAATACAAGAGAAACACGTTTTGATATGGAATTGATGCCAACACAAACTATAAACCTTACAGATTTCTTTGGCATTTTTCTGGATTTTACGGTAACCCCAACTCTTCTCTCCAAAAGACCTCTTGGGACCTTCTTCGCAGACTCAGGGAGGTGAATAACTTACCATGGGTTTGTGGAGGAGATTTCAATGAGATATTACATTCGAATGAAAAAATAGAAGGATCCAATAAGTCTGTGGTGAGTACTACAAACTTTCAATTAGCTATGGACGATTGTGACCTCATCGATCTGGGATATTCAGGCCCAAAATTCACTTGGAATAATAAGAGAGAGGGAGATGATAATGTACAGGAACGTATAGATAGATTTTTAGCTAATCAGGTCTGGTGTGAAATGTTTACAAATTCCAATGTTCAGAACTTGGGCTTTAATTTCTTAGATCATCATCCCATTCTCTTAACTCTAAGTGGTAAGATGAAAATAGCAGTGAAATCAGAGAAGAGGTTTAAATTTGAGCCTTTTTGGCTCAAAGATGAAGAATGTACCAAGGTGGTGGAGTCGATTTGGCAAGGGAGAAGTCAATCTCGATCCATCAGTGATTTTCGAATCAAGCTTAACAAGTGTGCGGTTGAATTGACCGACTGGAGTATGGGAAAGTTCGGACATCTTAGAAAGAGAATGGGTGAAAAACAAAAGGAATTGGAAGATTTATACAGCAAGAGTAATGAATGTGGGATAATGTCGAAGATTAAAACGGTGGAAAGGGATCTTAAGGGACTGATGGCTAAGGACGAAATTTACTAGCGACAACGAAGTCGTGCAGATTGGCTAGCTACGGGAGATCGCAATTCTAAATACTTTCATGCTCGAGCCTCAACCAGAAGGGCCAAAAATACTATATCTAGATTGTATAATGAGGAGGGGCAGTGTCTGGAAGAAGAAAATGATATAGCTGCAGCTATCGGTCAATACTTCTCCACCATATTTAAATCTTCCAATCCTAGAACTGCTGATCTGGAGAAAGCCACTGAAAGTATTGATAAAACTCTAACTGAAGATATGCAGAAGGTCTTGATGAACACATTCAGAGCTGAAGAAATCAAGACAGCAGTTTTTCAGTTAGGTTCTACAAAAACACCCGGTCCGGACGGTTTCCATGCTCTTTTTTTCCAAAAAATTTGGAGATTCATGGAAACAAATATTGTAACGATATGCCTCCAGGTTCTAAAGAGGGAAGTTTCAATTAGGGAATTCAACAGTACAGAAATTGTTCTGATTCCAAAGAAAAAACATCCAGAATATCTAACAGACTTCCGTCCAATAAGCCTTTGCAGTGTCTTTTACAAAATTATAACAAAAGTACTTGCGAATAGACTGAAAATAATTCTTCCAGAGCTTATTTCCTTCAATAAATCTGCCTTTGTTCCTGGAAGGCTTATATTTGATAATGTCATGACATCTTTTGAGATTCTTCATTCGGTTAGCTACAAGAAGCTTGGAAGAAAAGGTTTAATGGCCTTGAAGCTTGACATGAGCAAGGCTTATGACCATTCGGAGTGGGGATTTTTGCGTGCAATATTGGAAAGAATGAATTTCCCTCGGCATTGGGTGGATCTCGTACTAGACTGTGTTTCCACTTCGAAGTTATCCTTTGTACTAAATGGTAAGATTGTGGGTAATGTCATTCCTTCAAGGGGTTTACGTCAAGGATGCCCAATTTCACCATATTTATTTATTCTTTGTGCTGAATCTTTATCTAGTCTTATTCGGAAACATGAAAGGGATGGGAGAATGCTGGGTATAAGATGTTGTAGGGGAATTCCCCTCATCAGTCATCTATTTTTTGCAGATGATAGCATCCTGTTTAGCAAAGCTTCTATTGAAAGTGGTATATGTCTCAAAGAAATCCTCAATGTCTATGAAAAGGCCTTAGGCCAGCAAGTTAATTTACAAAAATCAGGTATAACTTTTAGCCCTAATGTAACTACTGATCTTCGTATGGCCATTCTAGAGTTGTTCGGAATTCCAGATAGAAATACCCACGATCGCTATCTTGGGCTCCCCACTCTTGTGGGCAGAAACAAAAAGAAGACTTTTTATGAAATCAAGGAGAAAGTTTGGAGAAAACTTCGTAGCTAGAAAGGGAATATATTCTCTTTGGGTGGGAAAGAAATTCTTATAAAAGCAATAGCACAAGCTATTCCTACCTATATAATGAGTGTCTTTCAACTTCCAACCAGCTTGTGTAAAGATTTGAATGCTATGACTTCCAGGTTTTGGTAGGGCACTAAGGATGGTAAGCGGAAAATTAGCTAGATCAAATGGGAAAATTTATGCTTCCCCAAATCCTATGGTGATTTGGGATTTAGAGATCTTTCAACCTTTAACCAAGCTCTACTGGCCAAACAAGCTTGGAGTATACTCTTAAATCCTAACTCCCTCACAGCACAGGTCCTAAAAGCCAAATATTTCAAAAGGGATGACTTTCTTCAAGCGTCTCTTAAACCTGGCTACTCTTATTTATGGCGAAGTATCCTATGGGGTAGAGAAATTATTCGCAAAGGTATCCACTAGCAGGTTGGAAATGGTGAAAAAATAGGGGTGTTTACAGATCCTTGGCTTCCAAGGCCTCTTTATTTTAAACCTATTTCTTGTTGCACTGATAATAATCTTCATGTGGCTGACCTGATTGACTCCGACAGGGGATGCTGGAACCAGTCTTTGCTGCAGCAACATTTTTTGCCGTTGGACAGAGAAATCATCCAGTCAATTCCTCTCAGTATGCGAGGAGGACGGGATAGCTTAATTTGGCATTATGACAAAAAAGGTTAGTATTTAGTTAAAAGTGGTTATCAATTAGCTTTAATGAATAAAATCATAGCATCCTCTTCTAATTCTTTATTGAATCAAAAATGGTGGAAGACTCTTTCGTCTCTCTGTATCCCTCCGAAAATTAAAATCTTTATTTGGAGGGCTTGTTTGAATGCTCTTCCATCCTTTGTCAATCTTTGTAAACGTAATATTATAAAGGAGTCCAATTGTTCTCAGTGTGATGCTTCTGCTAAATCTATTGAGCATACTCTGTTCTGGTGCAAAAAGGCTAGACAAATTTGGAGCAATACAGTGTTTGGTGAGATATTTTCTCAATTCAAGAATCTTCCTACCTTAGATGTCTTATGTGGGATCCTCCCTATAATCAATCGTATTGAATTAGAATGTGTGTGTGTGATCCTTTGGAGTATTTGGTGGAACCGTAATATCATAATCCATAAAGGTGATCCTAAAAATGCAGCAGACCTTGTAGCTTGGGCTTTAGAATTTTTGAGTGAATTTTAAGGGACTCACAGAGCTTTGTCTGCAGCTGTCATTCATCCGAAAGTTCCCCATAAAACAGGTTGGTGTCCCCCTCCTATCAACACTCTTAAATTGAATTCAGATGCATCTATTCGTGATGGAGTTCCTTTTATTAGTTTGGGTGCTATTATTAGAAATCACAAAGGGGAAATTGTTGCTGCTATCTCTAAACCTTTTAAGGGCTCCTTTAGTGCTGAAATAGGGGAATTCCTTGCCCTCCGTGAAGGTCTTCTACTTGCCAAAAGACTTAATCTGATGCTGAAGTTTGCAGAAGTGGATGTTGTTATGGTTGCTAAAGGTGTAAATGATTCTGATATTATAAATCGTAATGCTAAATATATTGTGAATGATATTAAGGCTCTTTTACAATAGTTAGGTGGTTGTGTGTGTCATGCTATTTCCAAAACTGAAAATACTTTGGCACATGTCTTTGCCTCTATGGCCTTCTCATACAGGAAGGAGCAATCTTGGCTCAATGCCATCTAGTGTTGTAATTCTCCTGTTGCTGTTGTAGATGGTTTTCCTTAAAAATAAATAAATAAATAAAATAAAAAAAATAAAAATAAAAATCCTAATTATAATATTATCAAACACAGTTTATTTATAGTTACACTAGCAAATCTCAATAATCAAACAATTACAAATAATTTGACTATTACCTACAATTTATCAAATATAGACGAATTGGAAAAATTATAAGTGAATTTGCACGTACTCTCTTCGATTGATCGAGAAACTTGGAAACTAAATGGAAAGTAAGGACGATGAAAAAAATAAAGGGTGCAGCCATGGAACTTCTATCCTCGACTGGAGTTCCTTCTTCTCTCATGATTGTTGTATCTCTCTGTGACTCTGTGTCTATGTTGTGAATTTTGTCGATGAATTGACGATCGAGGTTTCTCTATGGCTTCGTCTTCATTAGCTTGATTGGATCTATAACTTTTTGCGCTCTATTTTTTTTTTCGTTCGTTGGGTGTATTATCCAAATGGAACTTCCTGCATGTGAGAGGGTCACTGGATCAAATGGGTTAGGGTCGAATCGGTTTGTCATGCCTGTAGTAGCTTCTACAATCTACAATTAATAATGATTTTTTTTTTTTTTTTTGACAACTACAATCAATAATGATTAAACATAGATAAATGATTGTTGATAATTTAATAATTACGTTTAAACAGTTAAACCTTCCTGTCCCAACTCAGACAAATAAGGAGAGGATCCCAACTCAATCTAAAAACCTCATTAAATGCATACAATGATAATTAAAAAAATTAAAAGTCGAATGAATATATAAGTTAATAATCGATTAAAAGTTCTATTTCGTCAAAATTTAGCCTTTTCTCATAATATTTATATAAACTCGGTTGTATTTTCTTTGAACCTAACAAAATTAAACTTTATCATTACCTTAACTTTTTTGCAATACATACACCACATTTTGTATAGTCTAAATTATATATATATATATATATATATATATATATATATATACAGTCTTTTTATTATCAGTTCGAACTGACAAAAGTTATATAGTCAAAGTATTTAAATCCAGTGGCTCATATGTAAGGAACTGATACAAGTTTTGTCAGTTCGAACTGATAATAGAATTTCTGTATATATATATATATATATATACGGTTTTTCTATTATCAGTTCGAACTGACAAAAGTTATATCAGTTCCTTGTATGTGGGCCACTGGATTTAAATACTTTCACTGACAAGTGCATACAGCCAAGTCAAAGTATTTAAATCCAGTGGCCCACATGCAAGAAACTGATATAACTTTTGTCAGTTCAAACTGATAATAGAATATATATATATATAGAGAGAGAGAGAGGAAATTGCAAGAAATGATCACAAAATTTATGGAGTTATTGTTTTTAGCCAAAAGTTTATTTTTTATTATTTTTGTCATCTTTGTACTTGAATTGCCAAATCTGCCCTCATCTTTGTTTTACTTGGACCAAAATTTCCCTCCCAATTTCCCTTCCAAAATTTGCCTCTCTCTTCACCTCTTGATAGACTTTTAAGTTTGCTGTGTGACTTTTATGTTTAAAAATCTGATATGCTCTCTCTCTCTCTCTCTCTCTCTCTCTCTCTCTCTCTCTCTCTCTCTCTCTCTAAAAACGAGATCTGCGACCTCCAGTTCGTCTCTTCCATTTCGTCTCTTCCACACCATTTCGGTTCTTCCACTGAAACCGAAACCCATTTCGTCGATCTCGTTTTGTGGTCTCTTCTCTCTCTTGAAGTAGATTTGGAGCCAAACAACCTTCTAGAATGTATGTATCCCCTTCCCAGTTGTTTTTTTTTTTTTTTTTACAATTATATGTTGTTTGATATGAAGATTAAGATAGTGGATTCGATTTTTTGTGAAACCCATAATTTTTTATTTTCTGGACCGAAGTTACATGCCAGTTTGGTTTAATGTTACATGCCAGTTTGTTTTAATGTTACATGCCAGTTTATTTTAAAATTACATGCCAGTTTATTTCTAACTTACATGTGATTTTGTAATTTTGATTCATAGTTAAATCAATCTCCTATTGTTTTTTTTACAATTATATGTTGTTTGATATGAAGATTAAGATAATGGATTCGATTTTTTGTGAAACCCAGATTTTTTTATTTTCTGGACCGAAGTTACATGCCAGTTTGGTTTAATGTTACATGCCAATTTGTTTTAATGTTACATGCCAGTTTATTTCTAACTTACATGTGATTTTGTAATTTTGATTTATAGTGAAATCAATTTCCTGTTGTTTTTTTTTTTTTTTACAATTATATGTTGTTTGATATGAATATTAAGATAGTGGATTCGATTTTTAGTGAAACCTAGATTTTTTTTATTTTCTATACCGAAGTTACATGCCAGTTTGTTTTAATGTTACATGCCAGTTTGTTTTAAAGTTACATGCCAGTTTATTTTTTACTTACATGTGATTTTGTAATTTTAATTCATAGTAAAATACTTTACTTGCAGGAATATAGATACGAAAAGATTGGTCATCTATCACGGTGGAAGTTGGGTGGGCAATTCTTACGAGGGTGGTTAAAGTTACATGCCAGTGTATTTTAAAGTTAGATGTCAGTGTATTTTGAAGTTACATGCCAGTGTATTTTGAAGTTACATGCTAGGATATTCTTATTTCCCTACTTGAAGGACAGTCACTTGAATGATCAAATTCTATTATTGTTACATAACAGGGTATGTTAACAAGTTATTTATGATGTACCTATTTGAAAGACTCAGTTGGAAACTAAACATTCCAGTATTTTTACATGCCAGCACTTGAATAAGTTACATGCCAGTTAGTTTTAAAGTTATATGCCCGTGTAATTAGAAGTTACATGCCTGGATATTTTTATTTCCCTACTTGGAAGACACTCACTTAAATGATCAAATTCTAGTATTGTTACATGCCAGGGTATGTTACCAAGTTATTTATGATGCACCTATTTGAAAGACTTAGTTGGAAACTAAACATAACAGTATTTTTACATGCCAGCACCTGAACAAGTTACATGCCAATGCAATTATAAAGTTACATGCCAGTTCTGAACAGTTGACTAAGCTTCAAAAAGTATAGAATATCATAAATTCCAGTTGTTTGTTATAATCATTCTATGTACATGACGGTTTATAAACTTAAAAAACAAAGATTAAGCACTAAAAAAGTTATCATTCTGCCGGTACACTATTTGCAAAAATGCCTATTGCCATCTCCTTCCTAAGCTGGGGGACGTTTTTGGTTCCCCATCCCCAAAAACAAGTATTACAATGTCTGGAAGGGCATTCAAATTACAATACACGTTCGTGGTGGATTTTTTAATCCACTTATCCTTCGGTGTTATGAGGAAATCCTTATAATTAATACTTTCCATCTACAAAATCACATAAAAATAACGTTAGTTACATGCCATAAAAGCGCCAGAAAAGTTACACGCCAGTAGAGTAAGTTACATGCCAGTGAAGTAAAAATACAAAACATATCTAATAAGAAAGAAAAAGAGAAAAATTGAAAATTAATGCAATAAAAATACATTCGTGCGCATCCCATGAAGCTGCCTGTTCACTCATTAAATAACTAACCAACTCAATTTACCATCAAAATATGAAACTAAACCTCTCACTAGTTTTATTCAAAACCTGTAATCAAATGGTTTAAAACATTTCCTATGTAGACACTCAAAATGTCTTTTGCTTGATCAAATCATTTACAAGGTCCCATCAGGATGCAAGATCAATGGATCAATGAATGGGAGCCAGTAATGACACCAAAGTTTCAATAAAAGAAAATTTTCATCCATCAAGGAAAACTCTAAACTTAGATCCTTCAAGTAGGCATAGTTGTGTTCAGACTTCATAACCATGCATCCAAAACATTTTGCTCGAATGGGTCGGTAGCTTTAGTCTGTTACTGTCCTGAACAAGTACTACACTAAGGAAAATAGAAACAATAATCTCCGCTTTTCCTCAATTTCTCTGTTTTACTGTCAGACTATAAGTATCATTTGTGAGTATCCACATTACAATTAATCCAATCTCAAAACTAAAGTGTGATCCTCATATTCAATTCAATAACAACCAAGTCCATGCGGATTTCATTACGAAATAGGAGTTGCATTGTTGTCCATGCCATGACTATTTTCATGCCAATTACAACTCAAATCAAGGCTTCAATCTCAACAAATGCCTTTATGGTATTAAGCTAAAAACATACTTAGCATCATTGCTACTACCAAAATCCCATATGGAACTTCCAACATTAAATCACCTGAAAATCGGAATATTACTACACGCCAAGAGGTATTTTGAGAACAATATGTCAAAAGCAAGATTCAAAGATTGGAACTGGTTCACAGCTACGCGCAAAAGCATAAAACATTCATTATCTTCAACAAATTTATAAAGACAATTAAGTTTTTTTTAAAAATACATTTATTAATAACACCAACATACTTTTCCATCCAGTCTTTTTTAATATCACATTTTAGTGGACAGTGGTCACTACATCTTATTGTGTTAGAAAGTTATATTATCAAGTTGCAATGACAAATATGTCAATATTGCATCAAATACAGAATACATGGTACAAGGAGTTTATATAAGTCGAATACATAATACAAAAGTTACCTAAATTTCCATTCTTTTCAAAACTACCATCAGCACACAAAAAGGCCAAGTAGTTTTTATATAAGTCGATATACATTACCTCTAATAACATACACTTTCTTCCTTAGAAAGTTGAACAGTTGAACATATAATACAATTTTTATAACTCAATGAACATTGCCACTAGTGTTTTCTTAATAATTTTGGATGTTGGAAAGAACAAAGCAGTAAATAAAAAATGTATTCATACAACAGAGTTACAGAGGTATTTTCTATATTAAATCGCACTTACAAGAATAGTAAAAAAAACAAATCCCTAAATTCCCAAATCAAAACAAACAAAGTAAACCATAAACTATAAAAAAAATAAAAGAAAAAATTGATCTTTCACCTATAAAGTAAACATTTTCGTCAATCAATCGAAAGAAACTCGAAAAACAAACCTCAAAAGGAGTAACAATGGTGCGAAGGCAAAGGTAGCGACGGCGAGCAATTGACAGCAAGCAGGACTGACGACGAAGGCAGCGACGGCGAGCAAGTGACAGCGAAGGCAACGACGGCGACCAGAACTGACGACGATCTCTCTCTCTCGGCGACGGACAGCGAACGGCAAGCAGAACTGTCGGCAGCGATCTCTCTCTCTCTCTCTCTTCGCTATTCTCTCTTCTTTTTTTACTTTTGGTAGTTTGATTTTACTGATGGGTGGGTTCCACCCTAACAATTGTGTTACTGATGGATGGGTCCCACCCTGTCAACTTGTTTTTTTCATTTTTTTCAAATTTTAAATTTAAGGGTATTTCTGTCCAAAAGTGGTAAAAAGTGACGAAAATAATAAAAAATAAACTTGTGGCTAAAAATAATAAATCCATAAATTTTTTGGCTCTTTTTGAATTCACCCCTATATATATATATATATATATATATATATATATATAAATAGTCGGTAAAACACAATTATCTATGCATTCATTACCCATTTGATAATCTCTTTATAAGTTGAAAGAAAACCAAAAGTAGTCATTGGAAACATTAAACTTTCGTTAGTAACCACTTTTGAAACTTTAATTGTTAATAACCACTTTTTTTTAATAAAAAAAATCAATGTATATCCATAAATTATAAGAGTACCCCTTAAATTAGTTTATTTTTAAAAAACCTCAAACTCGAAATCATGACTAAAAACTTGAATGTTAAAACTTGAAATCATGACTAAAATTAAATGTGAAACTTGAAATCATGTCCAATTTCCCTTCTTCCCCAAATTAGGTTTTTTTTTTCTTTTAAGGTTTTTTCTTTTTCTTTCTACAGATCCGTGCGTCATCGAAGGGGAAGCTTCGACGGCACGTCGCAAGATGGCGTTGTTGGTTGGGCATGAAGGATGACGACGCCTCGGTGGTTCGCGAAGGACAGCAGCACGCACAGTGCATGACAACGCGCGTTGTCGCTGCCGCGAAGCCAAGAAGCTCGTCGGCGCTCGGTGACACCTCGAAGCACGCCGGTGAGAGAGAGAGAGAGAGAGAGAGAGAGAGAGAGAGAGAGAGAGAGAGAGAGAGAGAGAGAGAGCAAAGGAGAGAGAAAGAAAAAAGAGAAAAAGAGAGAGAGTTGATTTGGGATTGTTTTTATATGGGGGCATTCAAGTAAATTTATAAAAACATGGTTATTAACAATTAAATTTTCGTTTGTGGTTACAAACAAAATTTCGATGTTAGATGTGGTCATTTCTAGCAATTTCCACTTATAAGTTAGTGATTTCATCATTGTATCATTTTTGGTATGACAATTCAAAAGGTATTTAATATCTATAACATTTCTACAATGAAGTAAGAACATTATTTACAAACCATATATGTATTTTGGTCGATATATATATATACAAAAATGTTCAAGTCAGTGCGTACTGATATAACTTCATCAATACGTTGGATGTGGACAATTAGATTTACATATTTTGACTCAAAGTGTATGCATTTGTCAAAGCTTCTCAATAATCAGTGGTCCACATGTAGGGATGGAGCCAGGATTATATTTTAGAGGGGGCGACGTGAAATTTTTTTTTATTAAAAAAGTTGTTTATATTTTAAAACATTATTATTTTTCATTAATTATTTAAAATGAATAAAAAATTTATTGAGATAAATTATCTTAATTTGTGTATTTAGGAAAAACATTTAAGAAGTGATGAAAACATAATAAAAATAAGAACAATACTAGATATTCCAACTCATATCTCAACTTGTAACTTAGCCAATTTAATCTATATAAATGTGACGAGTGAAATAAATCATAATTAATATGTATCGATTTGTTAATCGACAAACAACTAGTTGGAATACAAGTTGGGATATAAAGTTGGTGGTATGTCTAGTATATATTACTCTAAAAATAATATAGAATAAAATTTATGGCCATTAATTCAAGATCCAATAATAGTATTTAATAGTTAGAAAAAAAAATTTTGAAATTTAAACAATACTTCAAAGAAAAATTGAAATTTAAACTATACTCGTGATATTTTTCTAAAATCCAAATGCTTTTTTAATTATTAAAAATTGTAAAAGTTTTATTGATACAATTTCTTAATAATTAAACATAAATATATGACTATGCTTACTTGACATGTTTTAATTATATAAATCAACACATTTTTTTAAATTGCAAAAACTAAATGAATAAATAAATAACCTATCAAAAATATGACATGGTATTACCGTATTAGAGTGAGATAAGTAAGATCTGGAGAGAGAAAAAATATTTTAAGAATATAATAAAATTAGTTAAGAAAGAATTGAGTAAGTGTAATTTTGATAAGAAAAAATTACAACTGACATAACAAACCATATATGTTGCGATTTAATTTATATTTGAGATACAAAGAAAAAATAATAATACATTTAGAATGAAATATATTCTCTACGTGGTTAAGATAAAATTATTAACTATGTAATTTATAAAGGATTTAGAAAATATAAATATGAAGTAAGGGTAAAAATATAAAAATATGAAAATTTTGGGGACAAATTTATAAAACTATAAAACTTGAGGGATATGAAAATAGGTTAAAAACATAAAACTCTAAAAGGTTAGGAAAAAATTTATAAATTTGTACAACTTTAGGGGGGGCAATGGCCCCCTCTCGACCTAAGATGGCTCTGTCTCTGTCCACATACATTGGTACTGATATAGTTATATCAGTGTGCACTGATGTAAACGGAACCGTATATATATATAGGGTTCAAAAATTAAATAGCACTATTTGGGGCGGTTTTTTGGTAACTGTCACCACTTTACTAATGTAAGTTTAAAAGGCACCTATTTGAGTGACCAGACAAAAATACCCTCATTTGTCTGTTTGTGCAATTTCAAACGGTGAGAGAAAGTGAGAGAAAAAGTGAAAAGTGAACAGCCCAAAAGTCACCGGACGGTCCAACAGCCCTAAACTCGACGGAAACTGTACGGTTAACCCCCGGCGACGGCGCTACAGTAAACGCAACAGTAATGGCATCGACGAGAAGTCACCGGAGATCTCAAAAGACTCGGGTAAGTTCTTGTTCCTGACGCGTTTTTCCGGTTGATAATTTCATGTTTTTTGATGTTTGATGCCATACTCATGATGTAGATTAGGTTGGATTTGTGATTGTGGTTGATTGTGGTTGACTTGCGTTTGCACGATGAGGTTAGGTTAGGGTTTTAGTTTCAGAAAAGAGTTGTTTTGAGGACGATGAATTTCTGGGTTTCCGTGACTTTTGTTTAGTGTGTCGTGACTTTTATTTAGTGAATCGTGACTTTTGTTTAGTGAATCGTGACTTTTGTTTAGTGAATCGTGACTTTTGTTTAGTGTGTCGTGACTTTTGTATATTGTATCGTGACTTTTGTATATTGTATCGTGACTTTTGGATAGTGTGTCGTGACTTTTGTTTAGTGTGTCGTGACTTTTGTATGGTGTGTCGTGACTTTTGTATTGTGTCCCGTGACTTTTGGCTTTTGTTAACTGTTTCATGATAGCAGTATAGTTTCCCGTGACTTTTGATAAGTGTCCCGTGACTTTTGTATACTGTCCCGTGACTTTTGATAAGTGTCCCGTGACTTTTGTATAGTGTCTCGTGACTTTTGTATAGTGTCTCGTGACTTTTGTATAGTGTCCCGTGACTTTTGATAAGTGTCCCGTGACTTTTGTATAGTGTCTCGTGACTTTTAATGAATTTCCCGTGACTTTTGTATAGTGTCCCGTGACTTTTGATAAGTGTCCCGTGACTTTTGTATAGTGTCTCGTGACTTTTAATGAATTTCCCGTGACTTTTGTATAGTGTCCCGTGACTTTTAATACACTTCCCATGACTTTTAATTCAGTGGTCCAATCATGAACTTATATGCTTTTTTTCTGTGAATATGCAGATGAGGAATGACCCAAAGGATTTTCTGAAGACTCCAGAGGAAGATTGGTTCAACGGAAAAATTAATCGCCATGACCATTTCGATGACCTGGAATATGTTGACACTGCACTTAACAGTGTACCTGAAGATTTGAAGATCGAAGATGTACGTCGGTTTACTGAGTCATGTTTCGGTCATTTCCTTCAGATGCATCGTCAGAATAATTTTTCGGGTGGGATTGTCCATCGGCTACTTCTACGCGAGTTGCATCATGATGGGCCGGCTGATGAGATGAGATTTTTGTTAGGGAAGCATATTGTCCGGTTCTCGAAGACTGAGTTTTGTCTAATCACCGGCTTGAAGTTTGGACTCGAACCCGACACGGCGAGGTATGAAGTGGTTGAGAATGGCATACATGATCGGTACTTTCGGGGTCAAGAAGAAGTCGAGATTGAAAAGTTGAGAGCGGTGCTGCGGATCGGTATTTTTGAACAGCAGTACGATGCGGTGAAGCTTGCCTTATTGTTTATGCTGAACCGGATACTGATGGGGTTCGATGGGAGAGATAAAGTTCCAGTATGGCAGTTTCGCCTAGTTGAGGACCTGGACGCTTTTGATGTGTTCCCGTGGGGCACACACGTGTATAGGCGGTCTATTTACGGTTTCAAGCGGGCGTTTGATGGTCCACGACAGCGGTTGGCTGAAAAACGGCGACAAGAGGGCGAGGACCTTGACGTACAGAACCTCGAGTTGTCGTACAACATATACGGTCTACCGCATGCACTACTGGTGAGAATTTCAAGTTTGAATCCGTACTTTAATAGTAGTTTATTTTATATGACTATTGTATTTACGTGTATCGTACTTTTTCTATTACGCAGGTATTTGCCTTTGAGGTTATCCCAGAGCTTGGCATCAGTAAATGTGGGATTCGCCGGATAATCGATCTACCCCCCCCACGTATTCTGAAATGGGAATTGAGTCAGCGACCTAGGGGGAAAAAGCTGGATGCTGTTTTTACAAAAAGGGTAAGTGCTGATGTTGTTAATGTTGATAGTTAATACTATATATACAATGACAACTATTTAACTTAAATTTCAGATGGTCGCATGGCCTGAATTGGTGCCGACGGTTGCGGAGAGGGCTGAACGGTACATCGAAGGCATAAACCTAGAAGCAAATCTGTATGATTCCGATCACATCCCAGATCCAGAACGACATAGGCCTGCAGGACCCAGTGATACCGAGGCTATGTTTTCCCGACGGGATGATAGGGAGGCTTCGTATTCTGAAGGCACTGGTACGGAGGGTTCAGAACTTGAGGGTGGCAATAGGCGTAGGCGGGTACGATTCACGATGCCCAGACAGCCTAGACGTGAAGGTGCTGTAGACCTAGAGGCTCGCACTGAGAGTCTCCGGACGCGTACACAGCCTCAACCTGGAGGTGATTCACGTAGAGGGGATCCAGAGGTACGTAAAAAAAATAAAACCCTATTATTTAATTCCACTCGATTGAACATTTTAAGTTCTAACAGAGTTTGAAATCCTTTCAGGGTTGGGACCAAAAAATCGATGAAGTCATGGCTGAAGTTAAATCTGTACGGGATGAGGTCATGGCTGCTATCAGAAAAAGTGATGAGGCGCGAGACAAGCAGTATGGAGAGTTGCTGGATATGATCAGGGCGCTACAGGGGAAGACGCCGCAGTCCCGTATGGATGGTCCACCATTTGATGACCCACCATTCGATGACGGGCATGGAGGAGACTTTAGCCCCGGCAGGACAGGTGCTGGTCAGGATAGGACATCGCCAGGGAGCAGACATGGGCAGCCACCAACTACGGAGGGTCAATCTATGGACACAGTATCCGGTCAGGGAGGTCAAGGTGCGACAGAACGAGAGGAGGTACCCGGTGATACAGAGATAGCAGAGGCAGCACAGTTACCTTCTCCGGTTTTACCTGACAGCACTCCCGCGATTGAGACAGCACTGGTTCCATCGGCGGCAGCTGGTGGCTCAGAGCTACCACTGGGACAGTGTCCGTCCTTACAGAGCACCCCACCGCCGGTCGTGGACACCAGTGAAGTGCGACCCCTGAAGCGAATCAGGCGTGGCCTTCCCATTCCCCAGAGCGATACACGGAGGGATAGTTCCTCCAGTCAGCGCACCCCTCCGCCTCAGAGCGATACACGGAGGGAGAGTTCCTCCAGACAGCGCACCCCTCCTCCTCAGAGCGATACACGGAGGGAGAGTGTATCCTCACACCGCAGCCATCCTCCTCAGAGCGGTACTCGGAGGGAGAGTTCCTCCAGACAGCGCACCCCTCCTCCTCAGAGCGGTACACGGAGGGAGAGTTCCTCCAGACAGCGCACCCCTCCTCCTCGCGATACACGGAGGGATAGTGTATCCTCACATCACAGCCATTCTCAGAGTGATGCACAGAGGGTGAGTTCATCCAGACAGCAGACCCCTCATGAGCGCACCCCTC
Organism: Acer saccharum; assembly: GCA_030490815.1. Taxonomy (NCBI): domain Eukaryota; kingdom Viridiplantae; phylum Streptophyta; class Magnoliopsida; order Sapindales; family Sapindaceae; genus Acer; species Acer saccharum. The sequence continues at coordinate 18,736,416 of CM059875.1, forward strand.
CTCATACGGATCCCAGTGGCCAGTACCATACTCCACCTATGGTACCGCGTGTTCGCAAGCCAGGTTGGATGTTGCTGTCCCCATACACAAACCCCTGTCTACCGAAGAAGCCGAGGACCATGCCACCGACATCAGCTGCATTGGCGCATGTATTCAGTCCCCATGACTTGATAGATCCCTATTACATTGCAGCGTACAAAGCCTACAAGAGGAACACGACGGGGGAAACGTAAGTATTCGTGTTCATTTTGCAACATTTTATTATTATTACTTGGTTCTCTAACTTGTTCAACAATTATGCAGACGTGATGTGGATCTACCTTTACCAGTTGGCGTAACTTGGTTCCAACGGTTCCAGACCAACTTCATGGACTTGGAGGAATCGGTATGTTAATTAGTTAACGTATTGTGTATAAGTTTGTATGAGTAATAGTTGATTCATAATAATATAAAATGTTTACATTGTCAGCACATGGACGCGTACCTGAATATTCTACGGAAGCGTCAGCGAGCATACCCCGACGTGTACACTCCGAGGGTCAACTTACTCCATACACAGTTCTTTGTAAGTGTCTGTACTGATAGGTTTTCATTTGTGCATTGATGTGGTAATTAATGCTGCGATTATGTAATTGATGTACAGTCATACTTAGAGATTCAGTGGCGGCAAATATTCGGTCCTAGGGTTGAGGGCAAACCCCCAACTGCATGGAAGATGCTGGAACACAAGTGGCCTACTGAAGACCTGAAGATGGTCCGAGGAATGATCCCATACGGATCCCGACCATGGCACGAGGTTGATTATGTAAGTGTTCCAATTATTTTTGTTTACATAATGTAATATATTATGTTTAAAATTCCGTCAAATAAGACTATGTTAAACCACGTACAGGTTCTCATTCCTTGCAACCTTGGAAGGGAGCATTGGGTACTGGCGAGCCTAGATCTCAGGGAGGGGAAGATCTATCTGTTAGACTCGTTCAGACAGCAGGTTCCCTGGGAGCACAGGCTGAAGCAGGTTGCATGCCTACGTTGGTTTATTCCGTCGATGTTGCATCAGATCGGGTTTCACGATAGCAGAAAGGCGGATGATACGACGTACAAATTGTCGAAGAGTGCCTTTCGGATGAGCATCCTGGACGGAAGACATGGGGTGCCTCAACAACAGCAGAGGTATGTTATTTTTAAGAATTTATTCTATCCCATTAGGTTTTAATAAAATTACAGTCTAATGGTTATTTAATTGGTGATTTTGCAGCGGTAACTGTGGTGCCCATGCTTTGAGATTGGCAGAGTACTTGCTAGCGAACAGGAAGGAGTTCGACTGGACGGAAGATGATATGGGCACCATGAGGGAGAAGATGGCTGTGGAGGTCTTTTGCAACTCGCTACACAACAGTGTTGTGTAGACTGTTGTGTAGCTGATGTATATATGTGTTGTTCTCCATTATACATTTGATGTACATAACATATGTATTTTTTGTTTAAATTATTCGATTAAATTTATTCAATTCCACCACACATGATTTTGCCTATTTAAGTGAATAAGAATAATAAAAGAAAACCATTAATAAAAGAAAATTTTCTGAAAAGTCACGGGTAAGGCATGAAAAGTCACGGGTAAAGCCACAAAAGTCACGGGTAAAGCATGAAAAGTCACGGGTAAAGCATGAAAAGTCACGGGTAAAGCCACAAAAGTCACGGGTAAAGCATGAAAAGTCACGGGTAAAGCATGAAAAGTCACGGGTAAGGCATGAAAAGTCACGGGTAAAGCAACAAAAGTCACGGGTAAAGCATGAAAAGTCACGGGTAAGGCATGAAAAGTCACGGGTAAAGCAACAAAAGTCACGGGTAAAGCAACAAAAGTCACGGGTAAGGCATGAAAAGTCACGGGTAAAGCATGAAAAGTCACGGGTAAGGCATGAAAAGTCACGGGTAAAGCAACAAAAGTCACGGGTAAAGCATGAAAAGTCACGGGTAAGGCAACAAAAGTCACGGGTAAGGCATGAAAAGTCACGGGTAAGGCACACATCAAACATGAAAAGGCTCTGGAAGAAACTACACATTGCAAGAAACTACACCATGTGGTTTTCATTTCTAAAATATTGACATATATCAAAGCATACACAAAGTTAAAAAGTTTCAAAGCATGAAAAGTCCTAAGATGATTGCATCGTTCACTCAGATAAACATCACTAACTCTGGGCCACTGTATATGTTATTATGCTCGTCGTCTAGTGTCGGATAAGCAGCCACAAGAGCATCTTAAGCGCCAATATATAGGGAGTTGTAAATCTTCCAGTACACTTCCCTAACCTTCCGAGCAGGATGGAAAAGCCCCTACAGACAGTAGTTTAGCACAACAGCAGCACCCAATGCAACTCTCATCCCTTCAATCGCTTCCATGACAACATTTATGACGTGGGGTCAAGTCTCCTCTTGTAAGGCTCCATTCATTCCACGGTAGAGTCCTTCTGAGGGCATGTTTGTTTGTTGTGTCCAGTTGAATGACAGATGCTGCACTTGCGACGGTATTCTTCGGGAACAATTGTACTGGGACCTTCATTAACCATAGGCGGGTTGGAACACCTCCTGCTGTTATGTCCTGGTTGTCCACATCTTCTACACGACTGTGAGGTTGTCCTCTCAGAAGACGAGACATGTCGACCCTCCATTGGGCGACCGGATTGTCTCTTCGTCTTTGGATTTAAAACCACCCGCGCTGCGATGTCAGATGGCACTACCCATGAAGAAGGATGACCAACAGGCATAATAGGAACCGAGTATGCATCAATAAGTGTCTCCTTCTTGTAGTAGTCCGCACATAGAGATGTGAAATCCACGTTCCGCTCCCTGCAACAATGGAAACAGTTAGATTCACGTTTGGGTAATATAAAGCGTTAACTGAACAAAGTCCGCATGTACCTTGCCGCTGCGAGTGCGTGTGAACATGGTAAAAAGTCCATTTGGAATTTGTTGCATGTGCATGTCTTCCGGGCTAAGTCAACCGTCCACTGTTTTCCCTTGTGTCTGACGGAGAATATGTTCCAGTCAACTGGATTTACGGTCATATAACCGCACTTCTCGACACGTTTGAGGATCACAAGATGTGCTGCGTCGGTCAATCGATGCCGCATGGACTGTGCATTTGCATGTCGATCGTGGAACCACTTTTGTAGCATATTCCGAATGAACTCTGCCAATGTCATCAGTGGCAGTTGCCGTGCGAATCTTAGGCATGAGTTTATGCACTCTGCAACATTTGTTGTCATCAACCTGTACCTTCTTTGGGGACAGTGAACGCGGGACCACTTGTGTGGACCGGCATCAATGGCATAATCGTATGCACCCTTGTGCAGCTTACGTAACTCCTCCATGTGGCGATCATACTGGATTTGCCTGTACGACCTGGCAGCGTTATCCATTATGTCGGCAACATCCTTTCTGTGGAATCGCTTCTTCATATTTTCACCAAAATGCCAGCAACATATGGTATGGGTTGCATAAGGGAACACTTTAGAAATCCCTGCTTCAATGCTTGCATGACGATCGGATATGAAAACCAGATCATCTATATGACCAAGGGCACCTCTCAAGCATTCCAAAAACCACTCCCATGAAAGGTTGTTCTCTGAGTCACCGTACCCAAAAGCAATTGGATACACCTGTTCGTTTCCATCTTGTGCAGTTGCCACAAACATTGTACCACCGAATCTTCCCTTCAAATGGGTACCATCAACTGCAATCACAGGACGCATACACCTCCGGAAACCTCTAATTGAGGACCCTAACGACATGAAAAAGTAAAGGAATTTACCATCGTCTGCGCACTGTAAGTCTGTGATTGTGCCAGGATTTTGCTGTTCCAGAACGTATGCAAAAGATGGCAGCAGCTGGAAACTTTCTTCATGGGTTCCATAGGTCAATGACAATGCATATTGCAGGGCATCATGTGCCTTACTGTACATGATTTGGATGCCATACATTGTTTTCATATCGGCAATTACGTCCTTCGGACGCATGAGACGACCATCATGTTGTTGAAGTCTAGGTGCAATGAGTTCTCCGATTGTGACTGCACTGGCTTGTCTGTGGCGACGGTGAACCTCCTCTAAAGGACAACTGTGTTCATTGACAAAACTTCTGACTTGAAAGTAAGTCCCTTCATCTCTCCTCACCGCTCTTAATTTCCACGAACAGTCATCAACGATGCAAACCAGATGTAATGTTGTCTTATTGGACCTTTTCACCTTCCATTCAAAGTTCTGCCGCATCGCAAAATCGCCAACTAGCCTCTTCAAATCCTTTTTACTCGGAAAAAATTGACCTTTATAAATCATGGTTCTCGGTTCTGGCGCTGCCAAGGTGTTGCTTCTACCAGTACCAAACGAGTATGAATCTGCTCCCGGAATAACCCAAGTTGTAGCATTAACAGAATCAGATGTTGTCACATTATAACGGACCTCGGACGTCCCTGGCATATCTGGTGCAGTGCCACTACCTCCTTGTACACGTCTACCACGTGTTTGCATTTGTGCAGGCTCTTCATCCACATTTTGCAGATCATCAACCTGTTGATTATTTGCCTCATTATCCACCTCATTGTTCAGCGCATCGTACTGCGCATCATACTGTGCATTGTACTGCTCAATTCGACAACCAAACACATCACCAATTTGAGGTTCAACTGCAGCTGCATGGTTGACTGCAACCTGTGGGACACCACACATGTTTCCCCCACCTTCGCTGCCACTCCTTTGGGTGTACACTTGGTTACTACCGCTAAAGGATCCTAATTGTTGGGCATTTTCAAGAGGAGGAATATCATTCCCTACCATATCGCCAGCTGTCCGCTCAGTTAGACTGACACATACTTGAGGGATCACTCGATCTTCCCCTAGCATAAACTGAACATCGTCGTCATTCCTTATAAATGTGCGACACGTACTGCCGGGAACGATTGATATTGATGACAAATCAACATTGTATTTGTTTACATCATAGTTCACAATAGTTTGTACGATCGCCACCAATTCTTCGTAAGTCATATTCTTTGACACATACATTCCCCGGTTATCAGATCCAACAAACCTCTGACTTCCATCAGGTAACTGCTCCCATCGACCGTTGTAAGATATTACTATTCTAACCCGATTCATGACGCTGTCAAATTAATAATCACAAACCATTAATAAAAGAAAACACATCAAAGTGGGGTGAAAAGTCACGGGTAAGGCATGAAAAGTCACGGGTAAGGCAACAAAAGTCACGGGTAAGGCATGAAAAGTCACGGGTAAGGCAACAAAAGTCACGGGTAAAGCAACAAAAGTCACGGGTAAGGCATGAAAAGTCACGGGTAAGGCAACAAAAGTCACGGGTAAGGCAACAAAAGTCACGGGTAAGGCATGAAAAGTCACGGGTAAGGCAACAAAAGTCACGGGTAAGGCAACAAAAGTCACGGGTAAGGCATGAAAAGTCACGGGTAAGGCAACAAAAGTCACGGGTAAGGCATGAAAAGTCACGGGTAAGGCAACAAAAGTCACGGGTAAGGCAACAAAAGTCACGGGTAAGGCATGAAAAGTCACGGGTAAGGCACACATCAAACATGAAAAGGCTCGGGAACAGATCTATGGAAAACTCTCAGAGATCCAAAAATGGCTTACGGTTTAAAAAATAATCAAAAAATACTCGGAAAACATATGAAAAGGAACAAATGAAAATGTTAACAAATTAAAACAAGAAAGTTCAAGGAATTTTACCTTATTTTACTGAACCACGTCAAGTCTGGAGAGAGAGAGGTAACACGAAGAACAAATTCCAGAGAGAGAGAGAGAGGTAACACGAAGAACAAATTCCAGAACAAATTCCAGAGAGAGAGAGAGAGAGCTATTGTCAGTTTTTTTAACTGTCAGGGAGGACAGAGAAAAGTACAAAGAAAGGGAATAACATAAATCATTTAAGTGAGGGCAATTTTGGTAGTTCACCATAATAGGTGCCTTTTAAACTTAACTTATTAAAGTACTGACAAAGTCACCAACTCTCTTTAAAAAGGTGACATTTCTCACCAATTCCACATATATATATATATATATTCAAACAGTAAAAACATAATTTGTTTTTAAATTAATAAATATTTATTTATTGATAAAAAATAACCCTTCTAAAATAATAATGTTTCTTTGTCTCGAAAGTAATATTTTACGTGGATTTTAATTGTATACACACACATTAATACAAATACAATTGCATAGCAAAATTAGATACATAAGAAAAGGAAAATAAAAAGCATGGCAAAGCCATGAGATGTTGGGGCATAACATATTAAATAGAAAAATCAAGCTATGATCTAAATTTTTAATATTTTCAATATCAAAAAATACCCGATCAAATGTGACAATTTAAAACATATAGAATTCCATACCGAAAACCTATTATGAATTTGTGTGCATAAAATACTAATCGTGCATATAATAATATTGAGTTGATGTCTTATGTAATGATATTTAGTATTATTTTTTTTCTTCTCAATATGCGATGATATTGTAAACTTAAATTCTCAACCATCAATCGTTATATTCGAGACTCGAGAGAGTACATACTTGTAATCTCCACCAAGCATATTTATTTTTAGGTGCGAATATTATGCCCAATCCATCTTATTGTCATCTCTACCAAGCATATTTCTTTTTAATATTCACATAAGATCAATATCACTTCAATGTTTTATGTATTGAAAAGATATCTCAGATGCTTCAACACCCTTTGTACCTTGGGCAGAGTGTTAGGGCACAAAAGCGCCTTTAACAAATTGAATCAATTTAATGGGGCCTAATTTAGATTTGAAGAACCAACACAACCCGCCCTTGAATTTAGATTTGCTAGATACTATTAAAATAGAAATACTCAAATGTCTGGAAACCAAACAACACATGAAATATCCAAGTAATAATAAATGGGATTGATACTCTGCATAATCACTTTTGAACCAAACAATGATGTTTTGGTGACTCGAATTGAAATTGTCATGCTGAAACGTATTTTACACTAAATAAAATGGATTGATCTCTGAATAAGAATATTCAAAGGGTAACAGTTATATTAATGAATACTCTATGCATGTAAAACCTAAAGCACAGGAAAAATTTATGGCATACATTTTTAAGTTTCACCAAGAAACGAAAAGTTCATTCACATTCCACAGTTGTGGCTACAACTACAAAGATGAACAAAACTTCAGCCATCAATATCCGTTTCACTGCCTTGATCTTGACTCTGCACGTCTAGCTTCATCTGGTGTGGATGGGAACAGCTCAACGTACCTCGTACCGATTGTCATCTTGTCCTTGCACATTGCTCTTCTGGCCTCCTCTGTAGAAACAAACTCCACATATGCTTCACCTGTAGCTTTTCCATCAGGGCGACAGGCAATGTGTACCCTATCTTCAATCAGCTTGTAGTCTTTGAAGAATTCAATTATTTCAGATTTCTTCGCAGAGAAAGGGAGACCACGCATCTTCAAAATCTCAGTGTATTCCATTTGGTCTTTGTCATTTGACCTCTTTGCTCGAGTTGGAGGAGGACTTCCATGATAATCATTATCATAAATTCCCTCGTAATTCACCTCTGCAGCTACAGCATTGTAGTAATCCTGCCTCTTGCACCTGAAAACCTCAACATACCTACGCCCCATGTTTTGTCTGTCTCTCTGCAAAGCAAACTCAACCTGTACTGGCCCGGCAAAGAGAACAAAAGCCTCTCCTGAGAACCGTCCATTCTTGTTAACCAGCAACACATCCACTATGTCCAGTCCAGCAAAGAACTTGAAGATGTCAATATCAGTGCAATTGAAAGGTAGTCCCCTGAGACGAACCACAGGAAAAGGAGGAGGGGCCTGAAAGCCACCGCCACCACCACCACCATAGCCATATGGTGGAAAGCCACTCGTGTTGCTGCTCACTGCGAAGTATGGATTTGATTCCATCATTCTTTGTCTCTTTGAGCCGACCTCGTACCCGTCTGAAACCCCCCCGCTCCCAAACATTGCCCTTCAATTATCCATACCCAAGAGAAAAAAAAATCCCCCACTAAACCTGTTAATAAACCAAACCCAACCCACTTTTCCCTTAAAACCTAACATCTATTCCTACTTTTTAAAATTTCAAAGCATTATCATGTTGATCACACCTCCCAAGAGCATTTGACATATAATAATTACACACATAATTACCAAGATGCAAAGCAAAGCAGACAAGGAATACAAACTGAGAATTGTCCTAATAACACCATTTTCAAAATTAAGAATGCAATAAACTGAGGAAAAGGCAACAAATGTCATGAACACATATACAACATAGTAGTCACATCATCATCATAAAGGCAGAACATACATTTTTAACCATATCATTACGAGTCAGAAAACTTAATCAATTACTGTTGACCACTAAACGTCTTAAAGGAAGGTAAATCCATGCCAACCTAAATAGTCTCATTTCAAGTTTTTGCTATCTAACGTATAGTCGTGGGAACATAAATACACATACAAAGATACCATGCAAATCATAATAATGTGTGTTTGCATCAAGAAAGTAAAGTTATTCATCATTCGCCTGCAGTCTCTTTATTAAAAATTTCTAAAATTCTACATGGGCTGTTTCGGTTTCAAGCTAAATTAGTTGTCTTAAACCAATCTTCAGCTGGTTGAGCCTTTTCTTCAACAACAAAAAGATTCAATACAAGCTTTTAGCACAAACCGAAGTACAACTTCATGTCTTCAAAATTTTGCATGATTGTAAGAAATTTAATCAAAAAGTAGTAGCTTAAGACACAAAACTTCCCAAATTTTTCAACTTTATGTACCAATTTCAAGGTGGTTCGTTTTCAAAATCAACTTAGTCCAATAACTATATAGCATCACCTTCTCTAAACCCTCCTTTTAGATGAAGAATTACCAACAGAAAGATTAAATGGATCTCACTTAAAAGAAACCAATTCAGGTTTCTATAACATCTACGTGCCTAAAATTTACACAAGACACAACTTCACAACACTAAATCTCATCTAATTGATTTAATTACAATTCGAAAACATTAATAACTGAAAACAATCAGGAAAACACAACAATGAAAACACGAAACAATTCAAAAGAAAAAAAAAAGAACAGATTATACCAATCGTAAATAAACAGAACGAATCAAAACAACAAAAAGATTGAAAACGAAATTATTCAACTTACCCTCTCGATCCGTACATGTCTCCTTCCTCTGCTTTGAAAAATACTCGTCTCAGCTACGTCGATTCTCCAACGGAATTACGAAACAAATAGAACCCTAATCGAAGCTCATTCGTTATCAGAGAGAGAAAGAAAACCCTAACTGAAACGCGAACCGATCTTGTACTTTTTTCTTGCGTTTTGGACTTTAATGAGATTTATAATTATGCTAATATATAATAATAATATATTTTTGTTCAATTTCTGAATTCACCCTAGCTGGCTAGCTGCCGCTTCAAGATTGCGAGGCCATGCGTTAAAATCCCACATTTTTCATCCCACTACATGTGGCATGTAAGGTGTTAAATTGTGAGTGGATACATGGGGTAGGTGAGATAAATATCATTAATGTGTATCCACTCACAATTTGACACCTCACATGCCACATGTAATGGGATGAAAAAGATGGGATTTTAGGTGGGATGTTTAGCATTATTGAAATATTAAAGCCGTGTTAAACGGCATTAGTTTGAAATTCGAAGGATTACGTGACATAGTTTACACATGGAGATGATATTAAACGGTATTGTTTGGAAATTTTGGCTATTTACACTTGGCTGTCTCACTAATTCACCGTAACATTTTACTATTTTTTATGTCAAATTTGACATTAGCATATGCATTGAAGATGATCTTATTTTTATTTTATTTTGATATATCAAACAGAATGACGGCAACTCGAATTTGAGATATTGTTATTCTGAATGAGTTTCCTTACCATCAAGCCACGTTTAGCGGCAGTGTTAATATTATTGTGTACGTGTGGATTTTTCAATCACATAACCATAGTTAACGAATTAAATGTTGGAATCATATAAAATATATGAGTAACCATGGGTGAAGCCAGGATTTTAATTTGGGGCTACAGTTAACGAATTAAATGTTGGAATCGTATAAAATATATGAGTAATCAGGGGCGAAGCCAGGATTTTAATTTTTTTTTTTTTTTTTTTGGGGGGGGGGGGGGTGGGGGTTGGTGAGGAGCAAGACAAAAACTAATATTCAATATCACGCAAGATAAATTGTAACCGATCATTGTTTTATATCTCGAAAATCATTTATAACTAAATCTATTAAATTTTCAGTTCAATTTTCATTTCAATTACATAATGATTTAGTTTGTGATAAAATGTTTTTCTTCTTTTTATAAAACCAATGTATAATCTTAACATAGTTGAGAATGGTTTTTTTTTTTTTTTTTTTTTTTAATAGTTTTCAACTAATAAAATATAAATTTTAATAGCTTTTTAAAACATTAAACAATACTGATAATAAATATTCAATAATTTAAATGACAAGAGATATAAAACAATTATATTCATCATAACATATTAAAATACCACTGTAATATTAATATATTTAAGTCATAATTATTTAAATATTTGTAATTTAATTTTATAATATTCATCTCAAATCAAATTAACTTAAAATAAATTTAAATAAATAAAGATTTAAATGAAAACTAATAAGGGATCTGCATTTTAAGTGTATTTCCAAGAATGGGTGATAATCCAATGATCAAAACAAAGTCAAGTTTAATTTCAAAAAATTAATAATAATAAAGTCAAGTTTTATTTAAAAAATAAAAATTAATGTCCAACTAGACCTAGCACTGGTTCGGTTCGAATCGGCAAACCGAACCGGAACCAGAATAAGTTTTTCTGGTTCCGATTCTGGTTCTGAAATCAAACCGGAACCAGTATCAGGGCAGTTCCAGTTCCAATTCCAATTTTCATGGAACTGCCAGGTTCGAACCGAACTAGAACCGACGATTCTTGTTCCAGTTTTCATTTGAACCAGCGGTTCCAACAAATTTTTTTTTTTTTTAATCTGTGGAACCTGATCTCTCATCTCTCTCTCTACCACAAAGTCACAAACCCAGATCTCTGATCTCTCTCTTCAAGTTCTGCCTCTCTTTCTTCTAAAATCCAAACTAGAATACTAGACCTCTCTCTCTAATCCAAACCAGTCAAGCTCAAGCACCTAGGACCCACCACCACAAACCCAAAATCCACAACCACCTAAACTAAATCACATTGACCGACGACCACCACAGCACCACCCCCATTCTCATCTCCCTCTCTTAATCGATCCAAGCAAGAAGATGAAGACTAACAAAGAAGATGACAAATGAAGAAGCTAAGAAAGATGAAGAAGAAAGAAGATGATGATGATCGATCCAAATCTAGGTTGATTTGGGAGAGAGAGAATGATGAAGAATGGGTTGAGAGAGAGAGATGAAGATCTGTAAATTTGTGTTATGTTGATTTGTGAGAGTGAGACGGTGAGTGAGTTGTGGGTTTAAAAAAAATAAAAATAAAAATTGAGAACCAAACCGTCGGAACTGTCGAACCAGAACTAGAATCGAAACCAGAACCTCTTAAGGCCAATTCCGGCTTCGATTCCCCTTTCCACGGAACCAGAACCATAACCAGAACCAGAATCGGCATCAAGTCTATGTCCAACACTCCAACTACCAAGTCAGAGACACACTTTCCAATATTCTCTTTCTTTCTTCTCTCTCACAACTCACAAGTTCTCTCTATTAGTTCTCTCTATTTCTTTCACCGTCTCTAACCTCTACTCAAAACTTCTTCTTCTGCAAATTTCTTGAGGGGGCCATGGCCCTTGTCGGCCCCCCTCTAGATCCGCCCTATGAGTAACGCTAATCTTTCTAAAATCTTTGCCCAAATTCATACTCAAATAGTGTGGCATGTGAGTTGTCAACATCACATCACTCAACACATAATCTTTTGATTTACATAAGGTTTATAACTCTCATGCTATTTGGCACGAATTTGCACAATTTTTTTTTTTTTTTAAAGCATAACATTACTCGAAATCTATTAATTAATTAAGATATTATTACCCTTGGATCCGTTAACTATAACTAACGTCTAATTCACAGAAGGACCAAATTGATGGTTTTTTAAAAACATAGGGACCACACTTGTGAAAAATGGAAAGATTGTTAAAAAAAAAAAAGTCATAAAGAGCCAAAACATAGGGACCATATTGATAAAACCCCTTATTTTATTTTATTTTTTAATAAAAGAAAATAAATGTCCAAGGGTAAAATAGTCATTCAACATTTTCCGTGACAATTGACCGTCAAATATTTGGTTAGAGGAACCAAATGGATTGATTTTTGAAAACATAGAGACCACGCCAGTGAAAAATGGAAAGGTAGTTAAAAAAGTCATAAAGTGTGAAAACATAGGGACCAAAATGATAAAACCCCAAAAAATTAAAACTTAAATGGCATTAGTTTGAAATTCGAAGGATTACTTAACATAGTTTGCACATGGAGATTATATTTAACGGCATTGTTTTGAAATTTTGGCTATCTCACTCAAGTCACTATTTACCTTAAATACACAAGCATGTAGTTTTAACATCTACAACCACTTATAATTTATCTCTTGAAATCAAAGACCAAATAGCTCAAGCACAGCCCGAAATGCAACTCTCATTATGAACCTTTATGCACCCTTAAATTGAGAAACTCTTAGTAATCTATTTGACCGAAACCAAAGTCATGGCGGAATTGGTTAACGGTTTATTAAAAGTGAAGGAGTGTATCATTAATTATTGTCTCCATTGTTAAGCATAAGTTAGTATGGGTTGAGATGAGATTGTTCTTAGCTAAATAACCAACCAATATAAGGTCATGAATGACAAAGAGTTCGATTTCGTAAAATAAATTGAAAACCGAAGTATAAAAAGGGGAAAAAAAACCTAATTTGAAGATAACCTCGGTACATCATCAATCAATGAACAACATAGTGGATTTGATAATATTCAACCAACCAAACTCAATGTCGAACAACATATGGTGATGTTCTTGAATCTTAATAGATTCAACAAACACTCAGCAAGAAAAACAACTGATATACTAATATAAGATCTTTACAATGAAATCAATGCACCAAAAATAAAAGGATATATGCTATTTTGAAACAATAAGCATCTATATATTATCCACCAAGGGCACATCCTCCCCTCTTTTTTCTTCTCAAAGTTTTACACGCGCTCTATTTAAAAGACTGAAAATCGAAAAAGGGTGGGTCAAAAAAAGAGGGTTTACTCTTTGTGAATATCAATGAACATAACGTATTCACCGGAAATCATATCCTTCATTTGAAGAGCCCAGAAACAAATCTGCTCACTCTGGTAGACAATATCAACCAAGGTATGATCCCAACCTACAGTTATTACACTAAAAGAATGAGTACAAGATTTTAAAACGAGAAATAACTTCTAGAGCACATATTTATATGATTACACTATACACAGAATAATATCAATATGGTCTATCCCAAAAGAATATCAAGCATCTCCGTCGTTTTCCTTAATTTTTTTCATTTAAAACAAACTTAATCCAATAATGTATAAAATAGGAGACGAAGGATGCTTGGGTCACCGATTCAAATTCTACAAATGGCTAGGCTCAAGCCTCCTAATATAAAGCAAAACAAAAATTCTAGTGAGAGAGAGAGAATGAGACTTCTACTCCTTCGTTAAAGCTCATTGATGTGTGATAAATAAATATAAAAGGTAAACGGTAAACGTAACCAATCTTATTTACCATAACATTGTTGTTCAAAGGACTTCTAGCACTCCAAGATAGAAACTTCCCTACAAAATGGCAAATGTAGCTGAATTCAGATGCTACGAAATCAAATATTGCCGATCCTTCATTTCTAAATATATTTATATATCTGCTGTCTGTCCATTCATTGTATTCTTATTTTTGTTTCCTTTTGGCGGTTAAACCTTTGATATAATAGCTAGGCAGGATGAGGAAACCCAAAAACAACTGATACATAAAAACTATATATTACCAAAGGGTTGCACAAGTTGCTGAGATATGGTAGCAACAGGAGCCCTCCAAAACCAAATAATCAGCACAAAATATATAAAAACCTGAAGAAGCAAATCAATAAATTTCTTAAGACATCAAAGAAGGGAAAAAAAAAAAAAAACTTCCAGACAATTTCAATATACTCACAACCACCTTAGCAAGAAGCAGAAATTTCAGAGACATATCATAAGACAGTTTCATCTCTTTGTTCTGTGATTCTTGATCTGCATAACATCTTGAGAGTTAAGAGTATTCTACCAGAGATGAGAAAATACATATTGCTCGAGGGAAAAAAAAAAAAAACAAAAGGTAAAGAATAGCAAAAGTGTAAGACATTCACCAAAATTCATTTTATTCTTCATCCAGTAGTATAATGAATGACTTTACACCTTCCATTTTAGGTAATTCTATTCCTGAAAATTCCTAATTTCAAGTAGAGAAAATTAGGAAGATTTGCAAGACTATCCTCAGATTTGACCATTCTTCAAAAACAACCCGCCAGTTTCAAAATTTGATAAAATTAAATAAACCCCTATGTAAGTCAGAAACAACCTTATATATTCTGCCACTAAGAGTACAGTAAGCAATATCATATAATACCTAAATTAGTGATTTCTATGTTAAGACATCATTCAAACAATAGAGACCAAGATATATTTATATAAGAACTTCATCAAGTTCACACTTCGATACATTACACACACCTCTCGGAACCAAACCAACCAAGCAAACCATATAATATCAAATTCTCTGTGATTGTGGACAAATCTCCCGGTCAATCACTAGAGTTCCACTTAAGTAGACATGAAAATCCGTACGGATTTTCATGTCTACTTAAGTGGAACTCTAGTACGGATTTTCATGTCTACTTAAGTGGAACTCTAGTGATTGATAGGGAGATTTGTCCACAATCACAGAGAATTTGATATTATATGGTTTGCTTGAAAAGTGTAACATTTTGCAATCAAAATGTAAAATAAACAATAATAATGGCTGAAACTGCAAATAGCCTCACAAGTTGCGAGTTCCTTCTCCTTAGCAGCCGCCAACCTCCTAAGCTTTGCAGCTTGTGCAAATGTTGATGGCCTACAATCAACAGAAAACCAAATCATGTAGTTGTGTAGTATATAATCTGTGAAAAATTATGTTGATGACTTGTATTCACATTTTTTTTTTTTTTTAATTTCATATCAATCATACTGGCATGTACTAGAAGTTCCAAACAAAACAAATAAGCAAAAAGCAGCAAGATCATTGTTGATTAGCATATAAGATCTTCCGGTTGACTAAACGTCGGAAGTCAAACTACAAGCAATTATGCAATCCAAAATCATTCCCCAATGGGAGGAAATGTCACACGAAGTCATGCCATTCTTGCTGACCAGAGAAGTCATTTACATTGACATAATTATATGATTGCCCAATCCAACAAAAGTAGATGGCTGGCAAAAAAAATAAACATGGGATTGAAGACGAACACGGAAAGAAACTCACAATTAACAAATCAAATGTGTTTCTTTTCTACTTAAAGTACAATATTTTGTAGCGCTATATAGCCCACCCTCTCACCACCATCCCCAAGACAGACCAAAAGAGTAAAAAAGAACCGGATAAAACACTCAGATAATTCCGAACAGCATAATATGATAAGACTTGTCTAACAACTATAATAAGTAGGCAGCCCTCTAGTTTCACCGCTAAACAAAACATGTCATAGATATAAGAAACACTTTAAATTTAACAAGAACAATAATGGCTCATCCATAGGCCATCCTTATCAAATCAAACATTCCAAACACAACTGTCAATGAAACAACGCGTAAATGAGAAAATTATTAGCTAGCTTGAGGAAATATAGAAACTAAGTCCGAAAAAAGCAATTCATGTATGATAAAAAGCTATTCATACAAAACGATGGCAAATTCAATGCTCGTTAATCAAAATCAAAGTTCCATGCAATGCATATATAATTGGGTGAAAAAATATCCAATTCCAATTAAAGAAACCACTCACTGCGACATGGTGCTCGCCTCTTTCAAGAGCTGCTTAATCTCTCCCCGCAACTGCATCTCCCTATAGCTCGCACTTCCTTTCTGCGGAAAAACAGCAGAGGATTAAATCAATGGGCTGCACAAGTGCAATGCGAAGCTACAAAACCATATAGACACCTATTTCAGCAACTAAATCTTTAACAAACTAATAATTAAAAACAAAATGTAAACTTTTCATTGTCCTTCATCTTCCAACTCCATAACAGCACAAAATTGTTGAAAATTTTAAATTTGCATCCAACACAATAGTGACTGCCTCAAAAATGCTGGAGCTCATGTTTCAAATCCTAATTATAATATTATCAAACAAAATTTATTTACAACTATACCAGCAAATCTCAAGAATCAAAAAATTACAAATAATTTGGCTATTACATGCAATTTATCAAATATAGATGAATTGGAGAAATTATAAGTGAATTTATACGTACTCTCTTCGATTGATCAAGAAAGTTGGAAACTAAATGGAAAGTCAGGACAATGAAAAAGATAAACGGTGCAGCGATAGAGCTTCGCTGTTCGACTAGAGCTCCTTCTTCTCTCATGATTCTCGTATCTCTCTGTGTCTATGTCGCAAATTTTGTTGACGAATTGACAATCGAGGATTCTCTATGGCTTCATCTTCATTAACTGTATACACAGACATTAATACAAAAACAATTTCATAGCAAAATTAGATACATAAGAAAAGGAAAATAAAAAGCATGGCAAAGCCATGTGATGATGGGGCCTAACATATTAAATAGAAAAATCAAGTCATGATCTAAATTATTAATATTTTAAATATCAAATAATGCCCGATCAAATGCGTCAATTTAACGTACAGAATTCCACACCATAATTACCAAGATGAAAGAGCATTTGACATATAAGAATTACACACATAATTAACAAGATGCAAAGCAAAGCAAAACTAAGAAATGTCCTAATAACACCATTTTCGAAAATAAGAATGCAATAAACTGGGGAAAAGGCAACAAATGTCATGAACACATACACAACATAGTAGTCACATCATCATCATAAAGGCAGAACATACATTTTTGACCATATCATTACAATTCAAAAAAAACTTAATCAATTACTATTGACCACTAAACGTCTTAAAGAAAGGTAAATCCATGTCAACATAAACAGTCTCATTTCAAATTTCTGCTATCTAAGGTATAGTCGTGGGAACAAAAATACACGTACAAAGATACCATGCAAATCACAATAATGTGTGTTTGCATCAAGAAAGTAAAGTTATTCTTCATTCACCCGCGGTCTCTTTATTAAAAATTTCTAAAATCCTACATGGGATGTTTCGGTTTCAAGCTAAATTAGTTGTCTTAAACCAATCTTCAGCTGGTTGAGCCTTTTCTTCAACAATAAAAATATTCAATACAAGATTTTAGCACGAACCCAAGTACAACTTCATATCTTCAAATATTTGCTTGATTGTAAGAAATTTAATCAAAAACTAGTAGCTTAAGACACAAAATCTCCCAAAATTTTCAACTTTATGTACCAATTTCAATGCGATTCATTTTCAAAATCAACTTAGCCCAATAACTATTTAGCATCACCTTCTCTAAACCTCCCTTTTAGATGAAGATTTACCAACAGAAAGATTAAATGGATCTCACTTAAAAGAAACCAATTCAGGCTTCTATAACATCTACGTGCCTAAAATTTACACAAGACACAACTTCACAACACTAAATCTTATCTATTCGAAAACATTAATAACTGAAAACAATCAGGAAAATGAAAACACGAATCAATTCAAAAGAAAAAAAAAAAAAAAAAGAACAGATTACACCAGTCGTAAATAAACAGAACGAATCAAAACAACAAAAAGATTGAAAACGAAATTATTCAACTTACCCTCTCGATCCGTACATGGCTCCTTCCTCCGCTTTGAAGAATACTCGTCTCAGATAAGTCGATTCTCCAACGGAATTACGAAACAAATAGAATCCTAATCGAAGCTCGTTCGTTATCAGAAGAGAGAGAGAGAAAACCGTAACTGAAACGCGAACCGATCTTGTACTTTTTCTTGCGTTTTGGACTTTAATGAGATTTATAATTATGCTGATATATAATAATAAGGGAAAATCATATTTTAGTCCCTGTAATTTGCCTTAATCTGCGTTTAGTCCACGGTTTTTTGGTATTGTAATTTTCAGTCCATCATTATTCTGACAATATGGATTACAATCCCTACCGTTCAATTCTGTTAGGGTTCCGTCAAGTCGACTAGGGTCAACGAGGGTAAAAAGGTAAAATAACATCAGATGTTCTAAAATCTTATATAACCAAAGGTTATAATAGTAATTTACAAATTAATATATTTTCCTATTTACTAATTAATATATGTTCTAGAATCTTACAAATTTTTAATTTTTCTCTCTCACTCTCTCACCTTCTTTCATCGCTCTCTCTCCTCCTTTCATCGTTGAAGACTTGAATCCATCCATAACAGATCTTGTTTGATCGGCGACAAGTAGCTCCTCCGCGCAACGAGCAGTTCGATCGGCTTCTCCTTCTTGCAGATCGATCTACTCCTCGCGCAAGGAGCTGGCGTGGCCAACTGGGCCACCATCTCACTCGATCTGGTTGTTTTGGGAATTTTTTTAATATTTTTGAATTATTTAGGTTATTTTTATTGATTTGGATGGTGTTTGAATGATGGTTCATTTTTTTATATTTTATTTAGGTTATATTTAGGCAATAATGGTGATCTGGGTTTTATTTAGGCAATAATGGTGATCTGGGTTTTCCCAAAAAAAAAAAAACAAAAGTTCTCGAGTGAGAAGAAAATTGAAGAAGATGATACCCAGCTCTGCCAAAAATTGAAGAAGATGATAACCACCGTTTTTATTTAGGTTATTTATTGTTTTTGTTCTTTAAATTAATGCGTTTTTAAATTTGTGTTCTTTAAATTGATGATGATAATTATTGGGAAAGAAAAAAAAAGAAAAGATAATGGTGATCTGGGTTTTCCAAAAGAACTTTGAGAAGAAAATTGAAGAAGATGATAACCAGCTCTACCAAAAACTGAAGAAGATGATACCCACCATTTTTATTTAGGTTATTTATTGTTTTTGTTCTTTAAATTAATGCGTTTTTAAATTTGTGTTCTTTAAATTGATGATGATGATTGGGAAAGAAAAAAAAAAGGTTGGGAAGAAAACTGAAGAAAAAGATGCACAGATCTGTAAAAAAAAAAAAAAAAAAATTTTTTAAAGTTTTATTTTTATTTTTAAAAATTTATGTTGATGGCTAATAATAATTATTTAATCTAATTATTTAATAGTTTGTTTGAACTTCAAAAGCTTTTTAATTATTTATTTTTGAATAAAATACTGATTTTACAGTTTTTTAATTTATTTTTCATTTCATTTTCGTTTAAAAAAAATTCAGAACAAATATTAAATTAATTTAAAACTGAAGGGTAAAACAGTCTTTTCAATGGGATCAGCAAACATAAGGGGCATTGAGGTCATTTAGTCCGACTAACATGGCAGAATCTGTCTTTGACAGATTTTGTCACAAAAGAACTAAAAGTTACAATTCTAAAAAACCATAGACTAAATGCAGATTAAAGCAAACTACAGGGACTAAAAGGCAATTCTCCCTAATAATAATAATATATATTTGTTCAATTTCTGAATTCACCTTAGCTGCCGCTTCAAGATTGCGAGGCCATGCGTTAAAATGCAAGGGCATTTTAGGGAATTGATTGGTCTTCAAAAAGGAAAAAAATTAAAGCCGTGTTAAACGGCATTAGTTTGAAATTCAAAGGATTGCTTGACACAGTTTACGCATGGAGATGATTTTAAACGGTATCGTTTTGAACTTTCGGATATTTACACTTGGCTTTCTCACTAATTCACTAGAACATTTTACTATTTTTTATATCAAATTTAACATTAACATTGGCATTGGCATAGGCATATGCACCGAAAATGATCTTATTTTTATTTTATTTTGATATATCAAACAGAATGACGGCAATTCGAATTTGAGATATTGTTATTCTGAATGAATTTTCTTACCATCAAGCCACGTTTAGCGACGATGTTAATCTTATTGTGTACGTGTAGATTTTTCAATCGCATTACCATAGTTGACGAATTAAACGTTGGAATCATATAAAATCTAGGAGTAACACTAATCTTTCTAAAAACTTTGCCCAAATTCATACTCAAATAGTGTGGCATATGAGTTGTCAACATCATATCACTCACCACATAATCTTTTGATTTACATAATGTTTATAACTCTCATGCCATTTGGCACAAATTTGCACATTTTTTTTCAAAAGCATAACATTACTCGAAATCTATTAATTAATTAAGATATTATTGCCCTTGGATCCGTTAACTCTAACTAACGTCTAATTCACAGAAGGACCAAATTGATGGTTTTTTAAAAACATAGGGACCACACCTGTGAAAAATGGAAAAATAGTTAAAAAAGTCATAAAGAGCCAAAACTTAGAGACCATATTGATAAAACCCCTTATTTCATTTTATTTTTTAATAAAAGAAAATAAATGTCCAAGGGTAAAATAGTCATTCAACATTTTCCATGACAGTTGACCATCAAAAATTTTGGTTAGAGGGACCAAATGGATTGATTTTTGAAAATATAGAGACCACACCAGTGAAAAATGGAAAGGTAGTTAAAAAAGTCATAAAGTGCGAAAACATAGGAACCAAAATGATAAAACCCCCAAAAATTAAAACTGTGTTAAACAACATTAGTTTGAAATTTGAAAGATTGCTTAACATAGTTTACGCATTGAGATTATATTAAACGGCATCGTTTTGAAATTTTGGCTATTTCACTAAGTCACTATTTACCTTAAATACACTTAAGCCTAAAGTTATGGCATCTACAACCACTTTTAATTTATCTCTTGAAATCGAAGACCAAATAGGTCAAGCATAGCCCAAAATACAACTCTCATTATGAACCTTTCTGCACCCTTAAATTGAGAAACTCTTAGTAATCTATTTAACCAAAACCAAAGTCATGGCGGAATTGGTTAACGGTTTATTAAAAGTGAAGAAGTGTATCATTAATTATTGTCTCCATTGTTAAGCATAAGTTTGTATGGGTTGAGATAAGATTGTTCTTGGCTAAATAACCAACCAATATACGGTCATGAAAGACATTAGAGTTCGATTTCGTAAAATAAATAAAAAATCGAAGTAAAAAAAAGGGAAAAAAAACATAATTTGAAGATAACCTCGGCACATCATCGATCCATGAACAACATAGTGGATTTGATTATATTCAACCAACCATACTCGGTGTCAAACAACACATGGTGATATTCTTGAATCTTAATAGATTCAACAAAAACTCAGTAAGAAAAACAACTTATATACTAATATAACATCTTTACAATGAAATCAATGCACAAAAATAAAAGGATATGCTATTTTGAAACAATAAGCATCTCTATATTTTCCACCAAGGGGCGATCGAAAAAAGAGGGTTTACTCTTTGTGAATATCCATGAACATAACATATTCACCGAAAATCATATCCTTCATTTGAAGAGCCCGAAAACAAATCTGCTTACTCTGGTAGACAATATCAACCAAGGTATGATCCCAACCTGCAGTTATTACACTAAAAGAATGAGTACAAGATTTTAAAGTGAGAAATAACTTCTAGAGCACATATTTATATGATTACACTGTATACAGAATAATATCAATATGGTCTATCCTGAAAGAATATCAAGCATCTCCGTCGTTTTCCTTAATTTTTTTCATTTAAAACAAACTTAATCTAATAATGTATAAAATATGAGAGGAAGGATGCTTAGGTCACTGATTCAAATTCTACAGATGGCTAGGCTCAAGCCTCCTAATATAAAGCAGAACAAAAATTCTAGTGAGAGAGAGAGAGAGAGAGAGAGAATGAGACTTCTACTCCTTAGTAAAAGCTCAATGATGTGTGATAAATAAATATAAAAGGTAAACGGTAAACGTAACCAATCTTATTTACCATAACATTGTTGTTAAAAGGACTTCTGGCACTCCAAGATAGAAACTTCCCTACAAAATGGCAAATGTAACTGAATTTAGATGCTACGAAATCAAATATTGTTGATCCTTCATTTCTAAATATAATATTATCAAACAAAATTTATTTAAAACTATACCAGCAAATCTCAAGAATCAAACAATTACAGATAATTTGGCTATTACATGCAATTTATCAAATATAGACGAATTGGAGAAATTATAAGTGAATTTATACGTACTCTCTTCGATTGATCGTGAAATTTGGAAACTGAATGGAAAGTCAAGATGACGAAAAAAATAAACGGTGCAGTGATGGAGCTTCGCTGTTCAACTAGAGCTCATTCTTCTCTCATGATTCTCGTATCTCTCTGTGTCTATGTCGTAAATTTTGTCAACGAATTGACAATTGAGGATTCTCTATGGCTTCGTATTCATTAAATGTATACACACACATTAATACAAAAACAATTTCATAGCAAAATTAGATACATAAGAAAAGGAAAATAAAAAGCATGGCAAAGCCATGTGATGATGGGGCCTAACATATTAAATAGAAAAATCACGTCATGATCTAAATTATTAATATTTTTGTAGAAATGACAGAGCTTTAATTACCTACAACCGTACCTATTGTTGTAGTTATTACTTACCTTATTGTGTTGTTACCTAGGTCTGCTGTAGTAATTATTACATACTCTGTTTCTTAGGTCTGTGACGCGCCTCGGACCGGTTCTAATTAATTACACTAAATGAGGTTAACTTAAAACTAATTGGATCCTAGGTCAAGGATTCTAGCTACTTAACTACAACGGCAATTAAAGGGGCGCGAGGTAGATTTACCCTTCGCAAGTGCACGAGTCGTACGAGTAGTAAAGTGTACATGAGTAAGGGTGATCGTTCCCACGGGGATGGCAATTGACAAGTAAATCCTAGGTTATCATTACTTATTGAATTCCTAATTGCTAACAAGTTTACTAATTAATGCTATCAAGATCAATTATACTAAGATTGCAATTAACTAAGATTAAAGCTTGATTAAAAGACGATTAAGCTAGACTAAGAGATGTTAGGGGATTGACTCATTCAAGTAACTACCAATTCATTAACCAATCATTCACTAAGCACATTCACAACATTCTAAGGCATGTAATTCATTTATCAATAATGTTAAGCACAAAATCCATCATCTAACACATAATCTAATATCATAGATTAGTGATTAAGAGAGGATTTTAGGAATAATGATGTAGAGATTCTCTAATTAACCCAAGACATGGATTACTTAGTGAAATCTCTATGAAATGGCTAGTGAAACCTTCCTACACAAAGTGTGACACATTTATGTATGAAATCAACTACCAAGTGTGTACAATTATATGTTTATGCAAGACATATCATCAACATATCATTTAAAGTTCATAATACACACATACAAAGCCTTAGATAGTGAATAACAAATGGATTGATTAAATCATTGGTTTAATTACAAGAGTTACATCAATCCCTTAACAAAAGGATTTAGTTACACATAGAAATAAATGGACTAGAGAATACAAAAGAAGAGTAAAACAAACCCATTTGGATTGGTTTCTTGGCCAAGAAGACTCCTCTTTGCAATCCAAGAACAACTTCCTTCTAGAGCAACTTGAAAAGATCAAGTCTAAGTAGCACAAATTGGTGTTTGGCTACCTAGAAAATGATGGGAAAATTATGAAGAACACTAACTAAGTTGAGAGAGTTATTCTCTCTCTTAATTCTACAACTAAAATCTAACTAAAACTAATGTATTGTCTTCTAATTAATTGTGTAGTGTAGTATATGGTGTATATTACTTACTAACTAAGACAAATGATAGATATTTTGTATATTAAGTTAAAAGATGGAAAATATCTAATAATATCTAAGTGGTAAGGTGTATTGGACAAGCTTAGTTGATAGGAGAAGCAAGTGGATGAGCTGAATTTCTTCCAGGCATTCCGGTGACCTCATGCACTCTGGAAGGCTGGCTTGTTCCCGCCGCGCGA
Organism: Acer saccharum; assembly: GCA_030490815.1. Classification (NCBI taxonomy): domain Eukaryota; kingdom Viridiplantae; phylum Streptophyta; class Magnoliopsida; order Sapindales; family Sapindaceae; genus Acer; species Acer saccharum. Next base: position 18,760,655 of record CM059875.1, read on the forward strand.
ACCCGCCTTGCCCTCGGAGTCTTCTTTCCCGCCGTCGAGCTCGCCGCGAGAACCCGCCTTCTTTCTAGCGACTTCAAACCTTCGGGAAGGCTGGCATATTCCCGCCTTCAGAACCCGCCTTAATTTCTGGCGAATTACACAATGCACCCCTCAGCTCTTCACTAATCACCGATTCTGCATTAATTTCTCATGAATTGCACTTTGACCCTTGATTCTCCCAAATGACATATTTGCCCTCTTTTGCCCTGATTTCGCTACTTTTCTCCAGTTTGGTCCAAAATACCCCTAATGAGCTGAAATACCTGAAAAACACTTATTTACAATATTAAATACCAAAAAGGCTCGGAAACGGTTACAAAAGCTAAGTTAGGGAGCGCTAAATGTAAACATTTGGAGCACGATCAGTCTGCTGTAATTATCAGTTACTACTCTTTTCTCTTCTATAAATAGGTTTATATTTTCTCCAATAAAATTAATTCATTCTTCTCTCTAAAAATCTACATGGTATTAGAGCTGTCATTACTAGCTTTTCTTGTTGCTCTGTTGCTCAGCTGATTTAATCAGCTAGGGCTTAATTTTCTGGTCAATTGTACTAGATTTCTTAAGAAGACTTATTCTTCTAGGTTCTATCCTTCAAAATGACTGAAATTTCCTCAGAAGTAACTTCAGATGGAAATCAAAACCCTAAAATGTCTTTTCTCATTCCCAATGATAAACCTATCCTACAAATCACTACTCATCTATTGAATGGACAAAACTTCTTACGGTGGTCTCAATCAGTGAAGTTGTTTATTAGAGGAAGAGAGAATATTGATTGCATGAACAAAGGTGGCTCCTGAAAAAGAAGACCTTGTATATGCTTCCTGGGATGCAGAAAACTTCACAATCATTACTTGGCTTGTGAACTCCATGGTTGAGGAGATAGGGCAAAACTATATGTATATTTCCACTACAAAGTGTAAGGATTCTCATTTATTGATTGGCTTGTTTCGTGGACAAACCACATGTGGGGTTCTTTGTAAGGGTAGCTTAGGTATTGGTATTCAAGCTCAAGGCCCTTTCAAGACCTCATCTTGATAAGCACCAAAGGTAAATTTCTAGTTGCACACACACACAACTCATGTATAAATGTTATTCTTATATGTTGTGTGTTTTCATATGTGTGCATTCATAATTGTTGAATATCTCTTCATGCATGTTTATTTAATTGCATCTAGTTTATTGAAATGCCATGACATGTTTAAGCATTAGGATGCAAAGTCATGAATTTTATTCATGCATGTTTGAATTGAGTGCATCTTGTTCAATGATAATGCCATGACATGTTAGGCATTAGGATGCATTCATTACCCACACTTGCACTTCATGATTAGTCTTAAGTGTGGTGTAATTCGTTTCCGTTTGTGTGATCGGAAACGTCCGCACTTGCACGATGGTGTGTATTTCTTAGCACGATGGTTGACCACTTGAGAAGGTCTCATTCTTCTCTTGGATAAGTGGTAGTTTTGGTTTGGTTGATTGGAGTAAGGTGTCTAGTTTCAAAAGATTGGATTTCAATGTTTAAATGATTTTCAAAACTGACCTATGTATGGTCTTGTGACCATAACTTTTTACACAAAGCTTTAAAATGAGTTTTGAAAATTTCTGTACAAACTAGACACCCATACCTTTCCAACGGTATATTATTTGTAATATTTCATGATCGTTTGGATTGGTTTTAAAATCTCCAAAGTTACAACCAAAACAGGGCAACTCTGTTGTTGTCCGTTTCTAATCTTTGGTCACTCAATTGACCATAACTTTTTCTACAGACATCAAAATGTTATTCTGTAAAAACGAGTAGAAAGTAGACATCCATACCTTTCCAACGATATATCATATGAAAGGTTTCGATATCGTTTGGTCATGTTTCGAAGCGCTCAAATCTTGAGTCACTGCACTGACGCGAGTACCGCGAAAATGCCCATACTTTTTCCATTTCTTCCAAAACGACGTAGTTTCATTTAGGCATTATAAATACATATCTTTCTCGTCATTTTGAGAGGTGAGCCACAAAATCAAACCCTAGAGAGAGAGGCTCCATATTCTTGAGAGAGAAAGAGACACTTAAGAGAAAAAGCTTAAAGATTACATCTTTATCTCTCTAAACCCATTCCCACATGCACAAATCATCATCTAGGCATCATCTAAGTTCATCTAGCATGTGCTAATGCATGGGTCTTCTTCAACACACATGGTATGATTTGTTGAACACTTTTATCTTACATAATTAGTGTTTTTACTTATCAATTTATCTCTTTTATCACTTGTATGTTCTTTGAGTAATTTCTACATACTTGATTGAGATTATGTGTTGATTGGGTTATTTATGTTAGCTAGGTTTTCATGCATATTTTATATCTAGCTAATTAATCTCATTATATGATTGAGATTATTTTTTGATAGCTTAATTGATTAGGTCATTATTGCCTAAAAGCTATGCCATAAACATTCTTGTGTGATTTATTGATAACTAGGTTGATAGATTGTTTTTAATCAACTAGTTAATCTTTTGAATGTTTGTGGGTTATTTGTGATAGCTTTGTATCTAGGATTGGTTATCCTTTACTTAGCTAAAGTTGTATGCCATGTCATATAGCTATTTTGATATCTAGGATTGATTTTATTGTCATCATATAATCCTAGATAAGCATCTAAGGTTCCCTAGCTTTATTTGCTCTTTGAATATTCATTGCATATTCACATTGGGTATTTGATCTCTTCGGAGAAGTAAGTCTTGTGTGATAGACCGGAATTAGGTCGGACACCGAGATTAGGTGGTCACATGAGTAAATTGGACTAGGTCCACTTTTACAGGCCTACGGGTAGTGGTACCGGGATATTGGCCGGGATTAGGCCGTCAAACCTGGATTAGGTTGTATACGTTATCACAATTAGTGGATTCGAGGTTCGAGTGTGGCACACTTACCAGCCCGTGGTTTTTCCTGTGAGGGTTTCCACGTAAAAATCAAGTGTCGTTTATATTTCCGCACCATATTACACTTGATTATTATATTGTCTAGTTTGGGGCATTTTCGTAAATTTGACTAAACGCGAAAATTGGGTAATAACGATTAAAATCTATTCCCCCCCCCCAGATACACACCGTTAATTTGTTTCACAAAGGAAGTTTGGGATGTAGTTTGTGCTTCCTACTCTAACTTGGGCAATTTTTCACAAGTTCATGAGATTAAAACCAAGATTCAAGAGACAAAACAGTGGGAGATGGATGTTACAAGGTACTACAATAAGCTGCAGGGTTTATGGCAAAAGTTGGATTTGTTCTATGATCTTTGTTGGGCATGTTCAAAGGATAGTGCCTAGTTCAAAAAGACTATAGAGAAGGATCGAGTATTTGAATTTTTAGCTAGCCTCATTGCTGAGTTGGATGAAGTTAGGGGTCGTATTCTAGGAAAAGAGCCACTACCCTCTACAAGGGAAAAGAATCACAGAATGGTGATGATGGGAAGAAAATTCAAATGTGTCTAATGAAATCTCTGCACTTAATGCTACAGAATGGGTAGCAGCTGCATTCAATCCAAGAGCAACCAACTCACAGTCTCAGAAATTTGTTTAGAAGGTCAAAGTTTGGTGGTGATTTCTGTAATAGGCCAAGACACACTCGAGCAACTTGCTGGAAAATTCATGGAAAGCCGGTAAATTAGAAGGAAAAAATTTATGGAGACAAAAGTGGTCGTGGAATGTAAGCTGCTATTGAACTTGAGGCACATACATCTTCTTTCAACAAAGAATAGCTCTATCAAGTTTACAAAATGTTAAGTCAGACTCATTTTCCTAACACTCATTCAGGTTCTATTGCCCAAAAAGGTAGTTCATTCATTGCTTTTACCAGTTCTTTAAGTTCAGCACCATGGATCATTGATTCTGGTGCATCTAACCATGTGACCAGTTCATTTCATTTTTTTACCTCATATGTTCCTTGTTCTAGTAATCTTAAAATTCGAATTGTTGATGGGATCTTATCTCCATTTGCAGGAAAAGGTTTAATTACTATATCAAAGAGTCTTACCTTAAAATATGTTTTACATATGCCTAATCTATCATGTAACCTTTTGTCAATGAGTAAACTCACCAAGGATTCTAATTGTTCAGCAAAATTTTTTAATTCTCACTGTGAATTTCAGAACTTACATTCGAAGAAGATGATTGACAATGCTAGGATGGTTGATGGACTCTATTATTTTGATGATTTGACTTTTGAGAGTGGACAAGCTCAGGCTGCAAGTAGTAGTGTTTCAAGCTAAGAATAAAATAATGTTAAAGCACTATAGGTTAGGCCATCCTAGTTTTCCTTATCTTAAACACTTGTTTCCATCTCTTTTCAAAGACCTTAGCTTGAACTTGTTGTCTTTTCAATGTGAATCTTGTCAATTATCAAAGCATCATCGAGTTTCTTATAAATCTGATTCTTATCAAGCTTCTAAACCTTTGTATTTGATTCATAGTGACCTATGGGGACTCTCTCAGGTCTCAAATATTTATGGTACTAGGTGATTTATCAATTTCATTGATAACCACACGAGAATTTGTTGGGTGTATCTGTTGAAAGAAATGGCAGAAACTGCTAAAGTGTTTAAAGATTTCTATTCTATGATTGAAAATCAATTCCAAACTCAAATTCAAATTCTTAGAACTGATAATGGAAAAGAGTATTTTAATTCAATCCTTAATAGCTTCTTGACAGAAAAGGTATCTTTCACCAAGCAACTTGTATAGATACCCCACAACAAAATGGGATTGCCGAGAGAAAGAATAGACATTTGTTTGAAGTTTCTAGAGCAATCATGTTCACTATGGAGGTTCCTAAGTACCTATGGGGAGAGGTTGTCCTTACAGCTATATACCTAATCAATAGAATGCCAACTAGGGTATTAGACTTTCAAACTCCATTAAACAGATTGCTGGAAACCTTCCCTCACATTCGGATTTTTACTTCCATGCCTCCTAAAAATTTTCGTTGCACAGTCTTTGTCGATATTCACAAACAGAGTCAGTCTAAACTTGATCCTAGAGCTGAAAAATGTGTTTTTGTTGGCTATTCTCCAAACCAGAAAGGGTACAAATGTTATAATCCTATTTAAAAAAAAAAAATTAAAAAAATTAGTGAGTATAAATGTGACATTCTTTGAGGATACAACCTATTTCACCAAAAATACTCTTCAGGGGGAGAGTAATTCTAGGGAAGAAGATCATTTTTGGAAAACAACAAGTGTCTTACCTTTGCCATTACCTATTGAGTCAAACATTATAGATTCTATTTCAGGGGGAGAAACACTACGAAACAAGCAGCAATCTGAGTTGCTAGTTTACTCTCGAAGGAATAAGAGTCAAAACAGGGAAAATCAACCTCCTACCTATCAAGAATCTTCTCTGAATGAAGACAACTTGAATGAAATAGGTATTTTAGTTCCTAATCCCTCTCTAAATACTAAAACCAGAAAAGAAAAAAAACTTTCCTTTTGATCTTGAAATTCCTATTGCTCTTAGAAAAAATACTCATGCTTGTACTATGCATCCCATTGCTAAGTATGTTTCCTACCATAGGTTATCTCCGAGTTATAGAGCTTTTATCACTAATCTGTCCGGTGTTTCAATTCCTAGGAATATACCAGAAGCCATGAGTCAACCTAAGTGGAAAGCTACAATTTTGGAAGAGATGAATGCTCTTAAAAAGAACAAAACTTGGGATATCGTTAGGCTGCCTAGTGGGAATAAAACAGTGGGCTGCAAGTGGTATTTACTGTCAAATACAAAGCTGATGGGAATATTGAAAGGTACAAGGTAAGGTTTGTGGCTAAAGGTTTCACACAAACTATGGAATAGACTACCAAGAAACTTTTGCTCAGGTTGCGAAGGTAAATTCCATTAGAGTATTATTGTCTCTTACTACTAACTTAGAGTGGCCTTTACAACAGTTAGATGTAAAAAAATGTATTTCTTAATGGAGAAATAGAAGAGGAAGTATATATGGAATTGCCTCTAGGTTTTGGAGTCTCTCGGGACAGAAAACGTTTACAAGTTGAGGAAGTCACTCTATGGTTTGAAACAGTCACCTAAAGCATGGTTTGATAGATTTACTAAAGCTGTTAAAGGTCGTGGATATCATCAAAGTCAAGTTAACCACACATTGTTTGTTAAGCATTCGAATGATGGTAAGATTGCTATTCTTATTGTGTATGTGGATGATATGATCTTGACTGGGAATGATATGAAAGAATTAGAAGAGTTTAAGTTGTTTCTTGCTAAGGAATTTGAGATAAAAGACCTTGGAGCATTGAAGTACTTTCTAGGAATGGAATTTGCAAGGTCCAAGAAAGGCATTTTTGTTTCTCAAAGGAAGTATGTACTTGACTTACTTAGGGAAACAGGTCTTCTTAGGTAAACACCTATGGAAGCTAATTTGAAGTTGGAGCAGCTAACTCAGATAGCGTTATGAATAAAGAGTAGTTTCAAAGACTAGTTGGGAGACTTATTTACCTCTCACATACTATACCAGACATTGCATTTGCAGTAAGTGTAGTGAGTCAGTCCATGCACTCACCTGGAGAAGAACATTTTGAGGCAGTCTATAGAATTCTTAAGTGCTTAAAAGGGAAGCCTGGAAGAGGTTTGTTGTTTGATAGTCACGGACATCTCAGAATTAAAGAATTCACAAATGCTGACTGGGCAGGAAGTGTGATGGATAGAAGATCAACTTCAAGGTATTGTACCTATGTTGGTGGTAACCTAGTGACTTAGAGGAGTAAAAAACAGACAGTGGTGGCAAGAAGTGGTGCAGAAGCTAAGTTTAGAACTGTTGCTTATGAAATCTCACTACAACAGATTGGGTCTTTTACGGCTTGCGTTTTACGGTGCACATAAATGGCGCGTCATAAATGTTATCATTCACGACTTATGTTTAGTGCAAGTCGTAATTGTGATGCATAATTTCTCAAAGACGGCGCACATTTAAGGAATGCCGTAAAAAAGGATTATTTATGGCGCACATATTGCGTGTCTTATTTGAAAGTCTTTTAAGACATACTACTCATGCCATGTATACATTTTTTTAGAAACAAGTAAATAACTATTTACGACATTCAGTGCAAGTCATAATAGTGATACATAATTTCTCAAAGACGGCGCGTATTTGAGTAACGCTGTAAATAACTATTTACGGCATTCAGTGCAAGTCGTAATAGTGATACATAATTTCTCAAAGACGCCGTAAAAAAAAAGATTATTTACGACTTACCTGCTACGTGTCTTATTTGAGTCTTTTAAGCCATACAACTCACGTCATGTATACATTTTTCAGAAACAAGTGAATGACTATTTACTGCATTTACTACAAGAAAAAAGACCTATTAGGACGAAAATTTATAGGGACGTGTTTTTTTTTTTTTCGTCCCAATAGGATGTCTATTGAGACGAAAAAATTATTCGTCCCTAAAAAATGCAAACCGATAAAACCTTTAGGGACGAATAAATTTGTTCCAATATAATGCCTCTTGGGACGAAATAAACTTTTCATCCCTAAAAAGTACAAATCTAACAAGACCTTTAGGGACGAAATAGAACCGAACCGAACCGAACCGAACCTATTAGTCTTGAGAGGTTTTCTATTATTTAAAAAAAAAAAAAAAAGAACCGAACCGTTGAAACCAAAACCGAAACCGAAACCGAAACCGAAACCGTTGGTTCCGAATCGAGAACCAGAACCGGGGTCATACCTAATTCTGAGTACGATTAACGATTGACCCTTTGATCTGACAATATATAATTTTAACGAAATAGTTTAATTAAATGTTATAATAAATGTTTTTTAATATCAATTTGTTTATCATATAAAAATAAAATTTAAATTAGTGGAATCGATCTACAAATAAAATTTTGATTGAAAAATAATTAATAAAAATTTAATAACAAGTAGAGATTATATATAAAAATTATGCTTTTATTAGCATATTCAAAGCAGCAGCAAGGTGGATAAGGCTTGGCTAATCACTCATGAGCGCCAGGTTCAACACACCATGAGAACACCAATTAATTGTGATTTGTGTGTGATGAGCTGGTGTGTGGGTGGTTAGGCGTGGCTGGGTGGCTAGGCCGTAAATACAATTATGACATCATTTAATGTGGCTTGCAACTGAACGTCGTAAATAGTCATTTACGACGTTCTAAGACATTCTTTGCGCAAAGTAAAAGACCAAATTTGTTGTAGTGTCTGTCAACTGTTGTGGTTGAAGAAGCTTCTAAAAGATCTAAAAGTTTCAAGCCCCATGCCTATGACACTTTATTGTGACAATAAAGCAGCAATTAACATTGCTCATAATCCTGTTCAACATGACAAGACCAAACATATGGAGATTAATAGACATTTCATTAAAGAAAAGCCGGAAGAAGGTGCAATATGTCTGCTTTATATTCCTATAGAGGAACAAGTGGTGGATATCTTCACTAAAGGGCTACAAAAAGATCAGTTTGACAAACTTATATGCAAGCTAGGATTGGAAGACATATTTGAACTAGTTTGAGGGGGAGTGTAGAAATGATAGAGCTTTAATTACCTACAGTAATTATTATAATGACAAACTTATATGCAAGCTAGGATTGTAATTATTAGTTACTACTCTTTTCTCTTGTATAAATAGGTTTATATTTTCTCCAATAAAATTAATTCATTCTTCTCTCTGAAAATCTACAATTTTAAATATCAAATGATGCCCGATCAAATGCGACAATTTAAATCGTACAGAATTCCACACCATAATTACCAAGATGCAAGAACATTTGACATATAATAATTACACACATATAATTACCAAGATGCAAAGAAAAGTAAAACTAAGAATTGTCCTAATAACACCATTTTCGAAAATAAGAATACAATAAACTAGGGAAAAGGCAACAAATGTCATGAACACATATACACATATTCACGACATCATCTATTGATAGTGCGTTTGGTACACCGTATTTGAGGGATATCATTCACGACATCATCTAATGTGGCTTGCAGCTGAACGCCGTAAATAGTTATTTACATCGTCCTTTGCGCACAGTAAAAGAGGTCGTAAATACAATTACAACGTTTTTCAAATCATATGACGGCGCGTTTGGTACACTATATTTGAGGGATATCATTCACGACATCATCTAATGTGGCTTGCAGTTGAACGCTGTAAATAGTCATTTACGACGTTCTTTGGGCGCAGTAAAAGACCCAATTTGTTGTAGTGTCTATGAACTGTTGTGGTTGAAGAAGCTTCTAAAAGATCTAAAAGTTTCAAGCCCCATGCCTATGGTGACAATAAAGCAACAATTAACATTGCTCATAATCCTGTTCAACATGACAGGACCAAATGATCGCTACAAACCGTCACGCTCGCAATAGTACGAGGTCGATATGTAGTGCAATGATAGAGTAGGGAAACGTCCCACAGAGATTAAGGGATTGTATGATTACTGGCTTTCGAAAGCACGCGTACTATTTGAACAAAACATATGAATGATTTTCAAACTGATCACTAAATTAATCTAAAGCTAATTTTAAGCATGTATTAAGCAAAATAATTAAATCACACAAGAAAACGATATTTGTAATTCGATGAAATTATGCTAGAATTTAGAATCTACCACACCCTTCTAATTACGAATTCGATCCGCCTAATCTCCCCTATTACGCAAGTAATCGTTATAGGTTCGTGCCCCCTCTAATTAACTCCTAATCTCTTTCGAGCAATAGAAATCGCACCCAAACATACATAATATACTCAGGCTAATCTAGCACAGTGGGACACACACACGATCCCTATATGCCGGCCTAGCGATCTCTCGACTTTCCGGTCAAATACAGTGGATATCGTGACGAGCACGTTTAGCGCGTCACCTCTCGGTTCATTCACACAACCAATGAATCAATTACAAGATGATCAATCAAGTAAAAGCATTAAGCACACCAAATATCCATATCACAACACAAACATTTTAAGAGAAATTAGGCAAATCATTACAAAAGATTAAGGGTTTGGTGTATTCATAACTCTAGCATATATGTGTTTAGCTCATATTACACATCCAAGTCATTTGAGATAGTAATTGAAATAAACCATAGCAAATACACAAGATTAAGAGAAGAAGTTGCAAGAAATAAACTAGAATGAAGAACTTCTTCTTTGCAAGCTAGGCTCCAATGACTTGATGTCTCCAAGCTTCCTTTGATGCTCCAAAGTGATGATTGATGATGGGTATGGTATGAAATGGAGGTTTATGTGGTGGAGGTGAAGGAATTATGGTGGATTATGGTGAAGAGATGGTGGATTTGATGAAATTGTGGAGGAATTTATGGAGATGAAATGAATGGCGTGAATGGAGTGATTTTTGATCTAGAAAATTATGAAGCATGGTTTGAGAAATTGGTAAAGTTATATATATATAGGTAGGTCAAAGAGTGGGTCCCAAAAGTGGTGAAAAGCAAGCGGTGGCTGTCATCTCGTAGTACGCTCGTAGTACGCTCGTAGTACGCTTTAACGTGGTTGTCTGACAAAATCAATTTGGACAAACTGTCGAAACTCGCGGTTCGCGATTTGGTCTAACGTAGTACACTCTGACGTCCCAACCACGAAAGTTGGCAGCCCATCATGTCTTCAAAAACGTAGTACGAACGTGGTACAGATGTTTGTCTAATGTGATACACTCTAACGAAAACTGGAAAAAAATGCTCTTTTAACTCGATAGTCTCGTACTTGCTCGGAAAATCTCCGTTATCGCTCGTAGACTCCTCCTAGAACAAAATGACCTGCAAACACATTATTTAAACATTAAAACAAGGTAAACCTTAAGGAAAACGAGATCAAAATATAGGAAATTAGGGGATACACATAGCATAAAAATAGACTTATCAACACCCCCAAACCAACATTTTGCTAGTCCCCGAGCAAAACCAAGAAAGATAAACTAAACAAAAGATTTTAAACAACTCAAAAATTCTGCCGAGCCAACTGAAGAATAAAGATGCGACACTGGGCGAACTAATTACAGACACAAGCATGATAGAACCACTGAGAAGTGCAAACCAAGGTGCCTCAACACTAAGGATTTCAATTCCAGACTTCAATGCGACCCTAGCATCAAAAGTATCGAACACAAGAGTTTTATGACTGCATTTCGCCTCAACTCTAAACCTTTCCGGATTTCTCTCATTTTTCACACAGAACTTAGGCTCACTCATCAAACATATGCGTTTTAGGAAGTTTAAACACAAAAAGATTTGAAGTACGCATATGAGAAAACAAAATCGCTTATTTTTATTTGCAAGGAAAACGTTTTGAACGGAAATCAAACACTAAGAGATATATCTAGCACACCGTGGAAACATTTTCAATATCACACAAGTCCCTTCCTTTAGATCAGCTAGGTCTTCTTTAGGCTCATTTGGGGCAATGGTTGAATGGCTATGGGAAAGCCGGGTGGATATGGATTTGAGGGAAACTATGATCATACCAAAACACAACCCACACACTGCACATTATAAACATAAAAGACTTAGGCAAATATTTACCAATTTAGCTTTTAAAAGCTTTTCTAATTTGTACACATTGACAAGCATATATACATTGATGTATTCTTTCAAGCTTTCTGTATTTTTTTTTTTTTTTTTTTTTTTTTTTTTTTTTTTTTTTTTTTTTTTTTTGCTGTACACATTTATACTTGCTCATTCCACTGCTATTTACTTGAGCTCTTCTTTATTCATTTCTATACATGATCATGGCAAAAGGGGTTGGTCTTGTGTTTGGGAAATTGTGGCGGATTGTGATATGGGGAAGGCCATTTGTATTTGGTCAATTAAGCACATGGTTATGGGACGTGTTTAGGCCATTTGAATGGAAACAAGTATGCCTACTTCATCTCTAGAGGCCTGGGACAAGCGAAAACGAAACCACGGCGAAAACTGAACACAAGCTCAAAAGTGTCTAATTAAATAAATTTTTCCTAAATTGCTTAATTGAAAAGTGTATTAAGAGGCCAACAGAAAATTTCACTCAAGTGACGCAATATAGGCTCTGAAAACGTGCACGGGTAGTCTCCACTAATGGTCTAAACATCTTAAGCGCGCTACCCTCTTTACTGGGACACTAATTGGTCTGGTAGGATGTGTGAAAGCCATGTGGTGCAGCTTTGGCAAGCACAAACCTAGCGACTCAAAACATGCAAAAATGTCTGAACAAATTCGACCCAATAGCATCTCAAACGAGCAGAATACTGCTCAAAATTTGACTCGAAAGGCAGAAATAATTACACACAAAAATTGTACCCAAAATGATTTAGAGCAGGAAAAAGTAAAATTTAAAAAATTTACAATTTCACAAGGCAAAAACTAAACCGAAAAGGTTGTACCCCCAAACCGAAACCAACATTGTCCACAATGTTATTAAAATTTGTTTCAGAAAATTGGACAAAGAAAGTTTAGAAAGGGAAAAAGTAAAAACATCCTAAAATAAAATAAACAAGGTACACAAGGCAGAAATAATTGAACTAAAGTATACACAAGGCAAAACCATACAAACACAAAAAGAGTTCAATTTATAAAACTATACAAAAGCTGAAAATAACAAAAGATGCATGATATGCTTGGCGAGTCATCCCTAAATTTTTGCCTTTCCCCTCGACGAACGGGCTACCCTATCCTCTGCTCTTTTCTTCGCCGCCTCCTCTGCGGCCCTCTGAGCAGCTTGCGCTTCCGAAATGGAAATACCTGGCGTAGACCTAGCTGTCCCCTTCCAACTGGAGTGGTTTTCTATTTCAGTCCCCTGGTCCTAGCCATTTCCTTGGTGACAGTTCTGCTGGAACAAAACTAACCACACAAAATTATCACCACCCTAAAACATCTAACAAAAACTCTACACTGCCGCCTCACAGTAGTTATTCAACACAAAAGCCATTTAACATTCAAGCACTGCTTATTCCATAAAAGAAAAATCAAAAAGAGAAACACAACAAACAGGATTTAAGTAACATTGCAAGATATCTGACAAGAAAACAGAAATTAAAAGAAGAAAAATAAATAAATAAACAATTAAATAAATTAAAAGACTATAGTGGTGAGTATCCAACAGTGACGCACAACAGCCCTCATTGCAATAAAAGGACCACAACTCTATTCTAAAGAGACAAGTAAAAACACGCTCATGAAAATGCAAAACAAAAACAAAATTTTTCCAAAAAATCATCCTTATACCCGAAATTATACTAAGAAAAACATACAAAATAATAAAATATAATCCACAAGTTATAAAGATACAAAAACAACTTGCATGCAAAGCAATTAGGGATCAAAGACTCGAAATTCCACCATAGACCAAAATAGAAAACGAATTTCTTCCAAGTTAACCAATTAAGATTAAAAATTATGGCAATCCAACAAAAATAAATGAAACCCATTCGTTTTTTCTCCACAATTCATGCTTAATAAGTCAAGAATTCATTCAAAATCAATCTCATGCAAAAACCCCCAATTTTGGAACCTTAGCTTACTTAATCTTCAAAAATCCATGGCAAAAATCGTTTTAATCAAGAAGAAAGGAAGCTAAAATGAGATTAGATGAAGAAACGAGTGAAATTTGGGCGAAAATTACATACCTTAAAAGCCTTGATCGATCCTTGAAAGATAGAGAGAGAAGGAGAGTGCTCGGTTTACTTTAGAGTGAGAGAGAGGATTTTTTTTTTTTTTTTTTTTTTTTTTAATTTGAAAGAAAGAAGAACTGTTGAAAAAGTGGAGTGACATACCTTATATACTTGCACATCAAAACGGTGCTATTCCACTTTGACTTTTAATTTGTTAAATTGTTTTTTTTTTTTTTTTTTTTTTTTTTTTTCGCGGTACCTCTTTTGCTCTTTCGTAGTACACTCTAACATCACCAATCACGAAAGTTGGCAGAATCACCCATGCAGGGCTGCCAACTTTCGCGGTTGGGACGTAATACGCCATTTTGTCTAGCGTAGTACACTCTGACGAAATCTGGAAATTTTCAATTCTTTCGTCTTTTCGCGCTCCATTTCAACACATATGCAACTACATTCCTTCCTACTCATCTGCAACCTCTCAAAACTCACAAAGAACATCAAAAACAAAGGCAAGCCAAATGGCTTAAACAAAAGAAAAACATAAAAACTCAATTATCCGGAAATAATAAAACGCTAACTACTATATACAATGTGATACCTTCCATCCCTCTACTTCTTCAATCTGGTTCCTTGGGAGGAACCGTGGTCTTGGGCTCATCACACGCCCCTCTCTCCTTCACCATATGTGAGGCATAAAACATTCTTACCCAAAATCCATTTGCTTCTTTTATCTCATCAATCAAGCAACCTTTTTTCTTTCTACTCCCTCTCTTGTCGGGTTTTCTCTTTTCCTCTGCCTTGGGTGGTTCCGTGACCTTGTTTTCAACCTTTATTTTGCTCACCGACTTGGTTGGTGGTTTTAGCTTGTGTTCCTTCAGGATCTCCACCTCTGGGATTTCCACTACATCAACTCTCATACAATTTTCAGGTTGTGGAAATTTCTCGGTGGCTTTGAACACATCGAATATCTCAACTTCACTCCCAACTCTCAATGTTAACTTTCCTTCTTGCACATCAATCAGTGCCCCACCGGTTGCTAAGAATGGCCGTCCCAAAATCAATGGGATCTCCACATCTTCCTCCATTTCTAGTACCACAAAGTCTACAGGGAAGTAAAACTTTCCTACTTTCACAAGTACATCTTCTACCACTCCATGCGGGTACTTTACGGATCGATCCGCTAATTGAAGAGTCATGTTTGTGGCTTTGACTTCACCCAATCCCAGCTTCTTGAAAATGTTATACGGCATGAGATTTATACTCGCCCCAAGATCGCACAATGCTTTATCAAAAAGGGAGTTTCCTATTGTGCACGGGATGGTGAATCTCCCCGGATCCTTTAACTTCGAAGGAAGCTTGTTTTGAATGATTGCACTGCATTCCTCAGTTAAAGCAACTGTCCCAAATTCCTCTAGCTTTCTTTTATTCGATAAAAGCTCCTTCAAGAACTTTAAATATGTGGGCATTTGGGCTAGAGCTTCAGCAAAAGGAATATTTATTTGAAGCTTTTTGAAGATCTCCAAAAACTTTGTAAAGTTGTGAGCATCCTTTTGTTTCTTAAGCCTCTGAGGATACGGAATGGGTGGAACGTAGGCCTTCACTTGTGGTAAGGTTGGCTCATCTATGGTTCTCTGTTGTATGTTGTCTTCCACTTTCTCCTCTTCTTCCTTGTCATGGGAAATAGAACTATCATCCAAAATCTGATCTTCCTTCTGAATTACCCCTTTCTTCTTCATCCCAAAATCTGCGGGCAACTCTACTTGCTTCCCACCTCTCAAGGAAATCGCCATACATTGCGCTCTTGGGTTTGTTTCAGTATTGCTTGGCAAAGATCCTTGTGGTCTCTCCTGGATCGCCTTGGCCAACTGTCCCACTTGAGTTTCTAAATTCTGGATCGAGGCTTGAGAATGTTGGGCAATTTGCTCCATCCTAGATTCTAGCTTCTTTACACTATGGTCTTGCATCTCCATCCGGGAATCTATTTTTGTTATGAACTTGGAGAACATGTCCTCTAAAGTGGGTTTCTTTTCCGCTTGGTTGTTCACAAACTGATTCTGGAATCCCGGAGGTTGTCTGAAATTTGCTTGTTGTTGAGGTGGAGGGTTTTGGTTGTCTCTCCAAGATAGGTTGGGATTCTTTTGGTAGGGGTTATATGGTATTTGATTCTGGTTTGGATTATTGGGTTGGTTGTTGAAGTTACGATTGTAGTTTACATACGCAACTTGATCTGAAGAGACTGAAGCAAACGGGCTTCCAATTGGACAGTCTGAACTCAAATGCGGACCCATACATACCTCGCAACTAGCAACAATCGCCTGACTCGGTCCTGCTCGCAGCTTGCTCATTTCATTAGTGAGCGTAGCAAGTTGAGCTTTCACTCCGGTGAGCTCATCTACCTCAATCATACCAGGCTTCTTCTTCGAGAGTTGTCGCTCATTTCCCCAATGGCTATTGTTGATGGCCATTGCTTCTATTAGATCATGAGCTGCATCCAAAGTCTTGCTCATAAGCGAACCTCCCGCAGCCGCATCTATCAAATTTCTGGTCGAAATTGTGATCCCCTGATAAAATGCCTGCAACGTCTGCCACTTCGCTAGTCCATTGTGAGGGCATCTCCTGATGAGATCCTTGAACCGTTCCCACGCCTCGTAGAGGCTCTCTTGGTCAAACTGTGAGAAGGACGTAATCTCATTACGAAGGCGGGCTGCTTTCCCTGGTGGAAAGTACTTGTTTAGGAATGCCTGAGCCAGCTGCTCAAAAGAAATGAACGTATCCGGGTCATGTGCTTGCAGCCATTCTCTTGCATCATTCTTCAACGAGAACGGGAACAACTTTAACTTGATGAAGTCCTCTGGCATTCCATTATACCGAAAGGTGTCACACACTTCATTAAAGCTCTGAAGGTGCCTATTTGGATCCTCAGATGGCAGTCCATTGAATTGAACCGTGGCAACAATCATTGAAATCAGCGCTGGCTTGATTTCAAAATTGTTCGCTGCAATTGTAGGCCTTCTGATTGAGGAAATATTCTGATCAACTCTCGGCATAAGGTAGTCATGTAGAGTTCTCTCAACTTCCACATTAGCTTCACCTTGAGTCGGTACTTGTATCGGTACTAGAACTGGGTTTGGAACTTGATTGGCCATGGTTCTAGCTCGCCTACGGTTCCGGCGATTACTCCTGGCTGTTCCTTCAATGTCTGGATCGAAATCCAATACCTGTAAATTGTTACTCCTTGTACGTTGGTGCATACAAGAGCAACACGCCTGCTAAGAAAATAATAACACACGAAAGTAACAAGGTTCAAAGTAGTAAAATCCAACTATTTCCAATATCAACTATCCGCTAAATCCCCGGCAGCGGCGCCAAAAATTGATCGCTACAAACCGTCACGCTCGCAATAGTACGAGGTCGATATGTAGTGCAATGATAGAGTAGGGAAACGTCCCACAGAGATTAAGGGATTGTATGATTACTGGCTTTCGAAAGCACGCGTACTATTTGAACAAAACATATGAATGATTTTCAAACTGATCACTAAATTAATCTAAAGCTAATTTTAAGCATGTATTAAGCAAAATAATTAAATCACACAAGAAAACGATATTTGTAATTCGATGAAATTATGCTAGAATTTAGAATCTACCACACCCTTCTAATTACGAATTCGATCCGCCTAATCTCCCCTATTACGCAAGTAATCGTTATAGGTTCGTGCCCCCTCTAATTAACTCCTAATCTCTTTCGAGCAATAGAAATCGCACCCAAACATACATAATATACTCAGGCTAATCTAGCACAGTGGGACACACACACGATCCCTATATGCCGGCCTAGCGATCTCTCGACTTTCCGGTCAAATACAGTGGATATCGTGACGAGCACGTTTAGCGCGTCACCTCTCGGTTCATTCACACAACCAATGAATCAATTACAAGATGATCAATCAAGTAAAAGCATTAAGCACACCAAATATCCATATCACAACACAAACATTTTAAGAGAAATTAGGCAAATCATTACAAAAGATTAAGGGTTTGGTGTATTCATAACTCTAGCATATATGTGTTTAGCTCATATTACACATCCAAGTCATTTGAGATAGTAATTGAAATAAACCATAGCAAATACACAAGATTAAGAGAAGAAGTTGCAAGAAATAAACTAGAATGAAGAACTTCTTCTTTGCAAGCTAGGCTCCAATGACTTGATGTCTCCAAGCTTCCTTTGATGCTCCAAAGTGATGATTGATGATGGGTATGGTATGAAATGGAGGTTTATGTGGTGGAGGTGAAGGAATTATGGTGGATTATGGTGAAGAGATGGTGGATTTGATGAAATTGTGGAGGAATTTATGGAGATGAAATGAATGGCGTGAATGGAGTGATTTTTGATCTAGAAAATTATGAAGCATGGTTTGAGAAATTGGTAAAGTTATATATATATAGGTAGGTCAAAGAGTGGGTCCCAAAAGTGGTGAAAAGCAAGCGGTGGCTGTCATCTCGTAGTACGCTCGTAGTACGCTTTAACGTGGTTGTCTGACAAAATCAATTTGGACAAACTGTCGAAACTCGCGGTTCGCGATTTGGTCTAACGTAGTACACTCTGACGTCCCAACCACGAAAGTTGGCAGCCCATCATGTCTTCAAAAACGTAGTACGAACGTGGTACAGATGTTTGTCTAACGTGATACACTCTAACGAAAACTGGAAAAAATGCTCTTTTAACCCGATAGTCTCGTACTTGCCCGGAAAATCTCCGTTATCGCTCGTAGACTCCTCCTAGAAAAAAATGACCTGCAAACACATTATTTAAACATTAAAACAAGGTAAACCTTAAGGAAAACGAGATCAAAATATAGGAAATTAGGGGATACACATAGCATAAAAATAGACTTATCACCAAACATGTGGAGATTGATAGACATTTCATTAAAGAAAAGCTGGAAGAAGGTGCAATATGTCTGCTTTATATTCCTACAGAGGAACAAGTGGTGGATATCTTCACTAAAGGGCTACACAAAGTTCAGTTTGACAAACTTATATGCAAGCTAGGATTGGAAGACATATTTGAACCAGTTTTAGGGGGAGTGTAGAAATGACAGAGCTTTAATTATCTACAACTGTACCTATTGTTATAGTTATTACTTACTTTACTATGTTGTTACCTAGGTCTGCTGTAGTAATTATTACCTACTCTAGTATGTTTCCTAGGTCTGCTGTAATTATTAGTTACTACTATTTTCTCTTGTATAAATAGGTTTATATTTTCTCCAATAAAATTAATTCATTCTTCTCTCTGAAAATCTACAATTTTAAATATCAAATAATGCCCAATCAAATGCGGCAATTTAAAACTTACAGAATTCCACACCATAATTACCAAGATGCAAAGCAAAGCAAACTAAGAATTGTCCTAATAACACCATTTTTAAAAATAAGAATGCAATAAACTAGGGAAAAGGCAACAAATGTCATGAACACATATACACATATTCACGACATCATCTATTGACCACACATTTGGTATGCCGTATTTGAGGGATATCATTCACGACATCATCTAATGTGGCTTGCAGCTGAACGCTGTAAATAATTATTTACGACGTTCTTTGCACATAGTAAAAGGGGTCGTAAATACAATTACAACGTTTTTTAAATCATATTGACGGTGCGTTTGGTATGCTGTATTTGAGGGATATCATTCACGACATCATCTAATGTGGCTTGCAGCTGAACACCATAAATAGTCATTTACAACGTTCTTTGCGCGCAGTAAAAGACCCAATTTGTTGTACTGTCTGTGAACTGTTGTGGTTGAAGAAGCTTCTAAAAGATCTAAAAGTTTAAAGCCCCATGCCTATGACACTTTATAGTGACAATAAAGCAGGAATTAACATTACTCATAATCCTATTCAACATGACAGGACCAAACATGTGGAGATTGATAGACATTTCATTAAAGAAAAGCTGGAAGAAGGTGCAATATGTCTGCTTTATATTCCTACAGAGGAACAAGTGGTGGATATCTTCACTAAAGGGCCAAAGTTCAGTTTGACAAACTTATATGCAAGCTAGGATTGGAAGACATATTTGAACCAATTTGAGGGGGAGTGTAGAAATGACAGAGCTTTAATTACCTACAGCTGTATCTATTATTGTAGTTATTACTTACTTTACTATGTTGTTACCTAGGTCTGCTGTAGTAATTATTACCTACTCTAGTATGTTTCCTAGGTCTGCTGTAATTATTAGTTACTACTCTTTTCTCTTGTATAAATAGGTTTATATTTTCTCTAATAAAATTAATTCATTCTTCTCTCTGAAAATCTACAATTTTAAATATCAAATAATGCCCGATCAAATGCGACAATTTAAAACGTACAGAATTCCACACCATAATTACCAAGATGCAAGAACATTTGACATATAATAATTACACACACATAATTACCAAGATGCAAAGCAAAGCAAAACTAAGAATTGTCTTAATAACACCATTTTCGAAAATAAAAATGCAATAAACTAGGGAAAAGGCAACAAATGTCATGAACACATATACAACATAGTGGTCACCATGGGCGGAGCTCCTCATGGGCTTGGCTGGGCTACAGCCCAGCCAAGCTTTGGGGAAAAAAAAATTATATATGTCCAAAATTTTGAAAAAATGAAAATGTATTGATTTTGTTTATGATTTTTTTTCTGAAAAAATTAAACCAAATATTTTATTTAGTAATAAAAGTGCGTAATATTTAATATTGATGATATATATATATATATATATATTAAATATATAAATTTTAAAATAACTTTTTATTAGAGAAATGAATATTTACCACCGTCCAATGTTCGTAGGTAATAAAGAGAGTTCATTCAGCTTTATAATGTTTCCCATTTCTTTTTAAATTTTTTCTATGTTTCTCATTTTTTAAATGGTTTAGCTTAAAAAATTTAGATTAAATAGTCCCCAAACTCCAAAAATTTTGATTTTTTTTTCTATAATTTTATTTTACTTTTCTGTAATGTTATTCATTAATTAATTTCAATATTTTATGATGGTGTCGGTGTTCAAACACTGTAACCTTTTTTTTTTTTTTTTTTTTTTTTTTTTTTTTTTTTTTTTTTTTTTTTTTTGTGTGTGTATCATTATGATGCTCAAAGTTAAACAAAGTTGGAAAAAATAGTTACAGTGCTAGAAAAAATTTCAAATTTTGTTTACAAGAAAATTTTATTGAACTTATCAACCGTAAAAAATTACATCAAAATTAATATATATATATATATATATATATATATATATATATATATAATTATTTAGATAAACTTTTGATCAAAAAGAAAAATTAATTAGCCCAGTCTGAGAAAATTCTCTAGCCACGCCCCTGGTGGTCACATCACCATAATAAAGGCAAAACATATTTTTGACCATATCATTACGATTTAGAAAAGCTTAATCAATTAATGCTGATCACTAAACGTCTTAAAGGAAGGTAAATCCATATCAATCTAAATAGTCTCATTTCACATTTCTACTATCTAAGGTCTAGTCTTAGGAGCAAAAATGCACATACAAAGGTACCATGCAAATCATAATAATGTGTTTGCATCAAGAAAGTAAAGTTATTCTTCATTCGCCCACGATCTCTTTATTAAAAATTTCTAAAAACTATACATGGCCTGTTTCGGTTTCATACTAACTTAGTTATCTTAAACCAATTTTCGACTGGTTGAGCCTTTTCTTCAATCTATGCAAGCTTTTTGCACTAACCCAGTTTGCTTGTTTGTATGAAATTTAATAAATAAATAAAAACCAGTAGCTTGAGATATAAAACTTCCCAAAATTTTCAACTTTTTGTACCGATTTCAATGCAATTCGTTTTCAAAATAAACGTATTCCATAACACTATATGGCATCTCCTTTTCTAAACCTCCCTTTCAAATGAAGAATTACCAACAGAAAGATTATATGATCTCACTTAAAAGGAACCAATTCAGGTTTCTATAACAGCTACGTGCCTATAATTTACACAAGACAAATTCACATCACTTAATCGAAACAGACCTTAATAATCAATAAACCTTTTCAGATTAAAAATCGAAACAACCATACCATAAATAAATATATATATATATATATATATACATATTTTTCCAATGCACTTCAATAGATTGGGCATACACCAAAATCAAATTTATCTTCAAAATTATATTTAGCCAGAAACCTCCAAATATATTTTTTAGCAAGAAAACCCCAAAATTAACATAAACAAATTCGGTTTTATAACAATCTACCATTAATAAATCCTTCCTCTATTATTGGTCATCACTAATAGCAAAGCAAGAAAAAAAAAATACTGTAATAACAATAATAAATAAATAAATAAACAAATATTAATCACAAAGATCAACAAAGTTTAGTTTGTAAACAAAACAACAGATACATAAACCTAAAAATATGAACTAGAAAAAAAATATCGATCGAAATGAGAAAAATACGAACCAAAAATAGAATACAAAAGGATTAACAAAAATATATATATATATATATATATTATAATAATACTAACAAGATTAAAGGCGATGGTGACTTACAAATATAAACAAGATCTGAAAAAAACCGGATACGCGAAGAGTTGTTTCACAATAAATGCAATCCAAGGCAATATTTGGAAAGAAGAATAAACAACAAAAACCTAACAGAGAGCGAGAGACGTAATAACAATATTGGCTATCAATTATCAAACAATTTTTAATTTGAATTTGATTAGCTAATTTTTGAGGATGAGTCAAGCCTTTATATAGGAGCAACTTTGCATAATTGCCACGGGACTTCTACGTAATTACAGTCGTATCCCCCTATTTTAATTTTCTTTTAATGCTACCTGAATTTCCTCTGAGACGTTTATTTCCTTTACATTATTTATGGTGATGTGCAGATATTTGTAATGACTAATCTACCCTCTTTCCTGCTTTTTTTAATCTGCCTAAATTGATGGATTCTTTTGTTCAGATTCAGTAACAAATCCTAAAAATTAGGTAAGAACAATATAGTGGATTTGATTATATTCAACCAACCAAACTCGGTGTCGAACAACATATGTTGATGTTCTTCAATCTTGATAGATTCAACAAAAACTTAGTAAGAAAAACAACTGATATACTAATATAAGATCTATACAATGAAATCAATGCACCAAAAATAAAAGGATATGCTATTTTGAAAAAATAAACATCTCTATATTTTCCACCAAGGGCACATCCTCCCCTCTTTTTTCTTCTCAAAGTTTTAAACAAGAGGCAAATTTTTCACTACCCAAAATGTAATTTACATACATGCACTCTATTTACATACATCGCTTTGCAACTTGTGCAAATGTTGATGGCCTGTAATCAACAGAAAACCAAATCATGTAATTGTGTAATACATAATCTGGATTTGATTCCATCATTCTTTGTCTCTTTGAGCTGACCTCGTACCCGTCCGAAACACACCACCACCACCCCCCCTCGCTCCTAAACATTGCCCTTCAATTATCCATACCCAAAACAAAACAAAAAAATCCCCCACTAAACCTGTTAATAAACCAAACCCAACCCACTTTTCCGTGAAACCTAACATCTATTCCTACTTTTTATAATTTCAAAGCATTATCATGTTGATCAAACCTCATAAGAGCATTTGACATATAATAATTACACACACATAATTACCAAGATGCAAAGCAAATCAAACAAGGAATACAAACTGAGAATTGTCCTAAATCCTAATAACACCATTTTCGAAAATAAGAATGCAATAAACTGAGGAAAAGGCAACAAATGTCATGAACACATGTACAACATAGTAGTCACATCATCATCATAAAGGCAAAACATACATTTTTGACCATATCATTACGATTCAAAAAAACTTAATCAATTACTGTTGATCACTAAATGCCTTAAAGGAAGGTAAATCCATGTCAACCTTAATAGTCTCATTTCAAATTTCTACTATCTAAGGTATAGTCGTGGGAACAAAAATACATGTACAAAGATACCATGCAAATCATAATAATGTGTGTTTGTATCAAGAAAGTAAAGTTATTCATCATTCGCCCGCGGTCTCTTTATTAAAAATTTCTAAAAATCTACAAAGGCTGTTTCGGTTTCAAGCTAAATTAGTTGTCTTAAACCAATCTTCAGCTGGTTGAGCCTTTTCTTCAACAATAAAAAGATTCAATACAAGCTTTTAGCACAAACCGAAGTACAACTTCATGTCTTTAAAAATTTGCTTGATTGTAAGAAATTTAATCGAAAACTAATAGCTTAAGAGACACAAAACTTCCCAAATTTTTCAACTTTATGTACCAATTTCAATGTGATTCGTTTTCAAAATCAACTTAGTCCAATAACTATATAGCATCACCTTCTCTAAACCTCCCTTTTAGATAAAGAATTACCAATAGAAAGATTAAATGGATCTCACTTAAAAGAAACCAATTCAGGTTTCTATAATATCTACGTGCATAAAATTTACACAAGACACAACTTCACAACACTAAATCTCATTTACTCAAAAACATTAATAACTGAAAACAATTAGGAAAACACAACAATGAAAACACGAATCAATACAAAAGAAAAAAAAAAAAAAAAAAAAAACAGATTACACCAACCGTAAAAAAACAGAACGAATCAAAACAACAAAAAGATTGAAAACGAAATTATTCAACTTACCCTCTCGATCCGTACATGGCTCCTTCCTCCGCTTTGAAAAATACTCGTCTTAGCTACGTCGATTCTCCAACGGAATTACTTACTATTCCTCATTTTAAAAAATATACAACTTTAAAAGATGATTAGACAAACATGTGGAGTGTGTGTTACAGAACACGAAAGGAGACCATAATCTAGAAAAAAAACTTGAAGCTTGGCGTCAGACCTGTTTTTCTTCCAAGTTTTATCTGACCCGTCCATGACCCGCTTTGTGTTTATTTTGACCCGGATATTTTTGACCCGGAGTTTTGACCCAATTTGTTGGGCCATAATTTTTGCAATCTAAATTTTTTGGACCATAATTTTTTGTGCCTCGATTTTTTTTTACCCAAATCAATTAATTATAGAATATATCTAATTTGGCACAGTAATAAATACTGTTTTTTTTTTTTTTTAATTACAAAAATCTCATTTTATAATTATATATATATATTGAAAAGAGAATATCATTCAAAGAACGAAAACGATTACAAAAGAGACGGGCAATCAACCCGAACCAGACCTTCCACCGACAGCGGACAGTCTTTCAGCCAAACGAACTCCCCCCTATGGCTAAGAGCAAGCTTAGCAAGGCTATGAGCCACCTTATTAGCTAACCTAGGAACAAAATTAATAGACTCAAAACAAAGACTCCCCAAAAACTCAAAGACATCATGGATGATCACACCAATATCAGCATTCGGCACCGAATTAG
Source organism: Acer saccharum (assembly GCA_030490815.1). Classification (NCBI taxonomy): domain Eukaryota; kingdom Viridiplantae; phylum Streptophyta; class Magnoliopsida; order Sapindales; family Sapindaceae; genus Acer; species Acer saccharum. Next base: position 18,785,771 of record CM059875.1, read on the forward strand.
AACCAATCATCTTAACAACCGACAAAGCACCAGATTCCAACATCGCAGGAACCAAACCAGCTTCCAAAGCAAAATGCAGGCCCCTCCTAATGGCAAGAGCTTCAGCAATTTGAGGATGACAGCATGCCTTAACACTCTGGCACAGACAAGCCATAACATACCCATTACATTCACGGATAACCACCCCAATACCGGAAAAATTCTCGATCACATTAACAGCCGCATCCGTATTAATTTTCAAGACACCCGAACCAGGTGCCTTCCATCATTAGGGTTGCAAAATAATGCATTAATCGTTAACATTTATATAAAATATTATTTAAATTGAATGCATTAATTATATTTATTGATTTTTATAATTTTAAATAAAAAAATAAAATAGCATTTCAAATAGATTTGTACATTGGAGTACAATGTTAAAATGATGTGTCAAATATAACATTTTACTATTTTTAAGTCAAATTTTACATTGACATTGGCATATACATTGGAGATGATTTTATTTTTATTTTATTTTGATATATCAAACGGAATGACGACAACTCGAATTTGAGATATTGTTATTCTGAATGAGTTTTCTTATCATCAAACCACGTTTAGCGGCGATGTTAATCTTATTGTGTACGTGTGGATTTTTCAATCGCATTACCATAGTTGACGAATTAAACGTTGGAATCATATAAAATATATGAGTAACGCTAATCTTTATAAAAACTTTGCCCAAATTCATACTCAAATAGTGTGGCATGGAGGTGAGTTGTCAACATCACATCACTCACTACATAATCTTTTGATTTACATAATGTTTATAACTCTCATGCCATTTGGCATGAATTGAAAATCAACTTATTTTATAATTTTGACATAAAATGGTGTTTGATAAAACTTCCAAAAGTGATTAATTGATAATCTGACAAGTTTTAACAGTGATTTTGAGAAGTGTGGGGGGTTGCTTTTTAAAAGTGATTATATAATAATTTATTTTAGCATTTAATGAATATTTTAAAATATCATTATTATCCTTATGAAATCAAATCAAAATCATTTATATACCTAATTTAATCTTAAAATTAAATATTCTAATTAAATATTGAATTGATTTATAAAATCTTTTAAAAATATTTTTATTGTTCTTATGGAATTTTTTTTTTTTTTTCTAATTTAAATAGTCTACTTAAATATTGATTTAATATATATAATTAATGAAAAATAAAATAAAATAAGGTTCCAAAATCATATCTATTTTAGTCATTGTAACTAATTTCAACACTTTTGAAATAAAATTATCAAATATATGTATACCGTTTTTGAGTTATACAGTAGTTTTAAAAGTATAATTAACCAAACATCTGCCGATTAACTTCACACTGATTATTCCTTCAGTACAGCTAACAATGATTATTATAAAAGTTACAACAATATCAAACTGGCCCTTAATCTTATTGTGTTTGTGTGGATTTTTCAATCGCATTACCATAGTTGAAGAATTAAACATAGCCAAATATTTTCTTAAATTATATTACTATACAAAATCAATATATAGTATAATCACTGTAAATTAATAACACTGGAATCATATAAAATCTATGAGTAATGCTAATCTTTCTAAAAATTTTGTCTAAATTCATACTTAAATGATGTGGTATGTGAGTTGCCAACACCACATTACTCACCACATAATCTTTTGATTTACATGATGCTGATAACTCTTATGCCACAGCATTTGGACAAATTTTTTTGAAAGCATAACATTACTCAAAATCTATTAATTAGTTAAGATATTAACATATCTATAAGTTACTAGACATATATATACATTAAACGTGGATTATTTTTTATTTTTTTTAATTTCAAACATGGATTTTACTTAATTAATCAATTAAGATTTAATGTATAATTATTATTTTTTTTAGAATGATTCAATGTATACAATTTTACCAACTAAATTTTATTGTGTTTCACTTATTTTATCAATTACAGCCTTACAGGTACATGAATCTACTAAAGATAAAATTTAATCAGCTAAAAATTAAATTCATTGTATTACTCATTTAATCATAAGTATGCAATGTATTCTTTAAATATATATATATATATATATATTCAATGTATTAAATAAAACATGCATTTAACTCGTTTAATCAACAGAGATTCAATCTATACATTTTACTAACTAAAGATTCATTTGTTCTACTAATCTAATCAATTATATATGGATTAATAATTTAATATAAAATTGACAAGAAACGTTTTTTTTTTTTTTTTTTTTTTTAAAAAAAAAAACCTACCCTCATCTACTTGTATAATTATGCCAAACCACAAGGGATGTTGATGGTTTTGTTTTTCATTTAATTGGAAGATAATACTAATGAAGCCAACCCTGCAAGCTTAGTTTATCTAATGCAAGATTTTGCATATGCATAGAGAGTCGAGCAAGTAACTATTATCATATGCACAATCAGTCTAATGACTTTTACACACTAAGATTAAATTTACATATATCTGTGTAGTTGCCAAGACGAAAGGATAAAGAGTTGATGACTGTCGTCTTAGCATCTATCTTCCTACATATCTCACTCACTGTGGCTGTTTCAACTTCCTATCAGATTCTTCACCTTCAACTAACTTGCCGTTCTTCTTTTCATACTCATGCTTCAGTTCCTCCAAACGCCTCGATACCTAATCATACACAAGTATAAGGATTGTACATTAACGAAAAGAACTAATACATAAGAAAGCAGTCGATAAAACATACAAATTTACAAAAACCCAGAATACAATGAGCATAAAGTAGAGGGTAGGACTAGTACGCAAAAGGTAAACATACCTAAGGATTTTGAGTGAATATGCTCAAGTTATCCTATTGGTTTACATGCATTTCTAAAGATACTGTCTGGATCACCTTAAAAAATGTATGTGCGTAAATTGAAGGCTTCCTAAATGTAACCCAAAAGAAGAAATATAAAGCAAAACATAACTCACAGATTACTACACAATTCAAATATATATATATATGATTTATCATTTCCTGTCATTCTACTGAATTCTAAGCCATTTTATTGTCTATTTATTTCATTTTGTGTAACAGAAATAAGACCCTCAAACTGATGTCTAAATTCAGTAAATTACAGAAGTGATCACATTCATATAGTTCTGGGGATTTCTTTAATTTGCAATAGTTAAATGCATTGAAACATTTCCAACACAAGTATCAATTCAATTTATGCATAAATATTCAAAAATTATTTTCAACAACTCTGTTTTTAACAAATTATGTAGTCAGTCGATGACCTCAAGGGGTGGGATAAAAGGTAAAAGGCCTATGGCTCCAACAAAATGGCCAAGGCTTCAAATCCTCTTGGGGATACCAACCGGGAATATATAATATCCCACAAGTTTCCAAACTACCTAGGTTGTTGGGTCATGTAGTATCCTTACTTATCTTAAAGCCCAGGGAAGAAAGAAAGGTTGAGGGATGTCTGAATATTACAAAAAGAGAAAAACAAGCTATGTAGTCAAGCAGCAAACAGAAATTGCTCAATCATCTTTATTGTCCTAAAAAGCAAGCATATTACAACAAAGTTGAGAGAGAGAGAGAGAGAGAGAGAACCTTGATTGAATAAGCCATTGGTAATAATGTATCTGGATCCATTGCATCCTCAGGGAAGTTCCGCAAAGCATGTATGAGTTTCTCAAAGGGCAATTTTATCTGAAAACCAATACAGAAACCATCTATAAGAAGAACATAAAGTTACTCAGATCTGGTGTAAATTTTAGATTTTGACTTACTCACCAAGTCATCATGGCAATATTTTAGCAGGGCCAAACCAACTTTGAAAACAATCTTAACACCCTGTGAAAATGAGATTACATAAGTCTTCATACCAACTTTGAAACCACAAAAACAAATTTCAGAAATATCATACTACCAATCATTTACCTCAAAGAGAAAGACATCCCATATTCGAAGAGCCAAATGGAACGGGAAAGAGTATGAAAAAACAGTTATGAACCACTGACTTGCATACATACTAGGATTTATCATTTCTTGAGTAAAATGCTCTCCCAGCTTTGGCAAGTACTCCCTCACCAAGTGGTCAATCTGAAACAAGTATTGTTGTACAAGAGGTAGCCCTACCTATATGACGACCATAAAAATAACAGTTGTCAGAAAATAAACATATATTCAATTTTGATCAAGAAACAATAGATGGCTTTGACATAATAATAAACTATAGGCAGCTCAACACGACCATTAGTTCCTTATCATGTAAAAAAATGACAAAATAGATCGATAAAAGAAACAAAACACACATAAAAATGTAATTTACTAAGACCAGAACAGATACAAGATTTAAACCAGAAAGTGCCTACATAAGCAAAAAACAGAATGTACAATAAACATATTGTCAAGGAGACCCATTGATACATAGACCTTTAATCTTTTATGGTGTATGCTTAAGATCTTCAAAATTTCTCCTCTTGTACCCTTTTTAAATGCAGCACGGTGGCAACAAGGACTTAAACCTTATAATAAACTTGAAGGTACAATCTATTACCATAGTAAAAGCATAGAAAAACAGTAACTAAATGCATTTTTGCAGCCTAAACTTAACATGTATTTGCATTATCAATGATGCAAAAGAATATTTCTCCTACCTTATTAACATGTGCAAGTGTTTGTGTGCTAGTGTGCGCATCTACAATCAGCCAATATTGATGGAAGCATTTTTGAATGTAGTTAAATCCAAGTAAATTTGGCATGCCAAACTGTATTAAGTGGATTGAATTGTTTTGGTTTTGGATTTTATTGTATCATATGGGATAATTGTATTGTATGGGATATACGATATTAGCTGACTAAATTTAGAAAACGTTTGTTATTGAGTCAGACATATTTTAGAATATTTAAATTATGAAAACACTTTCTTTTTAGAATATTTAATTAAAATATAATTCTAAAAATATTTAACTTAATTATTTTTGACAAATATTTAATTTTAAAATGAAATATACTTTCTTTTTCAAAAAAAAAAAAAAAGGGTCTTGCTTCCTTTTTAAGAAAGCCTGCCCTCTCACAATGGAGGAAGTTGTCCTTCTATTCTTTTCATTTAATTTATTATTTTATAAATTTAATTTAAATAATATGTTAGTAGCATATGGTTCAGACCCACCTCTCCTCATTAGACAGTATGGAGTACATAAACATCCCAGACCGAATGTCTTAATACAGTGTATAAAATATTACCAAGCATTGTGAGTAGCAAATTAGTATTGTATGATATCTTTATCTGGTATAAAACAGTTTACCAAACATCCCCTTCAAGAATTCGACACTAAACACCTCAAGAAAAAAAAAATCATATCCCCATTTGACGAGCACTTATAATAGTAAACAATTATCTTTTTGTTCACAAAGGTGTTGCTAATCTAAGAAATAACAGAATTGATTTTATGACAGCCTTTTCTTGGGACTCAAGATGAAAGAAGCGAGAAATATCAAATAAATTCTTAATCAAATGTATCCATCAAAAGGCAATGAGATGTACATTAAAGCAGAATCACTGACAACCAGATTCTGGCATTATGTTTATTTAATGAATGTTAGCAACCAGAGCTATAAACAGAGGCATGAAAACCCACAAGGAGGATCATAATACTTTAATTTGAAGAGATCTTGCTCTTCTTCTCAAACGATAATTCTAGTTTACTATTTTCTTTATTCTTTCTAATTATCCTAGTGTAGAATGCAAAAATGCAATTCACATCCAACGCCGGAAAATTATCTGCCAATGCCATCCCAGTACATTGACCAAATATGAATAGAAGTAGAAAAAAAAAATGAAAAATAAACCAAAAACAGCAACTATGAAACAATTTGTAAGTTTCATGTTCACCACAGTACTTAATCCTTACGAAGAGTACCAGGATACTGAAAAATTTAATGTCCACATGATACTACAGATTCCTGTAACACCTATCATATCAACATTGCCTTTTCGTATTAATTTAAGTGGTTCACAGCTTCCTTAACCAATAAATAAAGCCTAACACATAAGGAGTAAGTCTAATCACATGGAGCTAAACAGTTAAATGTCAAAAGCCAACATACAATGTTTTGGTTGAAGGAGTTGATTGATCACACTCCTTTCATTATTATTTTACAAATGCTCAAATTGCTTCTAAACAAAGCCACGCCCAAGCTAGCTAAGACTAGTTATAAAAGTTCTAATGCTCTTTATTCTTTCTAATTACCCTAGTGTAGAATGCAAAAATGCAATTCACATCCAACGCCGGAAAATTATCTGCCAATGCCATCCCAGTACAGTGACCAAATATGAATAGAAGTAGAAAAAAAAAATGAAAAATAAACCAAAAACAGCAACTATGAAACAATTTGTAAGTTTCATGTTCACCACAGTACTTAATCCTTATGAAGATTACCAGGATACTGAAAAATTTAATGTCCACATGATACTACAGATTCCTGTAACACCTATCATATCAACATTGCCTTTTCGTATTAATTTAAGTGGTTCACAGCTTCCTTAACCAATAAATAAAGCCTAACACATAAGGAGTAAGTCTAATCACATGGAGCTAAACAGTTAAATGTCAAAAGCCAACATACAATGTTTTGGTTGAAGGAGTTGATGATCACACTCCTTTCATTATTATTTTACAAATGCTCAAATTGCTTCTAAACAAAGCCACGCCCAAGCTAGCTAAGACTAGTTATAAAAGTTCTAATGCACCATTCACTTTAACTAACACTATAATTCCACTACAACAAGATCCTTTTCAAATATCCCAAACCAAAATCCCCCTAAAGCAAGTTAATATTACAGCCAAGCCCTTTATCGACCGACCTCTAAATTTGTAGGTCATCAGCTTCATAAGTGGCACCCTCGGAATTTTTCCAGAAATTCTTTCATTTTTTACAATAACAAACAGAAGTATATATAGAATTTCTTAAAAGCAAAAAGTCACCTGATACAATCCTTCCATTGGGGCATGGACAGCTCCTTTTAATAATGCAACCATTAACCAAAATGCATCCTCTTCGCTCATGTAAAGAAGCAAAAGGCCAGCTAGAAAACCCATTCCCTGCAAGTTCAACAATTTCAGTATCAATCAGTACTCAATATCTTAAACAACGCAAATATGAGTCATTAAATGCCTGAGAGTCAAACCTGAACATAACCAACATCTCTGTCATACACAGAATATGCCTTCAGAACATTGTAGAGGGACCTTTGGCCAGGCCCGTGTCTCTGCTGGAAGAAAACATGAGAAGGGAAGGTACGAGAAATATCCCGAATTATATCCAGTTCTGAAGCTGATGTCTCATATATTACTAGTTGCTGCAACAAACAAACTTTATCAGCTGAAACCAGTTAGAATGTGTGTGTGAGCCAAGTAGCCAACACAAGAGCACAAAGGAAGAGGAGCATCAATTCACCTAATAATCATATACAATACAATGGAAAATTCATCAAACAACTTTATCAATATTTCAACCCCTATCATCAACTGAAACACATTAATTCACTTTACCACTTACATATCGATGGTGGCTGAGATAATCGTCATAGTTAAACTAACATAGCAATTCATCAAAGTGAAGCAGCAATGTTTCAATCAATGTAGTCAAAAGAGGCTCATTACAGAGATTTCTAACAAACAAAGAACTTTACTCGATACAAATCCAACAAAACGTGGAATAGTGTCCCTAGCAAGGAGCCTTATTAGCGGCCAAAGATTCATGACAATTACAAACACATTAAGAATAAAGCTAAGCTGTTACAGGATTAAAATCCAAGTAAATGTTTAATATTCCCAATGAGTTTTACTATCCAATAAAATAATGATGAAAGATGGATAGATAATAAAAGAATGAACAAGAGGTCCGAAATTAGGTGCGTGCTTGGAGGGGGATTAACTTAAAATTTGAGTTAACTATGCATTGGGAAAGGTGAAATAAGGTGTGTGGTAAGCTTAAAAGAAAAAAAAAAAAAAAAAAAGGATAAACAATGAAGAATGATAGAAGGGATAATAGCTTAAAATTGTTATGGAAACTAAGTATAAGACCACTGGCATTCCTTCCACATAATGAAGTGGGGTAAATATTAACAAGAAAAGGGAGAAAAAAAGATGTGTTTTTCCTTCAATAACCAGACATAAATGCATAACCACAAAGATAGTTGACCAGAGTCCAGGAAATATAACTCATATAAGCAATGATTCATCATCTATTGAAATGTAAGGAGATTTTCAATACCTCATAAACACCAAGGTTCATCAGCAAAAGATCTCGGCTCCCTGAGATCAACTGCCAAACTAGACCCCTTAAACAATCAGGAATTCCTTTCCTAATACGCCTTTTCACCACATGAGGTTTTCTCCTAACATAGTGCTTCCAATCACTCCCTCCAACCCCTATCATCTTCCTCCATTTTCTAACCCTTCTTTCCTCCCTGAAAAAAATTATCAAGACTCATAGCAAATAATCTTACTACCAGTCCATCATAATCATTCTAACAGAAATAAAAAAAATTAAAAAGAAAATCCAAAACTGACATACCTCTCAAATTCAACGGTTGACCTGCTCTTGATTACACGTTCAGGTGAACTACTTCGTTCCTGTTTTACAAAACCAAATCTGTCCAATGGTCTTGGTGAAGGAACCGGTCCAGGTTCATAGTCATCTATTCTCCTTCTTTCCATTCAACTATCTCCAACTATCTATAGCTTGTGAAAAAGATAACAAGCTAACTTCTTTCTGAACATGGTGGCTCACAAAATGTTGGATCATACACACAAGCAATATCTGAAAAAAAGAGATAAAGGACATGATATTGTTGTGAAGTAACAAATTGACCATAGTTACTATATATATTGGTATAACCAAAATGACGGGCAATATCAAATTAGCGATGTATAATGTGACAGTTTAACCCTTTTCTTTCCGCTTAAGCTTTTAGGTCTAGTGGTTACTGACCTAGAGGACAGACAACATTATTGTTGTCTGAAAAACCAATGACATAGAAATCACTAGCGGAAACAGCAAGCCGAAATCCAATGCCCCAAATATTTCAGATAATCTATAGGCAGCAAGATAAGTAAAATCCAGCAAACAAAAAAAAAACAACATAAGGTGGTAATACCAATACCCACAAAGGAAGATGCGGATGTTATGCTACAACAAGACAAGACAATAAAGTTCATAAACATTATTCATATTAAAAATAAAAATAAATAAATAACTATTTATTATCACAAAATTAGGTACAAGCCTGCAACACTATCTGTTGAAATCTCAACAATAGAAAAAAATACAGAGATGTTGACATAAGAAAATGGAAACCAAAAACACATAAAAAACCACCAAGCAACTTTGCCCCAGGTTATCATATATATATACACCAAACATGATATACTAATTAAACAATTTAACAGCAATCTTAAAACTTAAACCCACCAATTAGTCGCATGAATATCAAATGGGTCATTCCTTCATCAATTAATTATGGACGAAAATAAAAAATCCGTCTATGAAAATAATAATAATAAAAGCCAACAAGTGAATAAAATGCGTAAGAAAACAAACCTGGGTTTTCGAATTTACGACCATATGAATGACGGGTCTCTCTTCTTCTGATCTAATATCCTTTGTTTGTTAGTGTTCTAATATACGAAAAAAAAAAATCTAAGAATGGTAGTTTTTGGGCAACATCTCCTCCTGCTCCACCAAACCAATAGCTCTACACAAAGTGATGCATGATCATATGATCTGACCAATTGTAAAGGAATGAAAATGGCAATCTCTCGAGAAAATGCTAGTAGATTGGAATAAACTAAAGTTTATCGTTTTGCTTTTGTTAGTATGTGTTTTTTTTTTTTTTCCCTATCTGTTTTGTTTTGTTTAGGATTTTTTTTTTTTTTTTGGTTGAAACGGAAATGGTTATGCTTAGGATCTCTCTTGACCCCAAAACTCTCTCTAAATATAACATGCAATTATCCTTAATTCTAATTTAAGTTAAAATTTACTAATAAAAAAATTATTACTTACATAATCTATAAGTTTATAAATAACTTAGGGTTTCCTTTGGATATTATTTTAGTCTTTCCTCTAAATTGTGTTTATTGATTGTTTTAGGGTAGGGATGGAAATTTTGTCCGGACCCACAGCACTCGCCTAAACTCGACGAATGATTAAATACTATGAATAAGCAAGGAGACAGTACGATGGGAATCATTGTAAATCTGTTCATCAATTATAAATTTATAATTTCTTAAATTGACTATCTTCAATTCAATTATGAATAAAACATCACCGATTTCACCAATTTTATAAAGGAGAACAAAACAAAATCTAAAACAGATGAAGAATGGATTTTAGGGCAGTTTACATGCTTTTGCATGTATTTGGAAATTTGGAGGTGTAGGTGTTAAGGTCATTTTGTACGTAAATTCGATCCCTATTTTTTATTCTTTTTGCTTAGTTCTTGGGTAAAAATCGGGTTTCTAATATGTTTAATAAGCTTGTGCATGTCATATTCCCTTAGAAATAATGTGTGTTAGTGTTTTGAAGAAGAACTGAGGCAAAATGGGCATTTTTAGAAGATGGGAGTAACTTGCTAGCAAGAGTTGCTAAGAGAGCTCGCAGCTCCAGCCAAGGTCAAAGTCTAGAGACACATGCGAGCAACATATGCTAGAAATGCTCGCAATTCAAACTTCCAGCAATAATTGCGATCAGCATATGCTAGCAATGCTCACAATTTTTGTAGCAATTCGATAGTGCCAGCTTAGCCCAATAACGAGATCTTGCCCTCATTCCTCCCCACCTATAAATACCGGGTTCGAAAATTATATAGCACCTTTTTGAAGGTGCATTTTAAGACTATCACAATTTTAGTAACTTAAGTTTAAATGACATATATTATAGTGAACGGATAAAAATGGCCCCCACAATAACCTTCTTCATCATTTTTTTTTTTTTTTTTCAAAATCCTCCATCAATGGAGGTGAAACTCCTTTGGAGGTTAGTTAAAAAGAAGATGAAAAAAAATATTGGAAAAAAATATTATAGGTCATTTCCGAGACTTTTGGTTAATTTCTGAGACTTTTGGTAAGTTTTAAGACTTTTTGGGCAAAAATGAAATTTTTCGAGACTTTTAATTTTTACCCAGAAAGTCTCAGAATATTTCATTTTTACCCAGAAAGTCTCAGAAATTACCAAAAGTCTTGGATAATTTTATTTTTACCCAGAAAGTCTTGAAAATTTCCACAAGTCTCGAAAATGCTGGAAAAGTCTTGAAAATTACATGAAAAGTCTCGAAAATACATGAAAAGTCTCTAAAAATATGAAAAGTCTGAGAAAATACATGAAAAGTCTTGGAAAATACCAGAAAAGTCTCGAAAAAAATATGAAAATTCTTAGAAAGTACATGAAAAGTCTCGAAAAAAAAAAATTCCCCAAAAAAATTCTTCTTCTTCGTCGACCTCCAATGGAGATCAATTTTGACCTCCATTAAAGGTCAATTTCAACCTCCATTGAGGTCGAACGGACTTCCACCGGAGGTTGAACGACGTCGACCTCCATTGGAGGTCAATTTCGACCTCCAATGGAGGTCTGTTAAACAGACCTTTATAAAGAAGATGAAAGAATAAAATCGAAAAAATGAAAAACTGAAAAGTAAATAAAAAAAATATGTAAAGTAAGGGTATTTTTGGAAGTCACTTACTTTGATGCCTTTAAAACTTAAGTTATTAAAGTGGTGATAATCTTGAAACACCAACTTAAAAAAGTTACAAAACCCCATATTTCCTCTATAAATACCACCTCTTTCCACCTCCCAAATAACCTATAAACCACATCCGTAGCCAAAATATATACCCAATATTCCATTTTTACACATTATCTCATCACACAAAACACATATTGCACCTTACATCACTTAGATCCACACCCATCCATCATCATCTTGGCAAAGGACTTGAAGAAAAAGTTGGAGAGGAAGACATATCAAGCAACAAAAAAGGGAGCTTTCGTTAATAGTGTTTCTTCTAATTCATTTCTGTCCATTTCTTTGTTTTTAGTCATGCTTAAGCTTTTACTCAAATATTGTATTTTTTGTCACCTTGAGCATGAACTAAATCTTTTTAGCTTGGGTTACAATGGAACCTTATTATGAATATTGAATGAAGAATGCCGTTTTATTGAGCTTGCTTGTTGATTGTTGAATAGTATTTCATGTTCTTAATTCTTTCAGGTGCTTAACTACCACTTGAATGATATTTGGTTGTTGTGTTAAGGACTGAGAGGTGACGCACACAACGTGCTCGATGAAATGTCTACTACATGTTGAGTGCGATAGAAATATGCAAGCTTGCATGTATAGTCTTTAAATGTGTATCATAGCTCTTAATGAACTCATGTCTATGTCTAATAGTCATCGAAAGATAGGTTATTGTTACATGTGAGTATATCCTATGTTTCTCGAGAGAGAATATTTGTGAGAATTAAGTGAACATGGCTTTCAACATTGATTTGCATATCTCTTTGAATTGACATTTAACCTCATTTGATAGGATTGGTTTGATGAAATTGGAAACCCTAGCCTCTCATCTCATTGCTTGCATTAATCTTGTTTCTTAGTTTGCCTTTAACTTAAGGCCTGTCTTATAACGTTTTTCATGTATTGTTTTTCGAAAAGAAAAATGAAAATGAAAACAGTGTTTTGATTTCAGTTTCGAAATCCTAAAAACGCGTCTAGTAGCACATACTGAAAACTGTAATTTAAAAATAAAAAACGGAAAAAATGTGTCTGGTAGGTTAACCGAAAAATATCAAAAATTATAATTTTCCAATTATTTTTTCTATTGTAATTTTGATACCTGATTAAACCCAAAATAAACAAACAAATGCCTTGATTTTGAATTGGAAAGGCAATGTCAACATATAATGTTGGATCTATTTTGAATTGAATAAACCACCATGAAGAATTTTCAAACAACAACAACAACAACAAAAATAGCATATACATGAACAATTTTTCAAACACCAACAACACAAACACTTCAGAACACATGAACAATTTTTCAACACCACCAACAACAACTATATGGAATATAGCTTTGATTCACAAAATCAATCGAAACATTTGTCAACTAACTCACAATTTAAAAATATATTTAATTTTTTTTTACTAAAAAATAAATTATGCCTTAAATCCTTTTTCTTCGTCAAAGAAGAAAAACCTAGATGAGGAAAAGAAACTCTAAATATAATAATAATAATTACATTAAAACAAACTAATTACAAATTAGATCCATTTTAGAAGAAGAGCCCAAAAGCCAGAGAACAAGAGAAGAAAAAAAAAATTGGGAGAAAAGTTGTCATGACCCCGCCCTTCCGGTCCCGCCATCAACGGCCAGGCACTGGCGCTGAGCGCCATGAGGTGGAGTGGGTACCACCGGTCAATACACACCATTGACCCAATAGTACCTATTATTTATGTTTTGGCCTCCCTCACCTTGGCTCGAACCTGGTACTTATACCATTCTTTGCCAAAGTGAGTACCATTGAACCTGGTACTTATATCATTAATTTTTTATTTTTATTTTTATTTTTATTTTTATAAGATTTAAAACTAAAAACAAATAGTCATTGGGCCTCTTGCCAATGTGGTGTGACTCTCCAAAGGGAGACTCCACCACCACGGTTTAACGCCTGGCACCGTGTATATATATACACCCATTATTTCCTTGTCCCACCTCATGTGTGGGTGTCCTCTCCCCTCTTGTGGGAGTAGTTTTCCGGGCTGTGCTAGTAGTGTCCAATCCTCGCCGGGTCCCGATAGTTGTTGTTGTACATTCAAAAAAAAAAAAAAAAAAAAAAAAAAAAAAAAAAAAAACTAAAAACAAATAGAATTGTAATATAATTGATTAATAGTACATAATGTTTGGGTTTCAATTGGAAGTGGGCCCGATAAGCTCAATTCAATTCAAAAATCAAAACCAAACATTATGTAAACTCGATTGCCAAATTTGTTAAAATTATTAGAGTGGCGATATTTGTACCTCTCAAAAACTGTATGTACACCCTAAAGAGAGCTTCTTTTGATAATTCATTTTTTCTTTTTACACTTCTTTTCTAAAGACACTTCATTCTCAAAATTTAAATTTAAAAAAATTCTAAAGACACTTCTTTTCGTTCCAAAATTATCCTTTTTATCTTTTGACACTCCTATTATAAAGACACTCCATTTTAAAAAATAAATTTCTAAAGACACTTCATTTTATTTTAATAAAAGTTAAGACAAACCATCGTAGCCTTTGGATTCATCCGATAAGTAATCTTTTTTGAATTAAATTATTAAAAAAAGAAATTATCTCAATCATTAGATTAAATATTACATATTAAACTCTCTCTCCTCCAATACATATCTCTAATTTTATATCTCCATTATTTCTCAATCAGACTAACAATTAAGAAAAAAAAACTTACGAATAAGCTTGATTTTTAGGAACCGTATATATGTATATATTAAAAAAAATAATAAATAAAATAAAATAAAAACTCAAAAAACAAGTGCCCTATTTTTCAAAAAAAAAAAAAAAATTCAAAATATGGAAATACTTTTTGTTACTCTTGTAGGTATATGATTACCTAAAGAACTTTAATTCTTTCATTAGTCTTAGAAATTTTGAGTTTAATTGAATTTAGTTGCAACAAATCAAGCTTTCCTTTATCTATTTTTTTTTTTTTTTTTTTGGAAAACAAAGTATTTGTATTGACTTTTTAAATATATATATTTATTACTATTAGTAAAAAATCAAAATATTCATAAGTTTTTTTTTTCTTTAACTATTAATTAGATATTGATTGAGAAAGTATAGAGATAGGATTTTATTTTTATGAAAAATGGAGAGAGAGAGAGAGAGAGAGAGAGAGAGTAATTAGGAGAGAGTGTTTAATATGGTAATAATAGATTTAGGAGAGAGATTTTAATACGTAATATTTAGTCTTGTTTAGTAATTTTAATTCAGGTTAAAATTGTCATTAATTAAAAAAATTAAATTGGAGAGTAAATAGATAATTTGTGAATTGTAAGGAGAAGCTCTCGACCCTAAATTAGTATGGTTTTTAAAATCCAATAATAACCTTGAGTAAAATTACCGAGAAGACTAAATAGTTTGTAAGTACATCCACTAATAATTATTAATTAGTTTCCCATTTTAATCTTTTGTAAAATAAAAAAAATAAAAAAAAAATTTCTATTAATGATTACATATTAACATATATCATTAAAAACACTTTCCATTTTCTTAAACTTTAGATTCTCTTTTAAATACTAATTTCAAATATATTTTCAGTTTATTTTAAGGAAATAAAAATTGATTGCTAAGTAATAAGTATGGAGAATGAATCAAAATCATCCAAAATTGGTTGTGAAAATTTTAAATTAATTATTATTACTTTCAAAATCAAAATCTCTTTAGACTTTTTTTTTGTTATCAATATCAGTTGTTCTTCAATTTTATCAAAAACTTTTCTACTTTCAAATCAATTAGGATATGACACAAACCTTGCATCTCTACCATTTTCGAGAATGGAAAATGGATCTCTAACCAAAAAACTTCAAATCATAGTGATTTTGTGGACAAAAAATAATCAATAAGAAATGAAGAGAGTTACTTGACATGACGAGGAAAGAAAAATAGAGTATGATTTTGTGGAATGAATAATAATAAAATTGATTAAATAACATAACAATATGTGTAAGTGGTGTGTACTTATATAAATATAATATGGTATAATTTAAAAACATGATATTTTTGGTATTAAGTGGGGTTTATTTATAAATTATAATTTAAAAAAAAAAAAAAATTGATGTGTCTGATTACGAAAGGTGCGTACATACAGTTTTTAAGGAGTGCTATTATTATAACTCAAATTATTAATATTTTGCCCAACAGCTCAAACAAGCACAAAACCTAGAAAATTGACCCGAATCGAATCTAACCATCCTGGCTCGGTTTGAGTTGGTTTTTACCAATAAAATTGTTTTCATGTTTGAAAACCGAACATATCTCATTCTACCCGGTTAGGGACAAAAAATAAAACTGGACTAAGAATGCACACGCCTAGTAAGAATCTTGTAAATTACATGCCTAACTTATTACTATCAAATCAGTGATAAAATGCCCGGGAAAAAGTTAGGGACTGAATTATCATGTTATTGTCATCGTCTAATTACCAATTATTGCATGTAACAAATCGTTTGAAAGATAGCTAGTTAAGCTTTGTAATCCCAAGTTGACAATAAAAAAAAAAAAAATCAATTTCTTATAAAAATGTGCACATAGAGGTAAATGAAGTCATTTTGGGAAGAAGATGAACATCGTAAAATTTGAACAATCGTGATATTGATCTTATTAGTATAGTAATACTTCTATTCACTTGCAGAATTTTGAATTTGAGACAACAAATATCCAATTATAAGAAAAAAAATTCACTATTTGAGTTTATTCTTTATATTTATATTCTAATATATTTTATAGTTTGTGTTTGAGAGATTTAATTGTCAAGTATATTTATATATGTTTATGTTTAAGTGATATGTGTAACTCAAGTATATTTATATTTATGTTTGAGATATTTAGTAGTCAAGTAAATGAAAGAATGCCAACAGGGGCGTAACTCAGCTAGTAGATGAACAAGCTTGGGATTTGAGTAAATGACTCCTAGTCAGCGGCTCGAATCCTACCAATGGCGAAAGCTTTCAAAAAAAATACCTGATCCTGGATTAATAGATATTGTCAATAAAAAAATTGGTAAATGAAATAATGAATTTCAAATATTAAGTAGGAAAAAGAAAATAAAAGAAATTAGTATAAGTAGGTAGCAAGAAGCCAAGAACTAGTCGTATTTAGTGCATGTTTGGTATGGCTTTTGAAATGATCAAAAACGCTTTTTTAATTTTGTAAGCTATTTTGAAGTTTTTTTTAGTTGTTCGGCAAAACTCAAAATAGATTTTTTAATATATGAATTGTCTCAATCATTATTTAAAAAAGACATTTTATGTCTATTTGGAGAAGCCCAAAATTTGGGCTTTTCCAAAAAGCTTTTTTTTTTTTTTTTTTTAGCTTTTTCAAAACATATGAATTGTCTCAACTACCCTTTATAAATTTTAGATATTCCACCATAACTCTTTCATTATAAATACATTGTCAACACTTTTTCTATAATTCACTCAACCAAAAGCTAT
The DNA here is from genome assembly GCA_030490815.1 of Acer saccharum. Classification (NCBI taxonomy): domain Eukaryota; kingdom Viridiplantae; phylum Streptophyta; class Magnoliopsida; order Sapindales; family Sapindaceae; genus Acer; species Acer saccharum. The sequence continues at coordinate 18,803,047 of CM059875.1, forward strand.
TTATAAAAATACATCGTCAACACATTTTTTGTAATTTACACAACCAAAAGCCTTGTTTATTAGAAGCCCTACTCATTAGAAGCTCTACTACAAAAAGATCTACTCTAGAAGCTCTATTTGAAAAGTCATACCAAACACACTCTTAATATCTTATAAAGCAACCTAAAACTAAAAAATTATAAAATTATAAAATTATAAAATTAACTATTACAATCTCTCAAGCTCACAACCTTTTAGGTGTAGGTGTGAGGGGCTAACCAGAGCCAACCTCATCTTATCAAACTACAATTTATTTTAATGATAACATATGGATATAAAATTATTTAGTTTTACAATTTACGAATAATTTTACCTTTTGTATGTACTATCTCAAATAATTAATATAGTTAAGAAAATATTATATTATTTGAATAGTACATGTTTGAACAATAATTAAAGAAAATTAAATTATATTTCTTGAAATTTATTATAGTAATATGGTTTACTTAATAAAAAAAATATTATTTTTAATTTTTAATTCGTTTAAATTACATAGAAAAATATGTTCATTTAATAGGTTGGAAAACTGCCTATGAAGGTACCATGTAGTGGATCCGTCTATCTAACCTCACCCTATGATATGGCTTTCACCAACCGCGGTTTGATAAAGCTCCCACTGACAAGTAGTCTTCTTTTGCCCACACCTTATGCTACATCATTGAAGCCCACCGACCAAAATGTACTCCCATTCTTGCACTAGCAATATAAGATTGATCCAAAAACTGACCAAAAGTCTTCGCTTCGGAAGAGAGCAATTCTTCATTCACAGAATCAGTATTCGTGTAGGGTCCACCATTTACGGATTGCGCATGGGCCATAGAATGCTTACTGAGGACAGGTCCTCTTCCCGGTTAGAACAACCAGGTCATCATATAACGTATATAATGTAGGCCCACACATCTCTGGAGAGAGAAAGGGACGGAGACTCTGACTATGGGATAGTACAACCCATATCATCCTTTATGGTGCATGGGAATGCCTTCTTTCACGCATGGGCATCTAATGCACCTACGTTTTCCCTCCCATCTTGTGATTATGCCATTCCATCCCTAAGGAAACAAGCAAGCGAAACTAGGGTTCCACATCTATTTATACTTCCATTAGGTTGTTCGTGTCTTCCAAACGCTAACTCGTAGCAAGCAATGAAGGTCTGATGCCTCTCAATCGATTGATTATGCAATTCCATCCATTCTTAAAGTATCTTTTTCCCTACAAGCCCAGTCATTCTCTTTCCTTTACTCCAAATCTCCTTCATGAGGAACCTTTCACCCTATCTTTTTATCCTATCCCGACAGGGGCATAGCTAGCTTCTTTTAGGTTAGTGAAGGGATGGCTATTCAAGGATTCAAAGCTTTATTCGGTTTCTACCCGCATGCTAATTTCGTTGAGTCAACGTCCTTGGTACCTGTTGACGGTGATTTTTGATGGTCACCGAGTCAATGATTATCTTCGAATTGCTATAGTTTATGAACGAGAGTGATTAACAATCAAGAAGAAATAACAAGCAATTACGTGGTAAAACTCTAATGATTAGAGAAACATCCACGGGTTGTTGCCTTAGCAACGAAGCCAAATTCACTATGAAGAATTGTTACAAAAATATTGCCTTATAATTTCTTTTTTTCTTGCATACCCCGTATTTCTGTATAAAGGGGGTATTTATACATGTTGCTATTAGGGTTTGATGCTGCCACTAGGGTTTAGTACTTGGTGCCCAAGTTTTAGGCATGTATTCTAGTCCTAAACGGATTCTGCTTCCTTTTTTATAGTATATTTCCTGATTTGGCTGAGTCCAAGTTTGATTCTGATTCCTCTTTTATTTGCGGGAAAAATATTTGTTTTCCTTATTTGAACTCTGAGCAGCCACACCGTTGCTTATCGTGGAGACGCTGGTCGCTGATTATGTCCTGTGTTTAGAATATGAACACTGGTGACTATCTGTCTTATTAACTCCCGAGTATGCCCGAGTGTGCCCGAGTGTGTGTGCCCGAGTGTGTGCCCAAGTAAGATTTACTACCCGAGCTGATTGTCTTTGTTTGCGGTCGGGTTACTTACTCTTTTTCCGAGTAAGTTGTCGTGGGGGATTTCTGCTTCATGAGTTGACTTATTTTGACTCCTACTTGCATGGCCTTTTATGGCGATGACGTGTCCCTCATGACTATTTTTACCTATAACAATACCCCCTTAAATATTTGAGCCGATCGCGCTGAGTCAGGTCCTCTCGGGACGAATATTTAACCTCATACCTTTTTACAACTAGTCCTCGTTTGTCGTTTTCTGTATTAATGTATCCTCGTTTGACTCGAAGCCTTAAATGACGTGTCTTAATTACGACCACACACATTCGATTTATCATTTATCTCAGAAATCTTTTGATGGTGACGTTTTTGCTCTCTGACGGCTCAAGACGCTCTCTGGCTGCCACTTGTCTCTTTTTATTTGGCTGTGGTACGGTGCATTTATGAGACATAACCCTTCTGCTCGCCTGCATGCAGCCTACGTCATGGCCCACGCCCTTCTGTTTTCCCGCTTCTCTGTACTTTCTTCTAGGGTTTTGTTTTTTGTTTTTTTTTTTTGAAACCGATACGTCATCTATATATTTTGAGCTTTTTCTTTTCTATTTTTATCTCTTTTTCCACTATCTTCGTGTATTCTTTGAGAGAAAACTCGTCTGTGTCTCTTGCTTTTCTGGGTACTTCGTTTCGTTCTCCAACTTGTCTTCTTCATCTTGCTTTACTGAGATCATCTGCTTCAACCCCCAGACTTTTTCTCGAAGATTCTTCCTCAAGGGTCTGCATCGCCTCCGTTTTTCGCTACATCAAGGTTAGTTCTCATGGATTCTGCAGCTAGGTACCGTCTTTTTACTGTTGGTATGATTGCCATTGAGCAAAATGATGCTCTCACTGCATCGGTTGTTCACAAGTTACTGAAAGAACCTCTCTTTGATCAACCGCATTTTACTAACGCCGACGTTTCTGAAATTTATCGTGATAGCCCTGCTGCTTCCGGAGTTCCTCCCACTCCCGAAGTTCATTCTGTTTCTTCGGGTTCATCGCAGCCTAACTCCTATCAACCTGAAGCTCGGTCAGACTCTTCTGCTTCCACTTGTGTTGATACTCAGCCTTGGAGAAGACCGGGGAAGAGGATGAGTACTCGTAAAATTTATAAGGATTGTGACTCCCGGAAGAGCCGAGTCACAGCCCAAAGGATCGTTGAGAATGATATCGAAGAGGAGCATAGGGCCGCTCGCATTCCTTTCTCTCCCGAGCGAATATGCGCCTATGACGTCAAGCCAAACGTGGTCGGCCCTGAAGAGATAACAAAGTATATACGGCGATTCGATCTAGACAGCAACGTGATTTCGCTGATTCCTGCTGAGGGTCGAGCTGCATGGAACCCCCCACCTGGCCACGTGGCAATCTATGGGTCAATGCTCACTTGTGGTGTTACTCTTCCTTTACAGTCTTTCATCACTTGGTTTTTGGCTGAGGCCCGACTCGCTCCGGCGCAGTTAACTCCGAATAGCTACCGGATCTTGATGTGCATATGGCACATGTGGCATAGAATGAAGCGGCCACCTCCCACACCTCGTAAAATCCGGCACTTCTATGCGCTGAGGCCCGTGGGGAAGACTAGGGTCTATTTCCTTCAATCGACCCAGCCCGAGTTCTGGATCCCAAAAGATGTGGTGGTCAAAGGTGAGATCGAGCCGACCACAGACGAAAAGATGAAGGGATTTGTTTGGGGCTTCCCCACTTCAAACAAATTTTGGAAGAATAGTTGGTTTTTTATGGGCAAAAGCTGGGGCCAGTCAATAAGTTTCAATCTTGACAGTACTCGGATAACTTGCAAGGTCCCTCGGTACTTTTGTTCGCCCCAATGGAACCATATGACTTCCGCCTTCACTGACGAGGAGTTAAAGACTCTGGCTCGGGCGGCCGTTCGTCCTTTGGAGAAGAGGGGTAAACCGTATCTCTACAATGAGGGCAAAATGATTAAAGCTCACCTTTTTCCCTAGATTTCTGCATGCCGCAAACGCTGTAAGCTAATTGTTTTGCTTGGTTGCTCTTGTATTCTTTTAAAATTAGTCTACTGACTCGGGTTCCCTTTCTTTTTTTTTTTTTTGTTAAGTGTTCGATGTAGACATAGTCTGCGATGCTCTGGCACGCCGGATGAAAGGCATCATGGAGGCGAGCCGAAAAGCAGTTCTTCGCCAGAGAGATGCTGGGATAGCCCCTCCCGAAGATGAATCTGATGAGAGTACTCCCGAGAATCCTCCCGAGGGAGATGATGAGGAGGGAGTACCCGATTATGTGCCTGAGGAGACCGCGTGTTCGGCGGAGGCCGTAGGCGTCCCGAAGAGCTTTGGAGCAAGTAGGACCGCTTCTGATCAGGACAATCCAGCAGGTCCTTCTTCCAAGGGGAAAGAAAGAATGGGGCACCCCTCTGAGCCAGAGCAGGCGACATTTCCCAGTGGATCCGATTCTCCTCATCCTGCTGCAAACATGCCAATTGCTACCTCTTAGGGTGCTGAAGCGGTTGGGGGATATTCGAGCGTAGTCACTCTGGAAATTCCAACTCCTACCGAGCCAATTTCTACTCCAGGTCCGGAGATTCCAATTTCTACCGAGCCGATTTCCACTCCCGGGGAGGGCGGCGTTGAAATGAGGCATCCCGATCTGGATTCTGAGGACCCGACAACTGACTTGAATCCTCGCAGGAGGCAGTCGGGGAAGAGAAAAGCCTCGTTTTCTCCTGGTCGCCCGACCCCCAAGATCCCCCGAGTCGTGGTATATGTTGATTCATCAAGTGATGAGGGGGAAGGAGAGGTTGGAAAGAATGCGGGTATGACCCTTCCGCAGGACCAGATCAAAGGCAGCGCTGGTGGCTCGGCTGTTTCTCCTCGGGTGACTACGTCTGCTGAGCTCCCTGGAACTTGCGTTGGTGATTCGGGCCCCTTAAATCAAACAGGCGATCCTGCTCCCGAAACTATGCTACGGGCCATGGCTTCAGGCTGAGCCTACATTGGAGAGGATCATTGGAGTCGCTTTAGGGTTGGCACCGTTTCCGACCGACTTTGCAACTTCTTCAATAGCGCTTCTTATGTGAGTAACGCCTTAGTTATATGCGTAATTTATTATTTTTCCTTTTACTTTTGCTCTCGTTTTTACTTCACTTTCGTTTGCTGTTAATTTACCGCAGATAGTGGCTGAGATGTCCGGGGCTTGCCAAGCTGGTGAAGCTCAGGCGGAAAGAATAAGGCAGCTTGAAGCCCAACTGAAGGAGAGTGAGGACCGTCGCTCTCGGGCTGAGTTAGCTTGTCAAGAGGGGGTTAGATCAAGTCAGGTGCTTCTGGATCAATGCTTGGCACGGCAAATGGAGGCTGAGCAAATAGCATCTCTCGCTGCTGAGGAGGTCAAAACTCTGTAGGATCAATTGTCATCCACTCAGGATGCTTTGCTTCAGGCCGAGCAGAGTGCTGAAGACGCCAAGTCAACTTATGAACGCCGAATCGAAGACTTGGAGCGTCAAGCCCTGACAGTCAGGTCCTTGTCGAAGGAAGCTAGGCTGGAACAAGAGATACAAGGCGTTGACCGTTTCAAGAGATCTCCAGCCTATGATGCTTTGCTTCTCCGGGAGTTCCAGCGGGGAATGGTCTCGGCTGGAGAATTCTTTAAGTAGAAAAACAGGGCGACTGATCGGGCCAGGGCCAACTGGAGCCTCTCAATCAAAAAGCATGTGGACACATCTCTGGAGTCCCTTCGGATCCAGATGAAGGAATGGCGGGCATATTGTAAAAGTAAAGGTAAAGCGCCACATCCCATGCACCTTGAGGTTCCTACTGTCGATTCTTTCTCCACTTTTTATGCCTGTGAGAAAGCAGGGATTGACAATGAAACCCCTGACTTGGGACTCGTCCCCGGGACTGACTATAGCGCCTGGGTGAATGACGAAGAGGAGGATGTGATTGTGTGGCCCTCGGACGACAGTCTCTTGAATGAATATGTAATGGAACCTGATCCGAGTATCGGCGGAAGCAGCTCACAACCCCCAGCGCCACCTACTTGATCTTTTAATTGCTGTCTTTTTTGTAATACTCTTTGTATTCACCTTTTCCCATATATACATACGGAATTTTATTTTTATATTGTTCCTCTGTTGCTAATTTCAGATTTTTTTTTTGGAAATCCCTAGCTTTTCTTTGGCCGAGTATCTTATTTGCTGGCAGCTTAATCAATTTGACCGAGTATCTTATTTAACTGGTAACTAACTTTAGCCGAGTATCTTATATAACTGGCAGTTTAATCAATTAGACCGAGTATCTTATTTAACTGGTAACTAATTTTAGCCGAGTATCTTATGTAACTGGCTTTTATCGCAAAAATTTGCTTCACCTCAATGTTACGCCGAGGCTCACCACGACCATACGTTTAAGGTCCTTGCACAAGTCACCTAGGACGTCTCCCGGTTTTATCTGTGCGAGGTTTCGCCGAATCGTTGGGGTAACTTATACCGGCCAACACGGCTGCGCATCTCACTAGTCTTTTTAGCGGCGCTCCGAGCAGTTTTCTAGTTACTCTGGTGCCTCGGCTTTGCCTTTTTGCTAAGGGACGCGTTTGTATCGCCTTAACTAGACGGGCACGCTATTGCAGCTTATTCGCCCTTCGAGCACTACTCGTCCGCTCTTTCGCAGCTTTATAGCGCCCGACTCTTTTTTGGTGTTTTATTCGGTCTGCTTTTGAGTGACCACTGCTGAAGTATTTGTTCTTTGATTATGGATTTATTTGATTCCACCGAGTACTTCCATACTAGCAACTGAACTTGAACTTTATTAGGTGATCAACATGATTATGAAGTCAATAAATAAATCTGAAATAATTAAAGCGGAAACTAAAACTGAGCTAAAGCGGAATAAATTAATCATAGAACCATGGTCGGATTCCTTAGGGATAGAAAATCTTTAGATACTGTGCATTGGATGGTCGGGGTACCAAGCTGCCCTTTGGTCGGGCTATCATGTAGGCCCCGTGCCCTACATTTCCTTTGATGATGTATGGCCCTTCCCATTTATCGACAAGAGATCCTGCGGATTTATCTTTGGTATTCGGGGGTACTCTTCTCAGCACTAAATCTCCGAGTTGGAATCTTCACTCCCGAACGTGGGAATTGTAGTACCTTGCGGCCCTTTGCTGGTACGCGGAATTTCTTACTTGCGCTGTATCTTTGATCTCCTCAAGCTCGTCTAAGTTTTGCTACAGTATATCTACATTGTGCTCGGGGCTGTATAATTGAACCCTGGGGGATGTAAAAGTTGTTTCTGCTGGGATAACAGCCTCCGTCCCGAATGCCAGCGCAAAAGGGGTCTCTCCCGTAGACGACCTTATAGTTGTTCGGTATGCCCATAGTACCTCGGGTAGTTTGTCCGCCCAGCCACCTTTCTTTGCCTCTAGTTTTGCTTTCAGTGTGTGCTTGATCACTTTATTCACAGCTTCGGTCTGGCCATTGGTTTGAGGGTGAGCAGGCGATGCGTAGTAGTTTGCGATCTTGAATTTTTCACACATTTCTCTGAACTTCTTATTGTCGAATTGGGTTCCATTGTCCGTTATGATGATACTCGGGATCCCGAACCTATATATTATGTTCTTCTTGACAAAGCTGGTGGTGTTTGCCTCGGTGATGTGTACGAGTGCCTCTGCTTCTACCCATTTGGTGAAATAGTCTACTGCCACAATAGCGTGCTTTGCCCCTCCCTTTGTTCCTGTGGGCATTGGTCCTATCAGGTCGAGTCCCCACATGGCAAAGAGCCAAGGTGAGGTTAAGCTTCTAAGTAATTCAGGGGGTTGCCGAATGTCATTTGCTATTCTTTGGCATGTTTCGCAACTCTCTGCGAATCGCTACACCTCTGCAAACAGAGTCGGCCAGTAGAATCCTTGCCTAAGTATCTTGTGTGCTAGGCTTTTACCCCCGGTATGGTTCCCGCATACTCCACTGTGGACGTTCTTTAGGATCTTTCTGGTTTCTTCGCCGGCAACACATCTTTGTAACACTTTTGAGAATCCTTTCCTGTATAATTCTCCCCTCAGAATTGTGTACCAGGTTGACCTGTATTTGATGCGTTTAGCTTCCACAGCATCCTCCGGTAGTATGTTCTCCTCCAAGTACTTTCTGAGTTGGTACGTCCAGTCGCCTGGGCTTGGTCGGATCTCTGCTATCATGATTTCCTCGGGCAGATGTGCCACTGGTATTGTTTTGGATCTGATACTTATGGTGGCTGAAGCTAGTTTGGATAAAGCATCTGCTTTTTCGTTCTCTTCCCGAGGGATCTGAGAGATTCTGTATACTATGAATTTTCTAAGTAGCCTCTTTGCAATGTCCAAGTAAGCTATCATGTGCTCTTCCCTTGCCTGGTATTCGTTCAGTATCTGGTTAACCACGACTTGAGAATCGCTGTAAATTTCCAGCTTTTCTGCCCCTAATGCTATACAAACCCTTAGGCAGGCCGGCCAACAAGGCTTCATACTCTGCTTGATTGTTGGTTGCTTTGAAATCAAACCTCATGGCACACTCCACAGCATCACCTTCGGGGGTTGTTATGACTATTCCTGCCCCGCTACCATGTGTGTTTGATGATCCGTCTACATGCAACTTCCATTGGAATTCACTAGTCTGTTCATCTTCCATTATCCTTCTTACCTCGGCGTCTGGCTCGGTGAATTCTGCTATAAAATCAGATACCGCATGCCCTTTGACTGCCGCTTTTGGTGTGTACCTGATGTCGTATTCGCTGAGCTCCACTGCCCATTTAGTCAGTCTTCCTGACACCTCCGGCTTTTGAAGAATGAGTTTCAGTGGGCAGTCTGTGTACACCTCTATTGTATGCGCTTGGAAATATGGCCTCAATTTCCTGGCCGATGTGATCAGAGCTAGCGCTATTTTTTCCACCGGTGAATACCTGATTTCTGCTGGTAACAACGCCTTGCTTGTGTAATGTACTGGCATTTGTATTCCTTCCTCCAATCGGATCAATACCGAACTTGTCGTCACTTCTGTAACCGAGAGGTATACGTACAATGTTTCTCCCACCACTGGTTTTGAAAGGATGGGTGCTCTCCCCAAATACTCTTTCAATTTTTGAAAGGCTTCTTCACATTCTTTACTCCATTCGAGCCATTTTCCCTTTTTTTATTGCTCTGAAGAATGGGGCGCACTTGTCTGTTGACTTGGCTATGAATCAGTTGAGTGACGCAAGACATCCCGTCAGCCTTTGCACATCTTTCAATGTCTTTGGTGAAGCCATTCCTTCTAGTGCTTTGATCTTCTCGGGATTTACCTCAATTCCCCTTTGGTGCACCTGAAAACCTAGAAACCTTCCCAACGGTACTCCGAACATGCATTTGCTTGGGTTAAGCTTCATCTTATACTTCCTCAGGACGTCAAAGGTTTCCTTCAAATCTTCCGAATGTTTTTCTACCGTAGTGCTCTTGGTCAACATGTCATCCACATAGACCTCCATGTTTCTCCCAATCTGCCGAGCGAATATCCTGTTCACCAACCTCTGGTACGTTGCCCCGGTATTTTTTAATCCGAATGGCATCACTTTGTAGCAATACAAACCCTGGTCCATGGTAAAAGATGTTTTTTCTTCGTCTGCTTTGTTCATCCGGATCTGATTGTATCCCGAGTAAGCATCCATGAAACTCAGCAGTTTGTGTCCTGCTATTGCATCTACCAACTGGTCAATCCTCGGTAGTAGGAAACTGTCTTTTGGGCAAGCTTTGTTCAAGTCTGTGAAATCCACGCACATCCTCCATTGTTTGTTCTTTTTCTTGACCAATACTACGTTGGCTACCCATTCCGGGTACTTGACTTCCCTTATCGATCCTGCGGAAAGCAGCTTCTCCACCTCTTTCTTGATCGCGATGCTTCTCTCTGGATTGAACAATCTTCTCTTTTGTACCACTGGTCGGAACTCTGGGTTGATGGAAAGGTGATGTGATATCACCCTCGGGTCTACCCCCAGCATATCTTCGTGACTCTAAGCAAAAACATCCTTATAATCTCTCAGCAGCGCAACGAGTTGGGTTTTGACATGTACATTCAAACTTGCCCCTACCTTCACTGTCCTACTCGGATCCCCTCCTTCTAGCGCCAATTGTTGACGGTGATTTTTGATGGTCACCGAGTCAATGATTTATCTTCAAATTGCTATAGTTTATGAACGAGAGTGATTAACAATCAAGAAGAAATAACAAGCAATTACGTGGTAAAACTCCAATGATTGGAGAAACATCCACGGGTTGTTGCCTTAGCAACGAAGCCAAATTCACTATGAAGAATTGTTACAAAAATATTGCCTTATAATTTCTCTTTTTCTCGCGTACCCCCTATTTCTGTATAAAGGGGATATTTATACATGTTGCTATTAGGGTTTGATGCTACCGCTAGGGTTTGGTACTTGGTGCCCAAGTTTTGGGCATGTATTCTAGTCCTAAACGGATTCTGCTTCCTTTTTTACAGTATATTTCCTGATTTGGCTGAGTCCAAATTTGATTCTGATTCCTCTTTTATTTGCGGGAAAAATATTTGTTTTCCTTATTTGAACTCTGAGCAGCCACACCGTTGCTTATCGTGGAGACGTTGGTCGCTGATTATGTCCTGTGTTTGGAATATGAACGTTGGTGACTATCTATCTTATTAACTCCCGAGTATGCCCGAGTGTGTGCCCGACTAAGATTTATTGCCCGAGCTGATTGTGTTTGTTTACGGTCGAGTTACTTACTCTTTTTCCGAGTAAGTTGTCGTGGGGGATTTCTGCTTCATGAGTTGACTTATTTTGACTCCTGCTTGCATGGCCTTTTATGGCGATGACGTGTCCCTCATGACTATTTTTACCTATAATAGTACCCTTGAGTGAATGACCTAACCAACAGGTAGATGGATATAAGGGTTTGTTCACGACCCCTCGATGCATTCCAGAATCTATTATTAGCCCCCATGAGACCTCTCGCCTCATCATCCCATTCCTCCCGAGGCCCACACGCACAGGCCCCTAGAAACGTATTAGATTCTAGTCTTCCATCCACCCAGGGCAATGACTGTTCACATGATGCACATTTCTTAAAGAATGGTGATTAGGAAATAAAGATCACTCATTGAAAGGAAAGATCAATCTAACACCAAAGAGGGTGCACAGAGGCAAGGTTAATGGTTAAAGGTTGGGTAATGGCCAATAAAGAGAAAATGTGGGCAAAGAAGGCTCAATTAGCTAGATTGGCAACCGTTGATGAGTTGTGATCTGATGTTTGATTTTTTCAAAGGGTTGATGGCAAACTTATCTTTTATCCCACCTAGAATAAGATAGAATTAGGGTGGATGTTGATTGCTTTATCTTAGGTTAATATACCTTTCTTATTCTCACCCTACCCATATTGAATGAAGGTTGGTATGAGCATGAAAACTCTGATTCAAGGTTGTCCTTACCGTACCTAGTTGAGGGAAGGATAAAAAGATGAAGCCCCGAAACAAGTAAGGCTAATTGAGTTCCATTTAATAGCTCAGGTAAGGTTTCCGGGATTGGAGTGGCTCGAGTCGGGGATGGATAGAGGATATCCCTATTATGATCCCTATGGGGCTTTTATCAAATCTATATCTCTGACTGACTTCTGTGTCTGAGGATGGCTCTAGTACTCGCTAAGGAAGTCTTATGGTGCTATCTAATCGTCTTTAGTTTATGTCTCTATCATGCCATGAAAAGATTGGTCATTACACTTGCAATGATGTCAAGATAAGGTGATTTGTAAACCACCATGATTCCTTTTAAGAGTTTAGTATCGGATTCTAATCCAGCATTGGTCCCTGTTACGTGTGTTGAGTTAGAAACCCAAACTAGGATGGTGTAGATGAAAGAGATTGATTGGTACTACGGGTGAATAAAATATGGGTGACAGGTTGAACCATTGGTCATTGGTGGTGATGAAACCCTAGTATTTTTGGCTAAAAATAAATTCCTTTCATAGACTTGATGACAAAATGAAAAAAAAATCATGAAACCCAGGCTATAAAAAATCTAATAAAGTGAGTCACATGTTCATGTACAAGATAGTATCATTACTACTAAAGAGTTGGGTGTCTCCATTTATTTTTTTTTATCCCTGGCAGCTTTTGAAGGAAGTTAATGGGTAGTCATGTCAGTTGCCCCATCCTAAATTGTCAAAGAGAAGACAATAAGAATCTAGCTACTAGGAGCAGTCTAGCTACTACTACTAGAAGAAGGGAATTCAAAGCTTGCTACTAGGATAGGAGTAGACAAGAGGGAACAAATGATGAGAAAGCTATCATCTGAACTCTAACAACCTAGCCACTAGCTACTTAGACAACATCCCTCGAGAAATAGATTCCATTGATTAGGTATTGATTAGTTAGTTACTATAGTTGGGTTTTGATCTGTCCTTGCTTGATAGATGCCATACTAGTTCATTTAGGTACTTACCTTCAGGTATTAGATTACATGAGAAGAGCAGGCTCTATCCATGGGGAAAACGCAAATTGCTAATTGTTGTTGTTGTGTCTTCCGTCTGTTGTAAGAGATAAAACTAGTTAAAGCAGAGAAGACAGAAGAAAAAAGGAAGGGAAGATAGTTTAGGATTAGACTTATTGAGAAAGCTAATGAAAAGAGTCTATCAATCGAAAAAAAGATAATAGATCTACCAGGCAAAAGACTAAGCTAACCACTACCAAGGCAGGAAAGAGACATTCGCATACTAGCTATCACAAACTAGAAGCCTATATGCAGTCCTTTGAATTACATTCACAGTGAGGTAAGGAAGTTAAACCACATACTAAGACCAAGATCTATCTCTTATCCTGCCTTTCCTGGCATCCATATTCAGTTAGCCCCTTCCCTCCTCCTTCAAGCCCTCCATTGATGAAGACCGAGAACTTGGGGTAGTGATACAAGCCACAATGCACTCAATCAGATAAGCAGGAAGATCAACAACTTTCAAAATCCCCAGCCCAATGCACTGAGTCGTAGGCTTTATTCAAATCCATTTTCATGGCACATCGAGGCTTCCTTGTCTTCATGTGGTAGTTTATAAGGAGTTTCTGAGCCAAAAAGACATTATCAGTAATGTTCCTCCCTTCAACAAAAGCAGATTGGTAGGGCTAATGACCTTGGGAAGCAAGCCTTTTATCCTATTAAGTATTAGCAATCCACTTTGTAATACACTTATAGATCATATTACAGCAGGAAATAGGTCAAAAATCTCCCATGACTGTAGGATTAGGTATTTCAGGCACCAAAAAAATGATAATGGAGTTAACTTCCCTTAGAAGCTTGCCTAAAGCAAAGGAAAAGAAAAACTTCATGACTTTTATCACATCCTGCACTTTCAAATACCATGAATTTAATTAAATTCAAAAGAAAGGATTGATTTCTTGCTTCTTGATCGGTCATTTATTGTATATGTTTTTGATCCCCATTCCTCCAATCAATTGCTTGTTTCTCGAGTCTTTTAGTGATTTAATGTGTGTTTATGAGCTTTTTCAGGATTTTGGATCCAGATGAATATATTGAAGAATATTAGGCAAATAGTGCTATTTTGAAGACTTCAGGGGCTTTCGTGCAATTATCCAATAGTGCAGCTAAAAGAGCTCCCAATTGTTCAGCAGCGGTGCAACAGCGCTCCAAGATCAGTAGGAACCGCTGCCTCGCCGCTGCCGCTGCCGCTGCCACTGCCGTAGCAGTTCTCCGTCTCTCGTCAAGACCGCTGCCGCGCCGCTGCCACTCTGGCAGCGGTCACGACAGCGGTTGTGCGATAAAAGGCCATTCGAGGGTTTCTTTTCGCAGTCAGTTGGAGCAGAGCCTATAAATAGGTTATGATATCTTTTAGGGGACGCTCTCGCTCATTCGCTCTAACTTCTCTCTGGCTGGTTCTGCAACTCTTCCATTCAGACATCAGAGACTCTTTGCTCATCACACAATCCACCATTCATCTTTACTCATAGAAGATTCGAAGACGAAGGCATTCATCGAGGATTTGAAGAATTTGTTGAAGCTTTTCAATGGGTTTTATCTTTCCTCCCTCTTGTTTCTTTGTTTCTAATATGTGTAACTAACTCCATACTAGGGAGTCAATGTGAACCTCTATGAATACTCTTTGTTAGAATTGACTATATATTCTTAAATTCAAGTTTTGATTCATTCAATTCATTCTAAGTCTTAATTCTTTGTTTATGTTGATGCATGATCATACGTTGGCATGAATTTAGGGTTTTGATAATTTAACAATTAAGTTTGGAGTGTTGATCTACACGTAACCTTAATTAATATTCAATTGAATGGGTAAAACTGATCTTAGCATTGATCTATGCAAGTAGGTTTTGGTTCATTAGTTCTTGCACTTAATGGGTTCTCGGTTGTAGTTTGCGCCATTGATCTATGGGTAAATTATAATTGAGAACACTTGATTCATCCCAGGATCATACGGTAACAATCATAAATAAGATAAGAACGAATCCTTAACTTGAGTTACATCTTTTATCAAGGTCAATTCGAAGCATTGAGTAAACATAGTTGGGGAGCATTGATGACCTAGTCCTCTCACCTCTTGATCACATTCATATATTCTTGTTAATTGCTTTCTTAGTTTAATTTAGTTTTAATCAAATCAATCATCAAACAAACTCTCTTGGTTACTTTTAATTGCTTAGCTTTAATTAGAATTAGTTATAACTAGTAAATCACTTTTCTTCGTGGGAACGATCCCTACTTGTCACTGTACTTATCTCACGATTCGTGCACTTGCGAGTTAGGTTTTTATAACACGATTTTACACATCACTTCTGCGAAGAGTGGAAGAGGCTCATCTCCTCTCTTCAGTTGAGCTGTCCGCGACACGAAGACCTTTTTCATGTAAATAAGGACAATGTTTCCATATCTTCAAAATCGAGTCGATTTTTTTGATGAAAAAGCCTCTATCTATTGATACTGAAGACGAAGGTGTGCTTTGAGGGTGGTCGTATATCAATATCACTTTCCCAAAATCGATCAAAAAACAGAATCGATCTACGCCCAAAAACAAACAAATGCTATACTTTGGTCGGATCAGAAACAACTGATCCATTGCATTTTTTATTTTATTTTTTATTAAAATGAAAAAGGTACAAAATAAAAGTCTCTCTTCTTTTTTGGAAGAGAGCGGAACTCTGTCAAACCTTCCACTATAATGAATATGAGTATGAGTCAAACTACACTTTACTTTACGTCCCTTTATCTTTCTTAACTTAAGCTCGGTCAAGCGGAGGGCAGACCTTCTACAAGTCTAGAGTGTGTGATTGAGCATGTAAGTCAACTTATTTAAGTGTCGCGCCATTCTCATTTCGAGAGAAAGCCTTTCTGAAAGCGGCTCAACTCTTCTTATTTTGTTGCAATTCTCAATTTGTCTGCCTCCAAAAATTGAGCAAACAAGAAAATAGAAAATAAAGGAGGCATTCCATGATTGGAAAGGGGACAGACTTTATATATGGATTTTGTGTGGATTGAATGCTAGATGTGATCATTTGTTTATGTATGGCTTTTGTGTATTATTCTTATTGTTCTGTGCTGCTTTTGTGAATTGTCATGGAACTAGTTGGTTCGTGGAAAATTTTATTTTTCCTTGATAATTTTGTTAATTTATGTTTCTGGGTTCTGTTTGTATGATGGTTTGGTCTTGTGTTTGATCATTTGTTTACTAGAGGTATGGTGTTATGCATTTTGTTATTTTTGTAATGAACTAGTAATTTTTTTTTTTTTTTTTTTTAACTTTATTCAATGTTTTGTGTGGATTACTTAGGATTTTAGCTAGAATCTTCGTTCTTTATTTGAATATCAAGGATGATATTGGGGAAATGAGAGTGGATATTGGTCCCCTCATCCCCATCACCATTTCCCAAACCTTCTCTCATCCCCCCATTTCCCCATTTGGGAAAAATGGGGATGGGGGAGTTTGGGGGAGGTATCCCCATCCCCATTTCCCTATTTTTCTCATTTCTCTCATTTCGCAATCCGAATTTTTTCTCTCTTTTCCCCATTTGACATTGTTTAACTAAAAATTGGGGAAATGGGGATTTTGGGGGAAATACCCATTTATAATCTTGAATGTAGTATGGGAATTGACTATTTTATTTTCTTAGTGATCATCACTTTAATGCACACAATTTGGGGGATGACCTGGAGACAAAAAAAATGTGCTTTGGGTAGAGGTGACCCAATACAGGGTCACCATGACCCGAAACACAAAAAGCTTCAGGTCACCCTAACCCAAAGCACATTTTCATGGCTTCGGATCAAGCTTCATTTCAATTTTAAAAAAAAAAAAAAAAATTACAATTACATGTGAATTTCATAAAAATAAGGATTATGAGGTTGAAAGGGAAATTTAAATTTAATACTTTACTTCTAACCATTTTATATAATATTCTCCAAGACTTTATAATACATCAATTTTTTTTTTTAAATCATTATGGTTAAGAAAATGTTGTAGATAAAAAAAAAAAAATCATTATAGTTAAGAAAATGTTGTAGAGGAAGAAAAAAATATATAAACTATTGGTTAGAAAATGTTTACTTAACTTATTTGGTAAATTGGTTGGTAAAAGTATTAATTAAGGTTAATAAATATGGTGTAGTGATAAATTGGTTGGTAACTTAATTGGTTGGTAAAAATGGAGTAGTTTTGCAATTGTTTTTCATTTGGGGGTACGTTTGCAAGTCCTTCCCTAAAAGGGGAATTTTTGCTAAAAACACTATATATAAATTCTTTTTTTTTTTTCCCATATATTTGGCTTGAAAATTATAATTTCATTCATTTGACTAGAAATACCGAACATACATTTTTTTTTTTTTACTGAAATCAAATTTGAAATTTGTTCCTTATTTAAATTTTAAAGGCTGGGCTTAATTTTTTAGTTCTTTAACTCAGGCCCAATATGAAAATGAAACCAATTTGTTTTTCATTTTTTTCTCTTAAGGTCGATTTGTTTTTTGATAAGTCTAAATGATCAGATAAAAAATCTATTCAAAGGTTTTATTTGTTTTTTCTTAAGTGATCTAAAATCTTTAAAAGAACTAAAAAATTAAGCCGAGCCTTTAAAATTTAAATAAGGAACAAATTTGATTTGAGTAAAAAAAAAAATGTAAATGAGAAAAGTTGATATTACATTTTATTTCTTTGCCTTTTTTTTTTTTTTTTGAAAATAAAAAATAAAAAAACATTTGAACCAATCAATTATCTATCCATATTATGATCCCTCAATATTATGTATTTCATATGATCCAATTCTTGAGTGGTACAATTCAATTTTATCATAACAAAAAAATTTGAGCCCCTCTAATTTTTCAAAAATTAGACCAATCTACAAGTATGTTGAAATTCTATCAAGAGATTGTGAGAAAAGTATTTTGATAACAAGTTCTCACTTGTGAAGGAATGTAAGAAACCATACACACTTGTTTTAGAAATTTTCATATCTTTAATTGGGTTTAAATGCAATTTTATTGTGTTGTTTTTATTCCAACATCAAAAAGTGTTTACTTACATGTTTTGAAAAAATTATTTATTTCCTAAAACAAGTTTTTGCTTTTCAAATAAACATAACTATTTTTTTACATACTCAAAATTGTGATTTTTTTTTTTTAAGTAAAAATTGTGATTTGTTGATTTCATTAGAAACTTGAGTCTTTTAAGGTGCGTTCGATGCAATTTCCGAAAACTGTTTTTCGGTTGCAGAGAATATGTTTGGTAGAGTTTTGGGGATAAAAATCAAAGAAAACATAGAGATCCGATTTTCAATTTAATGCTGTGAAAGAAAACTTTATGGAAAACAACAAAGACATATTAAAATGATGAATATATATATATAGTCTTTCTATTATCAGTTCCTTACAGGTGGACCATTAGATTTAAAAGATGCTTTGACAAGTGCATACAGGCAAGTCAAAGTATTTAAATCTAATGGCCCACGGGTAAGGAACTGATATATCTTTTATCAATTCGAACTAACAATAGAAAAATTGTATATATATATATATACATACAGTCTTTATATTATCAGTTCGAACTGACAAAAGTTGTATCAGTTCCTTGTATGTGAGCCACTGGATTTAAATACTTTGACTAACAAGTGCATACAGCCAAGTCAAAGTATTTAAATCCAGTGGCCCACATGTAAGGAACTGATATAACTTTTGTCAATTCGAATTGATAATAGAATTTCTGTATATATATATATATATATATATATATAGGTGAATTGGGTTTCTAACATTTTAAAACAATTAAATCTCTTTTCTAGCAACAATATTCATTTCTAAAATTGCATATAAAATGTGCAAATATAGATAGGGGACTTTTTCCTTTTAACCATTTTCTAAATAACCAATTTTGACTATTTCTTTATATTTCCACATATAAATATTAACGATGTAAGTAAATTGCACAAATTAAAAAGCTAAAGGATAGAGAAATCAAACACAATAATTTTTACATGATTTGACCTCGCCTACTCCACGCCTCCAAACCAATAGAGATAGAGGATTCTTCACTAGTCAATGTCCTCAAGACCCAAATCTCTTACACAATACAACTTGGTGATAACACACACCAATCTCTACCAAGTGACCTCTCTCATTTGGATTTCTCTCAACACAAATGTTTTCCACACTCAAATACAAATATAATAGAATTGATACAATGAAATCCTCTCTCAAAGGGTAAATTGAAAATTTAAGCACAAGAATATGTGTGATATGATTTGACGACTCATATTGGCTTAAATATCACAAAGAAACTTCATAAGAATGATGATAAAGTTTATAGGCTTTTAGAAGACTAAAAAAATGGCTTAACCGCATAAGTGATGAATTTATATCAACAACAACAAAACAAACATAGTAGTCGTTTTTTGCCTGTTGGATGGCAAATTACATTTTGATCCTCTAGTTTCAAAATCCAGTGTGGCCCAAAACAGTTTGAAACAGTTCAATTGGGTCCCTATAAAATGACAAGTTTTCCCCAAAGTTTCAAAACAGCGCGGTTATACCCCTGATCAACCTTAATGCATTCTAGGTTGATTTTTCAATGTCTAAATGACAAATTTAAACCTCAACCAATCTAGATAGGATTTAAGAACACTTAGGATGATATGGTAAACATCATTAAAGGATTCTAAGGTCCAAACTAAGTCATTTGAGCCAAGTCATTCAAATCACATATAACTTATAGACTAGTTTACAATATGTCAAAATAATAAACCTAAAACTAGTCTTCTTCCTTCCAAGCTTCAACAAAATCTTCTCATTGATATCCAAAAGCTTGATGCATTAACTTTCCATGCACATAGATGAATTCCTCAAAGTATTACAACATTGCATGGTGCCTTTTTGCTTATTCTCCAATAGCTTGAAAATTTACAAAAACCAAAGCTAAATAAAACATGTTAGAACTTTCATCAATGTTTGTTATCATAAAAATCAAGGATTAAAGCATTGTGCTAATATATATAGGGTTAGGCTATAGAGCACCGGTGTACCCATACACCGTGTAGGAAATATTGTGATCGTAATTTGAAAAGGTGTGATTCAACCTTTGATCGCAATATTTTCTACATGCTGTATGGGTACACCGGTGTTCTATAGATTGTCATATATATATATATATATATATATATTCTTAACATTAGTAAAATATATTTTTAATTAAAAATGTTTAAAAAAATAAAAAGACACTAATCAAAATTAATTCAATTTGAAAATTGTTTTTGTTGATAATATATATATATATATATATATGGGTCAGGCTATAGAACATCGGTGTATCCATACACCATGTAGGAAATATTGTGATCATAATTTGAAAAAGTGTGATCCAACTTTAATCTCAATATTTTCTACATGGTGTACGGGTACACCAATGTTCTATAGATTGTCCATATATATATATATATGAAAATATGAAAATAATTTCTCATTTCCAAATGAATATTTAATATATATATATAAGCATTATCGAACATTTCAATAGCTTTCAAATGGTAATGCGACGTGCAATGCCTGTTGACGACCAATAGATTGCTTACTCAATTTGGTGTTGTGCCCGCTTGAGCAGGCAACATGGAAACTCGAGCGATAGCGACTAGTAGGTCGCCTGCAGACTAGCATGGCCGCTTGAGTAGATACATTGGCTACCTCACGTCACAACTTCACATTTTTCTAGTTTTTTCTTTTTCAAATTTTTCTTGGACCATTTAAATAGTATTTTTATTTTTGTGAATTGGGCTGTCCGGTAGCCATATTTTAGAGTGTTTTTGTTTTTGTTTTCTGAAAAAACTTTTTAATTCATGTTCGGTAACTGTTTTTCATATTGTTTTCATAAAATAAAGAAAACACGGAAAAAAAATCTAGTGCTAAAAATGAAAAATATAGAAAACATGTTTTCTATTTTGTTTTTTTTTTAGGGATAATTACCCTAGTGGCCACTCATTTGGTCATGCACTATCAAAATAGTTGTTAGATGAGAAATTCAGTTAAAATGGTCATTATGGATGAACAATGTGACAGAAATGACCATCCATTAAGAAAAATACCCTAGTAGTAGAGGCGGACCTTAATGGGGACAGACCCGAGCCATAGCCGAGTCAGCCTTTTAAAAAAACACAAAAAAATTATTAGTCACCTCACCTCTCACATCTCTCACGTCCTAACACACACACACACACACACACTCTCTCTCACACACACACATCCCAACACTCACTCTCTCTCTCTCAATCAATCAATCAAGTCTCAACTCCCATTTTTTTCTTTCTCTCTCTCTCTCTCCCTCACGCATCCCAAATCAATTCGCTCTCTTGAATTAATAATTATTTCCAACCTAACAACTTAATGTTCGGTGAACAAGTTAATGTAAACCTTCATGAACAAGTTCAACGTAGATTGAACGAGTTTAACGTTCATCCTAACGTTAAAGTGAACGTTAAACTCGTTCGGTGAACAAGTTAACGTAAACCTTCATGAACAAGTTTAACGTAGGATGAATGTTATGTTAGGTTAAACGAGTTTAACATTCATCCTAAATTTAAACTTGATCGGTGAACAAGTTAACGTAAACCTTCATGAGCAAGTTCAACGTAGGTTGAACGAGTTTAACGTTCATCCAAACGTTAAACTTGTTCGGTGAACAAGTTCAACGTAGGTTGAACGAGTTTAACGTTCATCCTAATGTTAAACTTGTTTGGTGAACAAGTTAACGTAAACCTTTATGAACAAGTTCAACATATATTGAACGAGTTTAATGTCCATCTCAACGTTAAACTTGTTCGGTTAGCAAGTCAACGTAAACCTTCATGAATAAGTTCAACATAGGTTGAACGAGTTTAACGTTCCTCTCAACGTTACATTTGTTCGGTGAATAAGTTAACGTAAATCTTCAAGAACAAGTTCAACGTAGGTTGAACGAGTTTAATGTTCATCCTAACGTTTAACTTGTTCGGTGTAAACTCGTTCGGTGAACAAGTTAACGTAAACTTTCATGAACAAGTTCTACGTAGGTTGAACGAGTTTAACGTTTATGTCAACGTTAAATTTGTTCAGTGAACAAGTTGACGTAAACTTTCATGAACAAGTTCAAAAGAGTTAAATTTTAGGTTAATTATTTGGGTTGTATAATATTACTCTTAATCTATTATCTATTCAATTATTTTAATTTAGGTATTTTTCTTAGTTAAAGTTTATTTTTTCTAATTAACAAGCAAGGGTCTTAGGTTTGTTAGTTATAATTTTAAGTTAGTGTTTTGTTGTTTTTTTTTTTTTTATGAATTTATTTTCCAACTACAATTTATTATTTCTAGTGTTATATTAGAATTTATAAAGTATCATTTTAACCAAATTGTTTGATAATTTTAGGTTATAATGTCAAACAACCATACATCAAAACCAAGAAAAACTATACTTCAATACTTTGGGAAAAAAAAATCAATTATCGAGTGAGAGTGGATCAAGTTTTCCATGTAATGTCAGAGGCGAGGGTTCAAGTTTGTCTTCTTCATCTAAATGGAATAAAAACAATGTTTTCTTATTGAGAGTTTATATATATATATATATATATATATATATATATACAAATTCTCTATTATCAATTCGTCCTGACAATAAATATATTAGGACGAAGAATGTGGATCACTAGATTTACATACTTTGACTCAAAGTGTATGCATTTGTCAAAACTTCTCCATAATTTGTGGTCTACATTTTTCGTCCTGATATATTTATTGTCAGGACGAACTGACAATAGAAAGACTGTATATATATATATATATATATATATAGTTTTGTTATAACTCACCCTAGTAAAAAATATCCTAGGTACACCCTGCCTAGTAGCCATCCATTTGGTCACACGCTACACTAGTGGCCACCCAATTAGAGCATTTCCAAAAGTTTCTTTTGCAGACCCCCTTATTTAAAGATGAATGTTATTGTAATGGGCCATTAAGGGGGTATGTGTTCTAAGAATACTCATTTAAATAACTCTTTTATAATTTATTATTATTATTTTATGTGGAGCCCACTTATTTTTTTTAATATTTTGTTATATACCCATAAACTATATTTCTTATTTATATGTGAAATCCACTTAATTAAGGAAGACTGAAGCCACCACTTAATTATAAGGGAGTGAGCTCCATTAGATTCTAATTAAGGGAGTCATTAAGGGATCTCTTGGAGCCGTAAAAATTGCAACTCCTCCCTTAATTTAACTAAGTGGCTTGTTTAAGAGATCTCTTGGAGGTGCTCTTATGAATTAAAACTAAATTAAGAAAACAAAATTCAAAAAAAAAAAAAACTTTCCATCCGTCACACAATCTCCATCATTAAAAACTAATTATTAAAAAACAAATAAATTAAAAAGGAGCGGAGAAGGATTTGTTTTTGTTATTCAAATTATCCGTGGAATTTGTTTTTGGAAGAAAAAAAAAATCTAGGAATGTTTGATATTGAAGGGTGATGACTGATGATGAAGGTGAAGAGATGAGGCTAACGATGGTGATGCAGAGGTTATAGGATGATGATACATTTTTTTTTTAAACTATTTATTTTAAATATTAAAAATACTAATTTTAAGAAATCAAAAAATAAGTAATAGTTAAAAAAATAAAAACCCTAATTTAAGTTTAGTTTTAATTCATAATGGGTGGCCATTAGAGTAGCGTGTAACCAAATGGATGACGATTAGGGCCATTTTCCCGATGGATGATCGTTTCCATCACCTGTTATGGCTATTTGAATTGAATTTCTCATATAATTGTTATTTTGATACGACCTTACTTGAACAGAATATGTTCTATAGGCTCGTACCTCTGTATCCTTGAGTTTTAAAGAGAAGATAATGCATGACCAAATGAGTGGCCATTAGGATAATTATCCCCTTTTAAAATGACATTTTTTTTTCTCTCTTCTCGTTCTTAAATTTTTTAATGATTTTTTTTATATATATTTATTGCCATTATTTATATTTAATAAAATTAAAATTATTTCTAAATTATAGGGTTTTTCTTCTTCTTCTTCTTAAAATTTATTTATGATATTTTTTCTAATTTCTTTTAAATTTATTAATATTGTTTATATTTAATAAAATTAATATTATTTCTAAATTGTGGGTTCTTATTCTTCTTAAAATTTATTAATGATATATTTTTTAATTATTTTTAATTTTATTACTATTATTAATATTTAATAAAATTAATATTATTTCTAAATTATGGGTTTAGTGTTGAATAATAATATGTTATAATGTAAAAAAAAAAATGCAAATTTAATATTACATTATATATATATATATATATATATATTTAGTTAATCTACTGAACGCGTCTTTACTGTTTTTATTTTCATAATACAGTTTTCAACATATATTAATAGATGTATTTTCAGATTTTGAAACTTAAATCAAAAATACTATTTTCATTTTCATTTTTTCTGTTCGAACAATAGCAAATGAAAAATGTCTACCAAACGCACCTCTCTTATCTTGCGGTTTTATGAAATCCGATTTAAACAATGTTTCTTTTTAGGAAATAAACTCTTAGGTTTTGTAGCATAATCAAAAGAATGTTGTGAGAGAAACAAATTTTATATTACGAATATACTTTTATCTTAAACATATGCACCATATTTTAGTTTTGGCTTGAAATACAATACCACTTATTATAAATATTATATGAAGTAATAACCATTTTATTTAGACGTTTTCTCTCAATTAATATTAGTATATTTGTCTTGTGTTAACTTGAATATATGTTTTTGTCTTGGTCCCCCGAAGCGAAAATGCTAGCTTCACCTCTCGAGATAAGGTAGATGATGATGATGATTTTAAGGATGTATCAGCTTAACTGAGATGTCCTAGTGGCCAATACACCAATTGATTCCCGATCACCAACAATCTTATTTAAAAGAGTGTTTATGAGAGTTTGCATGACTCGCTCAAGGGTCACATGGTTATATCATGTTGGGTAGAGTCGCAAAGACGTGTGCACATGTGTATCTATTATTGGTTATTTTGAAGAGCCTTGCCATTATTGTGCTAACTTGTTCCCTCACATGGAGAAATTTCAATTTCAATGTCAATGTGGAATCTAATTCAAAGATGGAACCGCGTTGTGTTTGTCATCCAACATTGCAAGATGTTCATTTTTTCAACAACACGCTTTCTCTCTTATGGATAGGTGGATAACTTTCCTTTCCTTCACATTTTTTACACATAAAGTTTACCTTTTTTGCATCTTAACAAAACCCATACAATGAAGAAACCAACAATCTTCTCACTCACGTCACGTCACAACATGACATATATCTTAACACATGATTTTAGTGTGACGACGAACAGAATGCACACAAGTCATTTACAACTTTCCACATTTTCTCATCTTTACTTCCAATTCTTCAACAAAATCTCTAAGTAAAGTCTTTGATTGGGTCAAAACCAGTTAAGTCCCCCCGTTTCTTACTAATTTTCCGCCCAACCGCCTCAAAATAGGTAAATTACAAAAAATGTTGAAAAAAATTGAAAGAAGAGTGAAAGTAATAGTCACCAAACCCTTTAAAAGACCTAAGAATTCTCATAATAATAAACCACCCCCACCGTCTCCAATTCCACCACCTGAAGAAGAGCAACCAACAATGGAGCCACAGCATTCCAAAAAGCCACCAACTGGGCCATTTCTGTTCCCAAAAACACAGTCCACTGTGCTCCCTGACCCTTCACAATTTTTCCCACAAAGTCTTCTCAAAACTCCTCTCCCTACAAATTCTTTCTTCCAGAATTTCACTCTCAAAGCTGGTGATCAGCCTGAATACATCCATCCATATCTCATCAAATCCTCTCTCTCTTCTCTTTCTCTCTCCTACCCATCTCAGTTCCACAACTCTGCTTTCATTTACCAGGTTTTCGTTGCTGATCTCACCATCTCTGCAGCATCGGACTCTGGTCCGCAAAAGGGTCACATAATCTCCTCTTACAGTGATCTCAGTGTCACTCTTGATCTTCCTTCTTCAAATTTACGTTTCTATCTTGTCAGAGGGAGTCCTTTCGTGACCGCTTCTGTCACCGGTAATACCCCTGTTTCGATATCGACAATCCATGCGATTTTGTCATTTGGGACGAGTAATTCCAACACCAAGTGCACTATTAAACTTAACAACGGCCAAACATGGCTTCTGTATTCGTCTTCGCCGATAAATTTGACTCAAAATGGCCTTTCTTCGATTACTTGTGATGGGTTTTCGGGTATAATTCGGATTGCAGTGTTGCCGGATTCTGATCCACGATACGAGTCGATTCTTGATCGGTTCAGTGCTTGTTATCCAGTTTCAGGTGATGCCTTTTTCAATAAACCATTTTGTTTAGAATACAAATTTCAAAAGAAAGGTTGGGGTGATTTACTTATGTTAGCACATCCATTACATATTAAGCTTTTGTCTAGTGATGATGGTGATATTACTGTTTTAGAGGATTTTAAGTATAAAAGTATAGATGGTGATCTTGTTGGTGTTGTTGGAGATTCTTGGGTATTAAAACCACCCTCAGTTTCCATGACTTGGCATTCAATTAGAGGAATCAAAGAAGAATCATACGATGAAATAGTTTCCGCGCTTAGAAAGGATGTTGAGGCCTTGAATTCGAGTGCTATAACAACAACATCATCGTATTTTTATGGGAAATTGATTGCTAGAGCAGCAAGGTTGGCTTTAATAGCTGAAGAGGTGCGTTTTCTTGATGTGATACCGGCAATAAGGAAGTTCTTGAAGGATACCATCGAGCCATGGTTGGATGGGACTTTTAATGGAAATGGTTTTCTCCATGATGGAAAATGGGGTGGCATTGTGACAAAACAAGGTTCAGTGGATTCTGGGGCAGATTTTGGATTTGGAGTGTACAATGACCATCATTATCATTTGGGGTACTTTCTTTATGGAATTGCGGTGCTTGTGAAGATAGATCCTGCATGGGGAAGGAAGTATAGGCCTCAAGCTTATACGCTGATGGCTGACTTTATGAACTTAGGCAGAAGAGAGAACTCGAATTATCCACGTTTGAGATGCTTTGACTTGTATAAATTGCATTCGTGGGCTGGAGGGTTAACTGAATTTGCCGATGGAAGGAATCAGGAAAGCACAAGTGAGGCCTTGAATGCTTACTATTCAGCGGCTTTGATGGGGCTAGCCTATGGAGACACTCACCTTGTGGCCACTGGATCGATGCTTGCAGCACTGGAAATTCAGGCAGCACAAACATGGTGGCAGATAAGAGAGGAAGATACTTTGTATGACAATGTTTTCACTAGAGAGAACAGAGTGGTGGGTGTTTTGTGGGCTAACAAAAGAGATAGCGGACTTTGGTTTGCTCCACCTGAATGGAGGGAGTGTAGGCTTGGCATTCAGCTGCTACCCTTATTGCCCATCAGTGAGGTTTTGTTCTCTGATAGTGGATTTGTGAGACAGCTTGTGAATTGGACTTTACCAGCTTTAACAAGAGAAGGTGTTGGAGAAGGTTGGAAAGGGTTTGTTTACGCCTTGGAAGGGATTTATAGCAAAGAGAACGCTTTGGAGAAGATTAGAAACTTGAATGGATTTGATGATGGGAACTCACTCACTAATCTCTTATGGTGGATCCACAGTAGGGGTAATGAAGATGAAGAGGAATATGGTGGAGGAGGGGGCAAATTGTGCTGGTTTGGTCACTATTGTCACTAAATTTGTCTCCCTTGTGTATTTATTTATATATCTAAGTTGAATAACATGTAAATTTGAATCACAGAGTGGCAGTACCTGATGTGATCAATTTTACTTTCAGGGGACAATAAAGATGTAATGTTTTAATTGCTTTTTATACATTGTAAGTTGGCTTTAATTTCATAATTAAACTTCTATTCAATAAAAAAAAATTGTTAATTAAACAAATATTAGTGCTTAAAGGTGAAAAATGGGGTTTGAGCAAGCAACTTAAATTCAGAGAGAAGAATAAGCAGTATTTGATTAAATACTCTACACTGGGTTGATGATTGTACATTTTTATTTTTTTATTTATTTATTTTTTTTTTTTTTGAACATAATCGCCACCCAAAGACAACAGCCAAGGGCAGCAACAACACAGAACATACACTAATCAGGCATATCAGCCTGGATAACAAGAGTAGTGCACAAAGGAAATTCTT
The DNA here is from genome assembly GCA_030490815.1 of Acer saccharum. Classification (NCBI taxonomy): domain Eukaryota; kingdom Viridiplantae; phylum Streptophyta; class Magnoliopsida; order Sapindales; family Sapindaceae; genus Acer; species Acer saccharum. The sequence continues at coordinate 18,830,836 of CM059875.1, forward strand.
CTAACCAGAAAAAATCTTCGACATTCTTCGACATTCTTCAACGCCTGCTTAGCAAGAACACGGGCGACTTGGTTGGCCGTCCTGGAGTGAACTGAACACACAAACCACCACACAGATTCCTTAACACAGCAATATCCTCAAGAATAGGACCAACAACAGAATTCAAATGACTGCCCTCCATAATCCATTTCACCACCACAGCTGCATCAGACTCAAGGATACAGGGAAACAGCCCATAGTCCCGACTGAAAATGATTGCCCTGCCAATAGCCATTGTTTCAACAACTTGCGCGCTAAAGGAAGCAGTCAAAACTTGGGAGCAGCACGCCATAACAGACCTAGAACCATCTCTAATAGTCAAAACTTGTTGCCATCTGAGCATCTCCAACTGGATTTCATATTGAAGGATAACACCAAATTGAAGCAAAAATTCCTCTTCAACCGAGCTGCATATTTCTGCGTTAAATTGAGTTGGTCTAGGGCGCAACACCGTAGAATTGACGCAATTTTGTTCCTTTTTTTAATGCCTATGGTTTTTTGTTTAATCACAATTTTACCCTTATTCGATAAAATTTATTCCAATTGTATCCCCTTTTATTATTTAAAAGTTTTGTTTAATCACAATTTTACCCTTATTCAATCAAATTTATTCCAATTGTATCCCTTTTTATTATTTAATGATTTTGTTTAATTTATATTTTAATTTAATTATTATTTATATTAACATTTATAATAAACTAAAATTAAGTATATAATACAAAAATTATACTATTTTTTTTAAATCACTAATTTGAAAACACTAAAATTGAAAGCAAAATACAACATTAAAAAAATTAAAAACATCATAAAAACATCATAATGATAAAATAAATTATCACTAACTGGGAGACAGTAAAATTAAGGGGAAATACAACATAAATTACAACAACAATTTAGTAGTCCAGGAGATCATTTCCGGATCCTTCAAGATCATTGAAATATTGGCAAAAAAAAAAAAAAAAAAAAAAACAGAGGTATTTTGAGATACTTGGCCTTGTTGTTGAGCTATTTTTTTCCATAACTCTTGATTGTTCACTTCGTAAAAACCCGTGTACGCTTGGATCAGTTACAGAATTCAAATCTTTTAGTAAGGGACCTAAGGAGAACCACGAATCATACGAGAATAAGCCGACTTGCAAGAAACCTGCCCATTCCGAGAATGAGCCCACACCAAAGAATCTGCAACTAGAGAGATAGCAATCCTATCGATCTGAAAACAGAGATTTGAAAAACGAGCTCGAAAATTATCTTCAAGAACCCATATGCCATCATGGATAAAATCAGAAACCCTTGCCTTAAGAGTGCTAGCCAAGTAATCAGGAATCCCCAGAAGCTCCAAAATGGGAACCCTCAACCAATTGTCACGCCAAAAATCTCGCTGAGAATTCTCACCAATGAGCTAAATGCCCTTTTTAAAAAGATCTGAATAATGAGAATGAAAAGAAGGCCAAATCGACAAAGTGACATACCCCTCCTGAGATGAAGCTGCGTGAGATACTGCTCACTTAGAAACGAAAAAGCAAAACCTTCAGAGGTCATAAACTTCTAGGTGAGCTTCTTTAAAATAGAATCATTCAATAACCCAAGATCTTTCGTAAGGCCTACAACAACGATCCCAAGCAACCCGAATCAGTTTAGTCTCCTCACAAGAACCTGTCCACAAAAAAATTCTCAACTTGCGATTAACCAACCGCATCAAAGAAGAAGGTCATTTGTAGATCATGAAAGAATGCACAGAGGAGCTCATAATGACTGACTTGATTAGAGTAGCGCAATCGGCCAAAGAAAGGTCTTTCCCCTTCCACTTAGCAAACTTAGACAATATTTTATCCACGATAGGTTGTAACATGAACTTATTGGGCTTTCCTCGAAATAAAGGAACCCCCAAGTAAGAGAAAGACAACTGACCAATCTGCATACCAACCAAGGACTGCTATCTACCAATCTAGGGCGGGGAAACAGAAGATCCAAAATAGATAAAAAAACTTACCCCAATTAACCAGTTGACGTGAAATTGTACCATAAACCACAAAAGCACACATGATATTCTTCAGATTCCAAACTGTGCCTTTGCAAAAAATCAGAATATCATCTGCATAAAACAATGCATTGGAGCAAAAAATCCCCTCAGAGAAGAAATAGGCAATAACTGAGAGAAATCCACCATCCTAGACAGAAGCCTACTAAGGAAATCCTCCGCAATACCAAACAGGAGATGGGATAGAGGATCTCCCTGACGAACCCCTCTAGAACAATGAAAATAACCTCTTGAGACCCATTAATCAGAACCGAAAGCCTCAACGATCTCAGGATGCTATCGATCCAATCCATGAAAACTGAAGAAAACCCAAGAGCCTGAAGAACTCTATGAAGAAAAGACCAATCCAAAGTATCAAAAGCTTTGCAGATATCTATCTTCATGGCCAAATTGCCCACATAACACTTCTTATGCAGCACAGTCACACAGTCAGAAGCTAAAGCAATACAGTCCTCAATGTGACGATCCCGGATGAACCCAAACTGATAAGGAGAGACAATCCTAGCTGCAATCTGAGTTAACCGATTTGTCAAAATTTTGGAAAAGATTTTGAACAAGAAGTTACTAAGTACAATCTAACGAAATTGATCAATCGAAATCGAATCCTTCAGCTTCGAAAGAAGAACAATGAAACTAGAGTTCAAACCTAAAAATATAACCCCTGTATGGAAAAAGTCATAATAACATTAATAGACAAAGAAATAAGCAAGAACAGTGAAATGTGAACTAGAAGAGTATGTTGTCGGCTCATTTTCTTTGATGTTAAAATAACTCAACAAACCATCTTATCAAACATTGAGAATACTGATGAAAACCATCTTCCAAAAGGGGAATGCTATCTACCTTTCCCATTTACCTTTCCCACTCATTGTTTGACACGTATACACATTTTCATTTAATAAAAAGCTCTCATTTATTGCTACAAAACTTGTTTACGTCTTTACCCTTGATGTTTGCTTTTATCATTTCATTAATAAGGGGTAAATATGTAAACAAGCTTTATAGAAATAAGTGAAAGCTTTTTATTAAAGGAAAATGTGCATACGTGTCAAACAATGAATGAGAAAGGTAAATGGGAAAGGCAAATGGGAAAGGTAGATAGCATTCCCCCTTCTAAAATTAGCTCAACAAACCACACAAAAAAACTTAACATTCTAAATTTCTAATAATACTGGTCTCATTAGATAAATAAAAAAGTGAAACAAATCGGCATTATCAAACATTTTCTAGTTTCTACTGACTAACTAATAATTGTAAAGATCAATTATTTATTTGAGTTTTGACTAAAAAAACACGCATGTTCAAACAACCAGATCTACTCGTTATATTCATTCAATTTAATGAATCAAATTTGTTATGCATTTCTTTTGTAATTTGTTTGAGATGTTCAACGCTGACTATTGGAAAACGAACCCAAACGCGGTCCTATTGCCTACTACTGCCAACCATTTTTCTGAGTGATTATACATTTTTTTAGGGGGGAATTGCACAAACATCCCCCGAGATTTGATAAAATTGCACGGATATGGCAGTTTTGGCCATATACGTACAAACTTCCCTCAGCATTTGAAAAATGTTACGCAAACATGCCCTACCATTAAATGGATCCGTTAGTCAATGGTCAAATGTGTAAAAAGTCTAAAATACCCTATATTTTTATTTTAAATAAACTAAAAAAATTTAAAAATAAGATAGAAAAATATTAAAAAAAAAAAAACTTTTAGAAAACATGAATGTTTCTTAAATCTGAAACCTATAAAAAAAAATTCATCTTAAAAAAAAAAAATTAGTTTGTGCAATCCCCCATAATTTTAAATAAATTTAAAATTTAAAATTTACTTTTTATTAAATTGTTTAAAAAACTAATTTTTTTTATTTGTAAAGATGATTTTTTTTTTCCAGGATTTAGATTTATGATACATTCATATTTTCTAAAATATTTTTTTAATATTTTTATCTTATTTTTTAAAATTTATTTAAAATAAAAATAAAGAATATTTTAGGCTTTTTACACTTTTGGCCATTGACTAACGGATCCATCTAACGGTAGGGGATGTTTGTGCAGCAATTTTCAAATGTCGAGAGAAGTTTGTGTATATATGGCCAAAACTGCCATATTCGTGTAATTTTATCAAATATCGGGGAATGTTTGTGTAATTCCCCTTTTTTTCAGGCACAGCACGAGTGACGAGACTCAATTATCCTCACTACACACCCACGTTTTTGCTAAGTTTTCTTTCTACTATTTTTTTTTTTAGAAAAAACAAAGATATTGACACTTAGATGGGGACGTAGCCAGTATTTTGACCCTAAAGCTAAAACTTGAATTATTTTAAATAATGAACACATAAATAATATAAAAAGAAATTAAAAGGTTAATAATAATAATAAAACAATCATATCATTTAAGTTTTAATCATAAATGAAAGGAAATGAAACAAAAACAAAATATATATATATATATATATATATATATATATATATATATATATATATATGCGATTTAGGGCTAGTTTGGTATTGCTTTTGAGAAGTTAAAATTAACTTATTTTATAATTTTGACATAAAATGATGTTTGGTAAAATTTTCAAAAGTGATTAATTGATAATCTGACAAATTTTGAGAGTGATTTTGATAAGATACTTTTTGAAAGTGATTATGGAATAATCTATTTCAGCATTTAATGAATCTTTTAAAATATCATTATTATCCCTATGAACTTAAATTAAAATCATTAATATTCCTTATTTCATCTTAAAATTAAAGATTCTAATTAAATATTGATTTGATTTATAAAATCTTTTAAAAATATTTTTATTATTCTTATGGATATTTTTTTTTCTAATTTAAATATTCTACTTAAATATTGATTTAATATATATAATTAATGAAACAAAAAAAAAAAATGTTCTAAAATGATGTCTATTTTAGTCATTGTAACTAATGTCAGCACTTTTGAAATAAAATTACCAAACATACGTAGTATACTGCTTTTGAAAGTATGATTAACTTCACAGCTACTGATTAACTTTACAGCTGATTATTTCTTCAGCACAACTAACAGTGATTATTATAAAGGTTACAACAATACCAAACTGGCCTTTAAAATGAAACTTTTCGCTCTTTTAGATTATGAAAATCATCTATAATTGATTTAATACTAAACTTCAAATTATTAATTAAGAAGATTAAAAGAATTACAATAACTAAAATAGACATAATTTTATAACCCTATTTCATTTTTTTTTCATTATATATATATATATATATATATATATATATATATATATATATAATCATTATCTAAGTTTAATATTTAAATTAGAACAAAAAAATACCATAAGAACTATAAAAATATGGGTTATTGGCACTAGTCCCTCCTAAATTTTACATAAGCTTGCATTCTACCCTTTGAACTTTTTTTTTAGGCATTAAACCCCTAAACTCTCATTTATTGGTAAACAGTTTGATTTATTGCTCCCTGAACATATGTTGGAGTGGGTATCTATAGTCAGATTTTGACAATAAATGAAAGTTCATAGGGTTTAATGCCTAAAAAAAAAAAGTTAAAGAGGTAAAATGCAAACTCGTGTAAAGTTCAAGGTGGACTAATGCCAATAACCCTTAAAATATTTTTAAAAGATTTTATAAATCAAATCAATATTTAAGTAGAATATTTAATTTTATGTTTTTGTTTTGAATAAAGTTTCCCTTTTGTCAAAATAAGATATATAAATTATTTTAATTTGATTTCATAAAGATAATAATGATATTTTTATAGATTCATTAAAAATGCTGAAATAGATTATTACATAATCACTTTCCAAAAGTAACCCCACCCACTTCTCCAATTTTTCTCTCATAGGCACACATTATAGGCATATCTATAGCATAATAAGGGCCAGTTTGATATTGCTTCTGAAAAGTTAAAATCAGATTATTTTATAATTTTAACATAAAATAATGTTTCGTAAAACTTTCAAAAGTGATTTATTGATAATCTGTCAAGTTTTAATAGAGATTTTGAGAAGTTGGTGGGGGGTTACTTTTTGAAAGTAATTATGAAATAATTTATTTCAGTATTTAATGAATATTTTAAAATATCATTATTATCCTCATGAAAGAAAGTTAAAATCATTTATATACCTTATTTCATCTCAAAATTAAATATTCTATTTAAATATTGATTTGATTTATAAAATCTTTTTAAAATGTTTTATTGTTCTTATAGAATTTTTTTTTTCTAATTTAAATATTCTACTTAAATATTGATTTAATATATATAATAAATGAAAAAAAAAAAAAAATGAAATGGGGTCCTAAAATTATGTATATTTTAGTCATTGTAACTAATCTCAACATTTTTACAATAAAATTACTAAACATATTTATACTGCTTTTGAACTATACAGTAGTTTTAAAAATACAGTTAACCAAACATGTACTGATTAACTTCACAAATGATTATTCCTTCAGCATAGCTAACAGTGATTATTATAAAAGTTACAGCAGTACCAAACTGACCCTAATACACATCACCAGTTGGGAGAGCCGAACTCGACTCCTCCAACAAATGGAGGACTTCCTCCAACGTCGAAGGAGTTCAGCTCCTCCTTTGGCGACACGTCGTCGTCAGATCCGTCCTCCCAAGGTGTAAGAAGTTGCGATTTGTTGTGTGTGGTGTCGTCCACATATCACAACGCGTTGTCGATTACTATATGTGGTGTAGATCGCAGTTCCTTCAATTCTTCCAACAGATCACTTCCTTACATTGGAGGAAGTTGGGCCTCCTCCAACGACGCCAATGGAGGGCGAATTGTCCAACGGCGAGGTCGCCGAATGAGGCTCAGCTTCCTCTGGTGGTGCTTTGCTGTAGAGGAGGCGAATCACCTCCTTTGTTTTCAATTTTTTTTTTTTTTTTAACTTCTTAAATCTGAAAAATAAAAAATGAAAAGAGAAGTGTGTATTTCATATATCTAGCTATCATGTCCATTTTCGTCATTTTCCATAATTAATCAAAAATTACCAAATAAATTTACTTTGCTTTTTTCTTAAGTTGATTATTTACCAAGTCAATTTACCAAACACCTATCAATTTATATTCAAAACTGATTATTTCTTAAGTTAAGCTATAAATGGGTTATAAACTAACAAAAATTGCTTTACAAAAATCACTCTAGCCAAATATTATAACAAAACTTTATTTTACATTTAATAATAAAAAATATATACAAAATACAGTACCCAAAACACATCCTCTCCCATCTTCATCTTTCTTCCCAACACTTTCTCACTCATACATTAAACTTTTCTCATTGTCTATCTCTAAATCCAACTAAACCAAGTCATTTTCCATCTTTAAATTCTTGTAAAATACAAGACTATCGACTTACCGTGTGAGGATGATAAACAAGATGCAAACAATATTTGCTTTATTGGTATCCCAACAACACTTTTGATCTTGTAATTTTAAATTTATTTGTTAATCTTTCACTAAAATGTGTTTATAGATTTTGTAATATGATACATTTCATGGGTTTTAATTGCATTTGTATAATTTTGTGAATTTTGAACGTGAATTGTTGATTTTCTTAATGAAATCCTCGATTGTCTATTTTTCTGTGATCTAGGTTCAATTTTCGGTGATCTAAGTTCAACTTTCTGCAATTCAACTTTTTACGAAGGGTATTTTATTGAGATCATGTTTTAATCGGTTGTATACAATATTTTTTTTCTATATTGTGACTATAAACGATTTTTATAAAACTTAAATATTTATCAATGAATTTTCCCATAAACAATATATATATATATATATTTTAACTTAGTAGTAGTAGTAGTAGTGTATTTTATGATTCCTTGAGGCTTGAACATGCTTGTGTGCTTACTCTTCATGTGATGTCAAGACTTATTACATCAAAGTCGCCCCCACGTTTACTCCCACATTTTGCGGCTACTCTCTTTACCATTCTCCACAAAAGCAAAACTTTTCTTTTTTTGCTTTCTTCAAAGTAAGAAAAACAAACAAATTGCACTACAATTCAAAAAATATTTCCAACCTGTATACACAATTACGCAAATCTCTTCCACTTTCAATACACAGGTAAGCAAAGCACTTCTTCAGTTTTGAGTTCTCTCTTTGCTGGTTTTGTTGATCTGGGTAATGCAGCATTTGTCCATTAAGAAACAGTCTCTGGTTGTTGCTCAAGACCAGTTTAGGACTTGGACTGGAATCTGTTCGATCTATTTGTTGCTCCAAATTTAGTGATTTTCTATCTGGGTTCTGCTCACAGGTTACTGTTTTCAACTTGGTTTGTTTATTTTTTGTAATTATATAGGTTTCTTTGAACATTGCCACTTCTTGTTGAGGAATTTGGGTAGATGACGTCAGCGTGAATGTCTGGAATCAGAATTTTATTTTTTGGGGATTTCAATTGTAGATTGTGGAGAATTCGAATATTTACATTGTTATATGAGTTGACCCAAATGAGGTCTTGTTGAGATAAAAGCTTTCAGGGACTCAACTTTGCTCTAGATTTATGTAAAGCTAGTTAGTTGTATAATTTTGGGAAAAAGATTGTCAATTTGGGTGTTATTGATTGGAAAGTTGGGACTTGGGACGTGTAGAGCTTCACATTGCAGTCAATTTGATTAATTTGTTTTCAGAGAAACCATGACTTCAGTTTTACCTCCTTCAAATTCTTTGCCTTCTGTGATTCCACCAACTTCCAATGATATTTCACCACCGTCGCCACCATCACCACCACCAAATTCATCAACCACCACTTCACCACTACCTATATCACAACCCAACCAGGCCACCGATTCCCCACCTCCTTCAACTCCTACAACTTCAACACCTCCGCCCCAATCTCCTCCTCCAGCTGTTCCTGCTGCCCCTCCCCCAGCACAGTCATCAGCACCACCTCCATCACCACCAACTGCACCTCCTCCATCACCACCAGCTTCCCCACCACCAGTTGTTACTTCCCCACCACCGTCACCTCCAGTTGTTACTTCCCCTCCACCTCAAAACCCGCCCCCATCACCGCCATTGGTTGTTTCTCCTCCTCCTTCTCCCCCTGAAGCAGCTCCATCACCTCCATCTCCAATGCCACCACCTCCACAGGTTTCGCCACCTCCTCCAGTTGATGTCCCAACACCACCTTCTTCTAATTCTCCACCTCCACCGGTATCAGACCCGCCTAAAAGTGCTCCTCCTCCCCCTCCTTCGGATACACCTTCACCACCTACTTCTCATTCCGCTCCTCCACCAGTTAAAAGTTCTCCTCCCCCGCTATCCACATTGTCACCACCACCTCCATTAGACCCAACATCCTCTTCACCACCACCACCACCTGCAGTTTCCCCTTCTGCTCCTCCAAGTAATTCATCTACAGTTGGAAGTCCTAATACCTCAACTTTACCATCCATTCCAACTGAGAAACCAACTGCAAAATCAACTAATGGTACTACTGTATCAGCGAATACTTCATCCATGGATTCAGAGGGTTTAAACACTGGAGGTGCGGTGGCAATAGGCATTGTGGTTGCGTTTGTGGTGCTAAGTCTTCTTGCAATGACCGTGTGGTTTGCACAGAAACGAAAGAAAAAGAGAGCTGGACTAGATATTCGTTACTCTATGCCTTCTCCTTTTGCTTCTTCACAAAATTCAGGTGATGTATACCACATTGCTCATCATTTTTAAGTTATGGCTTTGTGGGGATTATTTATTCAGATACCTATTATCTCTTTTACAGTTTTACTAAAAGCTCTATGAAATTATAGATCTTCCCTGAACAGATAGGGTTTGTAATTACTTCCTAATTTTGGATCTTCAGTAGTGAAATACCATGTCAAGAAAAAGGACTTAATCTAAGTTGGGTAGTGCATCTTTTCCTTTATAAGAATTGATAAACTGTCTTTAATGTGATCATTATTGTTTGACATTATGGTATCACATTTTAACATCCTTATTGAGAAATATATGAATGCTTAATGGTCTATGCAGTTGGGTTTTGTAATGCAACAAGTGAGCTCAACTCAATTGTTTAGCAAGTCCTATTTATCTCAACATCTTTACTTTTTTTTCATAACTGAACCAAGGCCCAGGAATATGAGTTTGTCACTTTTTTTTTACCTTAATTTGTTGCTTTTGGAACTATAATGTAATGTTGTTCAGAATATATTTTCCATCCGTTCTTATAGTATGCTAGACTAATTGCTATTGTTATTTGGATCCATTCTTTTGATTTAGCTATTTAGCTAGTTGTAAGAGAAAGTTATTGCAAATGGGGGTCCTGAAGTAAAATTAGTTACTTGTACATGCTTTACAGATTCAGTATTTTTAAGGCCACAGTCTCCAGCTCCCTTATTTGGAAGTGTTTCAAACAGTGGTGTAATATATTCACCATCAGAGTCAGGCGGAGTTAGTAATTCAAGGTCATGGTTTACATATGAAGAACTAGTCCATGCCACAAACGGGTTTTCAGCACAAAATATGTTAGGTGAAGGTGGATTTGGTTGTGTATACAAAGGTGTCCTGACAGATGGAAGAGATATAGCTGTGAAACAATTAAAGATTGGTGGTAGCCAGGGGGAGCGTGAGTTCAGAGCAGAAGTTGAGATTATTAGCAGAGTACATCATCGTCATTTGGTTTCGCTAGTGGGTTACTGCATATCTGAGCATCAAAGATTGCTTGTCTATGACTATGTCCCGAACAATACTCTTCATTATCATCTCCATGGTAAGGCATACTTCTGAGTTTAGAAGTTATTAGTCTTTTCCTCTGTAAGCATTCATTTATATAATTTGCAAATAGAATTCAAGATCTAAGAATATCCGACTTAAAGATATCTGTCTTTATGGTCTGGAACCATCCAATTCCTTGACATTGTATAGAAAATGGCTCCTTCTGCGATAGATCATTTTTTATTGGATTTTTTCAAGAGCTGTTATACTTTTTCACCCCTTTTAAGACCTGAGAATACATGCTTCAGCTTGAATGCAAACAGAACTCTTTTGAATTTGCTATGGAATTTTGCAGAAGAAGGCAGACCAGTTATGGATTGGGCACTCAGAGTAAAGGTTGCTGCTGGTGCAGCTCGTGGGATAGCTTATTTGCATGAAGACTGTAATTTTCTTCTTCTTCTTCTTCTTCTTCTTCTTCTTCTTCATACTGGATTCAATTATAGGATTATGAACAAGAAAAACAATTTTTGCGATATTTTGTTTCTGGTACAGTTTACTCATTCTTGTCATATTTTGCCAATGGGTTCAAAATTATTACTATTCCTATGCCCTTCAAGTGCTCACAAAAGACTAGACTAATATGAGTTAACAGCACCATCTTAAATTATCTAAACAAGATCAAGTTTATTATGGAAATAGTTCATTATTAAGGAGTCAAAATTTGTACAGAATAAACACTTCGTAGGTGTTTTACTGTCTTAATCCTTTAAATTTATCATACATAGTCAAAATATGAAATTTCTGTCTTTCTTGTATACCTGTAGCCTTACTCTTACCTATTTCGTGACATATACTGAGCAATTTCCTTTTTTTGGTTACCAGGCCATCCCCGCATTATTCACAGGGATATTAAATCATCAAATATTCTTCTTGATAACAATTTTGAAGCTCAGGTATGCCTGTTTCTGCCAAGTTAATTTTCTTAAAGAAGAACAATTTGCATTTTAACTGGGTTGGGTTTATTACTCCTACTGACCTGAACTTGTTCCTTGGCAGAGCAGATGAAATGTTCGCCATATTTTGTTATATAAAGTTTGATTTGACTGCATTAAATTCGTTTAATGCCGAACATGTCCCATTAATCCATGTGGCAGCTTGATCAGATTTCTTTTCCTTCTCCAGTGTAACTTTATTGCATGGAATTCATGGTTCTAAAGATGGCTTTTCTTTATCAGGTTGCAGATTTTGGGCTCGCAAAGATAGCATTGGAATTGGATTGCAATACACATGTATCTACACGTGTAATGGGAACCTTTGGGTAGGTGAACCATATTTGATGAAGTTGATATTTCTTAAAGAATTATCAAATTTTCATGCTTGTGTATACTTATGTTTTTGCGTTTGCCTGTATTATAACATGATAATCAGATATTGATATTATTTTTTAAGGGTATAGATGTTTAATGGTCTATGCTCTCTGTCTGTTAGTAGTGTGTGTGGTTATATTAAGCACTTAATTGATGTTTAAGAACTTTTATATCCCATCAAGCTTATACATCTTTATATCTCAGATGTTTACCATGCTCATAATTCTATTGTATATTTCTGACGAATGGAGTTGTAATTTCCAGATACATGGCCCCAGAATACGCAACAAGTGGCAAGTTGACTGAAAAATCTGATGTTTATTCGTTTGGGGTCGTGCTTTTGGAGCTAATTACAGGTCGCAAGCCCGTGGACACCTCTCAACCATTGGGTGATGAAAGCCTGGTCGAATGGGTGAGTTGCCTGTTTGAAATGAACCTCAAACTTGACGTGTATTTGTATTATTCATGTTCCATTAACCTGTTGGGTGATCAGCTATTGCATTTCATTCCATTATCGTAATACTGTACAACGGTGACTATGACATATAGTCAGTAATTACCACGTTGCATGCCATGGTTTTGTCGGCAACAACCAGGACAGTTTTAATGATGTTTGTCAATATGGGGTTACAGATGTTTATTGCTAGCATATCTGAGATAATTTAAGCCCTGATGGGCATATTAGTATTTTGTCTACCCTTAACTTGTAGTGTCATTTCCGTAAAACATTGGGAGGATGGGGAAAGTTCAATCATCTATGCTAGCGCTTGAACAGAGATAGCTCAAGAAAAATTTGAAGCCTGAGGCAAAAACCGTAGATTAGGCTTCTTCGTATTTAGTGTTAAAACAAAAATATTAAATTAATTTTTATATTAAAGTTTTTTAGCATATCTTTTTGCATAGATAACATATTAATTTTTTCTCAAGCAATGTTGAGGTCCCAACTTCAAATCGGCTCTCCCCCATTTAATCTCCCTTGTGGCTGAATTTATCTAGCTTCGGTAACAAAAAGCAGAGTTAAATGATGTATCTGCTGTCTATAAGTTCATAGGACTGTTTTTAAGGTCCTTCGGCTAAGCTTTTGAGGAGTATAAATACAACCTTGAAATGGCAGTTGAAAGGAATTTTTGGCAATTTTAAAGAACTTGTAGTTTAACGTAATACATGTGTTTTTCAGGCTCGACCCTTGCTTACTGAAGCACTCGAACATGAGGATTTTGAAGCGTTGGTAGATCAAAGGCTGGAAAAGAAGTATGTTGACAGTGAAATGTTTCGGATGATTGAGGCAGCTGCCGCTTGTGTGCGTCATTCAAGTGCAAAAAGACCAAGAATGAGTCAGGTAATCAAAATTTCTGCTTTGCATTACTCTATATCAGGCTTAATTACAGAGGTTCTTTTTCTTGATCTCCACAGGTAGTGAGAGCTTTAGACTCACTAGATGAGTCATCAGATCTCACTAATGGAATAAAACCCGGTCAAAGTGGAATTTTCAATTCAGAACAACATTCTGCACAAATCAGAATGTTTCAAAGGATGGCATTTGGAAGTCAAGAGTACAGTTCTGATTTTTTTAACCAAAGTCAGAGTAGCTGGGCAAGTCGAGACCACGGGGATCGGAGTACCTATATACCCTAAATGTATCTAGGGTATGGAAAACAGGGTTTCATGGTTAGTTTTGGAATGAGATTTGAGTCCCTCCATTCAGATATTGAAACCGGGTACTGCTGCTTATTTCTTGTACAATCTCATATTCATTTACACAGTTTACTTGGATGTAATTCTTTTTGTTGGCTTAGCTAATATGATTGTGCCTGTAGAGATGCCTGATTTTGTATTCTTTTATTACGTAAATTCATCAATTCAGCTTCAATTTGTATTTGCTTTTGTTAATTCAATACAAGTATGTTTTTTTTTTTTGTCCGAACATTTTCCCTTGATTAGTGGTTATTTTCTTGGCTTCAACAGCTTTCTTTAACATTTTATCACCATGAGTATGGGGTAGGGTGCTAAGACAGGTATGAAACAATCTGGTATTTGCAAATATCACCGTACCTGTTTGAAGTTTGCCCAAAATACCGATCCCACCCCGAAATAAAATGAGTCTTAAAAGTACAATCCCATCCATGCCCTTAGGGGCGGACCCACCTTTAGATCCGGAGGGGGCGTGGGGCCTGTGCCCTATCTCAAATTAAAAATAAATAAATAAAATCGATTTTTCTTTATATATATATATATATATATATGACCATCTTCAATGCTTATGTCAATGTCAATGCTAAATTTGGTATAAAAAATAGTACAATGTTATATTTGACCATATCATTTTAGCATTGTACTCCAATGCATAATTCTATTTGAAATGCTATTTTTATTTTTTTATTATTTAAAATTATAAAAGTCAACAAATATGATTAATGCATTCAATTTATATAATATTTTTTATTATTTAAAATTATAAAAGTTAACAATTAATGGATTCAATATAATTATAAAATAGTATTTTTGTAATTAAAAAAACAGCATTTTTTGTTGTGCCAAATTTGGCATATGCTATACTTTGTGTTAAATTTGACACAAAGAATAACATATGCCAAATTTGACACAACATTTAGCATTTCATTGGAGCATGTATTTTTACTTTGTGTTAAATTATAGCATTGACACACCTAAATAGCATTGCATTGGAGATGCTCTTAAAGAACTGTTTTATAACATAAAACCTCATCGTAAAGCTAATATTGTGTCTTATTTCTATATTGGTGGTGATGGTTCAAATCCCACCGATTACATGTTTAGGAATATCTTTTTTTACAAATTTAATTTTTTTCATATAATTTTAATAATTTCTTATGTCTTTCTTATTTTACTATCCTTTTCAATTCCTTTCTCAAATTTTCATCTTATTATGAAACAAAACAATATATTTTCTCATTTCCGTCATTGTCAACTTCTTAATTACTTTCA
Source organism: Acer saccharum (assembly GCA_030490815.1). Classification (NCBI taxonomy): domain Eukaryota; kingdom Viridiplantae; phylum Streptophyta; class Magnoliopsida; order Sapindales; family Sapindaceae; genus Acer; species Acer saccharum. The sequence goes on from CM059875.1 coordinate 18,845,936, forward strand.
ATTTGTGGTTACTTAATTCAATTTATTTTAAATTAAATTATCTATTATTATTTTGAACTTTTATTATTTCTAATAGTTTTAGTTTCCAATCAATAAACCCAAAAATCTCAAATTTTAATTTATTGTATTAAAATAGTCCATCTATTATTATAATTTATTTTATTTTATCCTTAGTATTTGTCTTTATTTTATAGTTTTAATTTATTTAAATCAATAAATCAATACTTTACCATTAATTAGAAGAATAAAAAAAATAAAAAACATGTCTAGTAATATTTATTAATCAATTATTTTTGTATAAATTTAAAGTGAATTTATTATAAATACAAGACAAAATTTATTATTATAAAATTAGATTGTGTTGTTAAAATGTGGATTTTCACCATATAAATACATCCTCTCCACTTGATAATATCTCCCCATACTATCTCCCTTAATATCTCCTATAATATCTCATATAATATCTCCCTAAATATCTACTATAATATCTCCTCACTTGCTTCATGGTTAAGTTAAACAATTTGCCTATATAAATGGCTTTCTTTGTAATTGTTTGGTTTGTTCAGCTGAAGGTTCAATACAAAAGCTATAAGCTCTCTCTCTATCTCGTGTGTGTCTCTCTTCTCTCATCTCTCATTTTATTTCTTTATTTATTATTCAATTCTTTTACAACAGATTGTAATTTATTATATTATATAAGAATAAATATTATAATTTTTCATCATTTTTCTTGTTATTATTTAATTTGTAATATTATGTTTCTTGTTTTTACTTTTAATTTTTTAAATTTAAGATTATTTAGTTCATCTTGAATAAGTGTTATATTTATTTTATTTTATTTAAATTTCAGTATACCATCAATTGTTTTATATATATATATATATATATATATATATATATATATATAACTCATTTTACTATGATCTTAATTTTTTAGTATTTTTTATAATATAAATATTATTTTGTTCAAAGGTCCCACCTGACTAAAATTTCTGGGTCCGCCACTGCATGCCCTGTACCATTTAGTGTAAAGTTTGATTCATTAAAAAACTGCATGAGTAAGCACTTTTTAGTACCATCCATGAGTAAGCAATCATTAAAAATAAAATTTCATTCAATAGAGAAATGAAGAATTCATTTGATTCAATATAATTTCAATCTCATACACATCAAATACTACTTGTCAAACTGCACAAGTATACAAAAATCCCCTACACAAGTATACCAACTTGTTCCTTTTAATCTGAAAACTGTTCAAAAACCATACCTGATTGCACCATATTCAAAACCACACAAAAATTTGCCAACCAAATTTGGAGAAAAATGATTATAATGGATGGTCAATACACATGTTCTAGAAAAAGTGGGACAATTATAATGGTCATTTTGATACCAATTGACCAAATGGATGACCACTAGAGTAATTTTAGAGAAAATTGATTATAATGGTCATTTTGATACCAAGTGAATAAATTGATAGTCATTCGTGTAACATTCTTAAAAAAGGTTAACGGTGTTATAACGGAATGACCATTAGTGTAACATTGTTTGCCAAAAATGGTCATTTATAAATCAATTCCCCATCTGGTGACCATTTTGATAATGGTGGCATAAGTCGATGGCCACCAGGGTAATTACCCATTTTTGACATTCCTAAGGTCATATCCAATGTACAATACTAAACTTTACATTAAATGGGGAATATTCTTACACCAATTTTTTTTTCACTCCAATGTTTCACACCAAATTTTACATTAAAAGAACATCTTTAAAGAATATTCTTCCAATATTTATTATAAAAGTTTAACATTAATTAATAAGTAAATAAAATAATATATATATATATATATATATATCTCAATATTTGTGTCATTTTAAAGATCTCACCTAGATCTTTTTAACGGTATATTTTTTCAGAAATACATATGTTGTATGTGAGATTTCGCTAGGCAGACACGTCATCAAATGAATCAACAAATGATGGGGAAGACGTTGCCACGTCACTCGTTGACCAAGTCAAAGAAGAAACGTGGACCAGACAGCATGTCAACAAATCCCAAGTCAATAAGTCAAAAGGTGTGGTCGCCAGATCAGGATATGTACTCGCCAGGGATAAAAACGTGGTCGCCGAAAGGTGATACCCAAGATGAAGGTACTCACTACATCAACTTACTAAGTATAAACCGACTCGGCAGAAACACAAAAATAAACCCTAACTTCTGGAAGACCCCTGAGAATGAAGAATCATAGAAGGAAAAGATAGGAAACTTATCCTAATCCGTTACAACGTGGGATTCCTAGTACAAATCAAAGAGGAAATCCTACCACCAACACGGCTAAAATCAAGGGGAAACCCTAATTATCATGTATAAATAGAACCATCTATCCCACGAGGAAGGGGTTCGAAAACTTAGAGAGAGAAGAGAGCAATTGTATGAGAGATCTGAGTGTGTAACGAAACAATAAGCCTAGTATTATTTTTCCTGCCCTCTGGGGCGCCGTGGTTTTTTCCCATTCAAGGGTTTTCCACGTAAAATCTGTCTCTTGCATGCATTGATTACTTTCTTGCTTTATTTTGAGTTAATATAATTGTTGAGTGCGTGGCAATCCAAATTTCACCATCAATAATTAGCGCTAGAAGAAGGGGGATCTTTGAACATAAACTTCGAGGAACCCTTGTGAATTGAAAAATATGAACAACAGCAGCGACAAGGATGGTAACTTCAACGGAGATCTAATTGTTGAACCAACTGCACCGACAGGAGATAAGGCGGTGACGATCGAGGAACAATCGGCAGTAACGCCAGGAACTAAGGCAATCGACCCTGGGGTTCTACAGCACTTCCAAACTGCATTGGTAAACTTAATCAGGTAAACTTAATCAGCGAGGCTAGCAAAATAGGGCTTTCGCTTCCCATAGGCCTGGGAGTCTCTTCTCCCTATAAGTTAACCACTCCTAGAATCCAGCCGCCTGAAAAACTGTGGTTGGAAGTTCACATTGCAACCCCCGATGCTCAAGCAAGACAATCCATTGAAGAGACTCCCTAGGACCACCCAGAGAATTTCGAAAGAAGAAAACAAAGGAAGGGAAAAAGCGTGTTGAATGAAGAATCTATGAAAGGGCAAGACCAGGTGCGAACACATGGGGTTAATTCCAGTGACACGTACCAAAGGAACCGACGGAGACACCGTTCTTTCTCGTCTGAAGACAAGAGTCGTCGTCCGCGAAGGGAACTATGATCAAAAAAAGCACGGCGAAGAAGATCCGAGAGCACAGAAAATCGAAGGAGCCTGGATGATAGAGGCAATTATGGAAGAATGACAATCAAGAGCAGACTCGATCCAGCAGGAGAGCCAACTGGTCAACGAGATGTCACCTTACAAGAGCTATCAAGGAAGGTTTCAGCGATGGCACGAAGATATGGCCACAATGTATCTTCAGATGATGAGTCAGATAGCCCATTCATTGAAAGTATTGCTCGCACCCAATTTCCAGACAGATTCAAAATGCCAACTATCGAGCAGTACAAGGAAAACAAAGATCCAAAAGAGCATGTCCACCGATTCCGTAATATCATGGCCCAATATTCATCCAACGACGGATTGCTGTGCCTAACGTTCCCCCAAACATTCGGTGACCTCACCTCTAGGTGGTTTGGGCGACTTCCGTCAGGGAGCATTAACAGTTTTTCAAGCCTCAGCAAAGCATTCATAAGACAGTTCATGGGAAGTGTGCAAAGAAGAAAGTCGCTCGCCCATCTATCAAACCTGAAGCAAGAACGTAGTGAGTCAATCAAGAAATATCTAGCAAGATTCGGAAAGGAGGTCGCTCAAATTGAAGACGCCAGTGATGTAGCAGTCATCGCCGCCTTCACCAATGGGTTGCAAAGCAGTCAACTGTCTTTTGACCTGCGCAGGGATCGGCCAAAAACTTACTAAAAGATGATGAAAATAGCTGGCGACTAGTCATTGGTAGGGGTGGCAAAAATACCCGACCCGCCCCAAACCCGCCCCGCCCCGGTCTGTTTGGGGCGGGTTTGGGGCGGGTTTGGGGCTAAGAAAACGGGTAACGGGGCGGGTTTGGGGCACATTTTGTGACCCGGGGGGTTACCGGGTCGGGTTTGGGGCAGTTCATTTTGACCCGACCCGCCCCGTTTGACCCGAAATATATATATATATATATATATTTAAAAAATATATATTTTAAATATAAAAGGAAAGACAAGAAACCATAGGTGAAAAAAAATTGAAAGAAAAAAAATTAAAAGTCCACTGCAGGTCTGAAGTAGCTTCTGGTTTCATTGAAGAAGCTTTGCACGCCGTTCACCAATAATCACCACTCACCATACTCCAAGTCTCCAACAAGTCGTTTTGCTCGCTGAAGTAGTTGCTGGTTTCATCTTCTTCTTCAATCAGGTGAGCTTTCTTACTCATGATAAAAGCCTTTTGCTACAAGCCGTTTGTACATCTCTACAAGTTTGATCTTGTAAGCCCACCTTGAGTCCTTGACCCAACAATGTTTTTGTCAGGTGGCGGAAAGACAAGATCCCAGTCACCCAGGTCTCATTCGGCATCCATTGATTCTAACATAGCTCGTTTCCAATTCTCATCAGATTTGCTCACTTGAACCAGGTTCGATTTCCATCTATGTTTGTTCTTGTTTATAAATATGTATAGCAATTAGTTCTCATGTAAGGTCAAGTTCCATAAATTTAAGATGTTTTCCACTTAATTAATTAAGAAATGACCCTAGCTAGTTATGATGGACAAAGCTTCTTAACAGAGTAAAACAGGGGTTTACCAGAGAATGAAATCACCAGGTTGTTTGTTGTGTAAAATTCTACACAAAAAGATATCTATTACTTTAAAGAAAATTACAAATTAATCAATTCTGCGTGACCTTTTGAACAAAATTAAATATGCTGCAAGAATATTATTGGACCTGTCTATACTAATATGTTTCAACTTTCAACTGTATGTTTGTATATATTAGTGATTGTGTATTGCGGGTTTTTGCTACTGTCTTAAAATTGTTAACTAATCTGCTGCTGTATTGTGTATATACTAATCTGCTGCTGTATTGTGTATTAGTGGTTGTTTCAACTAATGCTTATTAATTTGGTTTAATAAATTAAGAGTAAAACAAATTAATTTGGTTTTAAATTGTTGACTAATGCTTATTTGCTTACTGTTTAGTGTTTAACATGTCTAATAGATTGCTATATGCTTATTGAATGTTTATTATTGAAACCGGCAAATTTTTTTTTTTTGATGAAACGGGTCAAACGGGGCGGGTTTGGGGCGGAAGTTTTTGACCCGGCCGGGTCATGGGTCGGGTTTGGGGCAACCTTTAAAACCGGGTTATGGGTTTGGGGCGGCCTCGACCCGCCCCGACCCGACCCGCCCCATTGCCACCCCTAGTCACTGGCTGAGGAAAAAGAAGTAGCACAAGGAGGTAGCTACGTGCATGGCCACAAGCCCGATTCAAAATCAGAGCACAAGGATGACAAGAAAACACAGTCGCGTGATCGTCAGAAAGATGAAAAGAACCAAAAGGGGCAACCTAGGGAAAACAGAGGAAACAACCGAACCAGTAGGTTCCGGGGAAGGTATAGCCATTACACCCCTCTAACAGGTGATCAAGAGGAGATACTTTCCGTAGTAGAAGGCAATGGACTCGCCAAGTATCCTCGACAACAGTCAAATAATGCACGAAGGGATACAACCAAATACTACCGATTTCACAAAGATCATGGGCATGACACCTCAAAATGTTTTCAGCTGCGTGACCATATTGAGAGTCTAATCAGAGAGGGGCACCTAAAAGATTTTACATTGAAAGGAGACAAACATGGCAGTCACCAAGATAGCTGCCAAGGAAGTGGGCAGGAAAGAAAAAGCCCAAAGAGAAGCAACCCCGGTGCTACAATAAACACCATTTTCGGTGGACCCCATACAGGCAGAAGCAATCGAGAGAGGATGTCAGAAGTCAGAGAAGTAATGTATGAGGGCAGAAATATGGAGATAAACTTTGTGTAGAGAAACCCAAAGAAGGGAAGAGAAGGACATGACCCCATAACATTTACGGCTGAAGACTCAGATGGGATTGATGCCAAGCCTAACGATGCAATTGTAGTAGGGGTTCAAATAGTACACAGGGATGTACTCCGAGTAATGATAGACAACGCGAGTTCAGCTGACATTTTAAGTGCCAGAGTATACGATGAGCTGCGACTGGACAGGAAAGATCTGGAGCCCTTCCATGTACCATTGAAAGGTTTTAGGGGCGCAGAAGTAAGGTCGTTGGGGACCGTGAAACTACCGGTGAGGTTTGGGACAGCACCGTGCCGGTGAACGATCCTACTGGATTTTGTCGTGGTCGACATTCATAACTGGCCGTATATTGCTTTACTCGACCGACCATTCCTGAACAAAGCCCAAGCAGTCACCTCAACCTAGGCATTGAAAGTAAAATTTCCTATAGAGTTTGGGGTTGGGGAATTAAAAGGATCACAGGAGATGGCCCGCCGCGCTAACCTCTCAATTTTCAAAGACAAGACAGGAGTGGAAACCTTGAGCATATTTGAGGTAAATAAGGAAATGCAAGAAGAAAATCCAGGAGCTTTCGAATTGGATCCAAGGGATAAAGCGAGCAGGGAAAAAGAAGAGCCTAATGAGTCTATTGTTCTAGACGAGATGGAACCTAATAAAACAGTCAAGATTGGTGCAAGGCTGGCCGAGCAAGTAAAGAGAGATGTATCAAACTTGCTGATAGAGTACAAGGAAATCTTTGCGTGGAGCCATGAAGACATGCCAGGGATTAGTAGAAGCGTGATCTCGCACAACCTGGCCGTAGATGAAAAAATCAAACCGGTGGTGCAGAAAAGGAGAAGCTTTAACCCGGAGAGAAGCGCAGCAATAAAAGAGGAAATCTCTAAATTACTCGCCGCAGGATCAATTAGAGAGGTTAAATACTCGGAATGGGTAGCGAACGTAGTACTTGTAAAAAAAAAAGAACAATCAGTGGAGGATGTGTGTAGACTTCACCGATCTAAATAAGGCTTGCCCCAAGGATAGCTTCTCACTACCAAGAATCAACCAGTTGGTCGATGCAACGGCCGAACACGAGACGTTGAGCTTCATGGATGCATACTCAGGATATAACTAAATCAAAATGCACAAGCCAGACGAAGAGAAAACATCATTCACCATGGATCAAAGGTTATACTACTATACAGTCATGCCATTCGGCCTGAAGAACACTGGAGCAACATACCAGCGCCTAGTCAACAAGATGTTTACCAGATAAATAGGGAAGAATATGGAGGTATATGTTGACGACATGCTGACAAAGAGCGTCACGGCTGACAAGCATGTAGATGACCTGAGAGAGACATTCAATGTGTTAACCAGATACGGAATGAAGCTGAACCCTGTAAAATGTGTATTCAGCGTACCGTCTGGAAGGTTCCTGGGATATTAAGTGCATCAGAGAGGGATAGAGGTGAACCCTGACAAGATCCAGGCATTAGCTAAAATGGTTACCCCAAAGACCCTGAAGGATGTCCAAAAACTCACAGGGTGCTTAGCATCATTAAACAGGTTCATAGCAAAATTAACGGACCGGTGCCTACCATTATTTAAAGCTCTCAAGAAAGGCAAAGGGGTCGAGTGGAACAAAGATTGTGAGAAGGCTTTTCAAGCCTTGAAAGAGTACCTCGGGCGAGCACCACTACTGTCAAAACCAATAGCTGGAGAAATACTTTACATGTATCTATTTGTCTCTGAAGCAGCCACAAGTTCTGTACTGGTGAGACAGGAAGAGGGGGTTCAGAAACCTATATATTACACAAGCAAAGCTCTGTTACCAGCTGAGACAAGATACTCACCAACCGAGAAGATGGCACTCGCCCTAATAACAGCGGTAAGGAAGTTAAGGCCGTATTTCCAGGCTCATAAAATCAGAGTATACACCAATTGCCCACTGAAACTGAATTTACAGAAGCCAGAGGTATCCGGTAGACTAACCAAGTGGGCGATCGAATTGAGTGAGTTTGATGTAGAGTATCTCCCAAGGACAGCAATCAAGGGCCAAGCAGTAGCCGATTTTGTGGCAGAGTTCACCGAACCAAACATGGAAGTAGCATGGATGATGGTGGAACAAACTAAGAAAACATTCAAGTGGCAACTCCGCGTTGACGGGTCGTCAAACACACATGGCAGCGGGGCAGGGGTAGTGGTATCAACCTCGGAAAGAGATTCAATAGAATGTGCCTTGCGTTTTGATTTCAAAGCTACTAACAACCAGGCCGAGTATGAATCGCTCATAGCAGGACTAAGAGTTTGCATAGTCCTAGGAGCCGATGACGTGGAAATTTTCAACGACTCCCAAGTCATTGTTAATCAAGTATTAGATGAATACCAGACGAGAGATGAAAACATGATCGCTTACCTAAAATTAACAAAGGAGCTGCTGGGGAGGTTTAAAGAGTACAGGATTATCCAGATTCCCAGAGAAGAAAACGAACAGGCTGACGCCTTGGCCAAATTGGCATCCGCCACAATCAACATCTGGCCTAGAACTATTCCCATGATTCACCTACTGCAGCCAAGTATAGTCAAACAAATGGAATTTGGGGCAGTCTTCGACGAAACAGATAGCTGGATAACACCAATCAAAGAATACCTCGTCAATGATGTACTCCCGAGCGATCCATTGGAAGCAAAACGACTGAAGTACAGAGCTACAAGATATTCAGTACTCAATGGAGAATTATATAAAAGGGGGTACTCAAGGGCACTACAGAGATGTGTCGGGCCTGAAGAAGCAGAAGGGATTCTGAGAAGCATACATAGTGGAAATTGTGGGAATCATGCTGGAGGTGTCAGCCTAGTCCACAAAACATTAAGATAAGGTTTTTACTGGCCAACATTGTTCGCCGATGCTAAAAGGGTAGCGGCAAGGTGTGAGGCATGTCAGAAAATTACAAACAACATTCGCCAACCACCTGAACTCTTGCAGAGTATTACCTCGCCTTGGCCATTCGCCATATGGGGAATTGACTTGATCGGTCCAATGCCAACAACACCCGGAGGAGCAAAACATGCCATTGTGGCTGTGGATTATTTTACAAAATGGGTAGAAGCCGAGTCATTGGTGCACATAACAGAAGAAAACACTACAAGCTTTGTGAAGAAAAATATCATGTACAGATTCGGGATACCAAACACCATCATCACTGACAATGAAACCCAATTCGATGGCAAGAAATTCAGGGAGCTGTGTGACAAGTATGGAATCAACAACTACTATGCAACTCTAACACACCCACAGACAAATGGTCAAATTGAAGTAGTAAACAAGATCATAAAGCACAACCTAAAGGCCAAACTAGTTGCGAAGAAGGGTAGCTGGGCAGAGAAGTTACCACAAGTACTATGAGCATATCAAACTATAGAAAGAAGCTCAACAGGTGAGACCCCATACTCCATGGCTTTCGGAGCTGAAGCTGTCATCCCCGTGGAAACATCTTTTTCTTCACCAAGAGTACAACTATTCCAGCCAGAACTAAACATTGATATGCTAAAATGTGGCCTGGACGAGCTAGAAGAAAGGAGAGAACGTGCACAAATAAGAAACGCTGCCTATCAGCAAAGGGCGGCCAGGTATTACAACTCACATGTGCGTGAAAGAAAATTTACACTCGGCGACTTAGTGCTAAAAAGAGTAAATCCAGGTACCAGAGACAAAGCTGCAGGATCACTCGCGGATAAATGGGAAGGGCCCTATCAAATTATGGGCATAGCTGGTCACGAGGCTTATCGCATTACTCGAGAGGGCTTCGGCGAACTACCTCGACCATGCAATGCGCAGTGCCTGAAAATATACTACTCTTGATTGCTTCACCGCCTTTCAGAATTTACTTTAATGTTTTCTGTTTAAGCATTTTTTTTTTCCTTTTTTAGCATTTTTTCTTTCCCTTTTTACTTTGTTAAAAGGTTGCAGGAGATATTCAATAAAGAGTAATTTATTACTGAGAACTCAAGATTTGGCTCGCCACTGAAAGTAACTAGTGTCCAAAGATTACTCGCCATCATGCATCATAAGTGACTCGCCTTTGCGTAAAGACAAGTTTAATACTAGCAGTAGCAGAAGAGAGCGAGATAACTAAAAATTATAGCAGGCTAAAGGCGAACACGACACCACAGCCTGAACCTATCATAAAACCGATCGGTGACTGCCACCGATGGTAGAACAAAACCCCCGGAAAGACACGAGAAGCATCCGATAAAAAAGCGTACATGAGACATCTCAAGGAAAAACGCTGGGAGTCGAAAAAAGCTAGCTGAAAATAAAATGACTAAAGTCAAAAGCAAAAGTGGGAGACGTCCCGATAATATGCTTAAATAAAATTTGGTGTATGGTCGGATACGTCTTGACAAACACTGAGTACGTCAAAAACTCAGCAATGGCAGCTGAACAAAAAACGATAGTATGCTTAAATAAAAATTTGGTGTATGGTCGGATACGTCCTTGTAAGGATTCCCTTTAGTTGATTGGCTTATTTCGTGTGCAAACCACATGTTGGGGTTTGATTGTAAGGGTAGTCTAGGTGATTAGTTGAAGATCAAAGACCCTTTCCAAGACCTCAAGAGGACAAGCACCAAAGGTATATATCTTGTGCTTACTTTGCCTTGAAGAGATATAGTTGCACACACACACAACATGCATAACTTTTATTCTTGAATGTTGTGTTTATATTTTGTGTGCATTGTGCTTTATTGATTATTCAATATCTCTTCTTGCATTAAATTGATTGCATCTTGTTCTATGAAATGCCATGACATGTTTAGGCATTAGGATGCAAAGTCATGAATTTTATTCATGCATGTTTGAATTGAGTGCATCTTGTTCAATGATAATGCCATGACATGTTAGGCATTAGGATGAATTCAATACCCACACTTGCACTTCATGACTAGTCTTAAGTGTGGTGTAATTCGTTTCCGTTTGTGTGATCGGAAACGTCCGCGCTTGCACGATGGTGTGCATGTCTTAGCGCGATGGTTGACCACTTGAGAAGGTCTCATTCTTCTCTTGGATAAGTGGTAGTTTTGGTTTGGTTGATTGGAGTAAGGTGTCTAGTTTTAAAAGATTGGATTTCAATGTTTTAAGTGTTTTCAAAACTGACCTTTGCATGGTCTTGTGACCATAACTTTTTACACAAAGCTTCAAAATGAGTTTTGAAAATTTCTGTACAAACTAGACACCCATACCTTTCCAACGGTATATTATTCGTAATATTTCATGACCGTTTGGATTGGTTTTAAAATCTCCAAAGTTACAACCAAAACAGGGCAACTCTGTTGTTGTCCGTTTCTGACCTTTGGTCACTCAATTGACCATAACTTTTTCTACAGATATCAAAATTCCATTCTGTAAAAACGAGTAGAAATTAGACATCCATACCTTTCCAACGATATATCATATGAAAGGTTTCGATGTCGTTTGGTCATGTTTCGAAGCGCTCGAATATTGAGTCGCTGCACTGACGCGAGTACCGCGAAAATGCCCATAATTTTTCCATTTCTTCCAAAACGACATAGTTTCATTTGGGCATTATAAATACATATCTTTCTCATCATTTTGAGGGTAGAGCCACAAAATCAAACCCTAGAGAGAGAGGCTCCTTATTCTTGAGAAAGAAAGAGAGACTTGAGAGAAAAAGCTTAAAGATTACATCTTTATCTCTCTAAACCCATTCCCACATGCACAAATCAACATCTAGGCATCATCTAGGTTCATCTAGCAAGTGCTAATGCATAGGTCTTCTTCAACACACATGGTATTATTTGTTGAACACTTTTATCTTACATAATTAGTGTTTCTACTTATCAATTTTATCTCATTTATTACTTGTATATGTTTAGATTAATTTCTACATACATGATTGAGATTATGTGTTGATTGGGTTATTTATGTTAGCTAGGTTTTCATGTCTATTTTATATCTAGCTAATTAATCTCATTATATGATTGAGATTATTTTTGATAGCTTAATTGATTAGGTCATTATTGCCTAAAAGCTATGCCATAAACATTCTTGTGTGATTTATTTATAACTAGGTTGATAGATTGTTTTTTAATCAACTAGTTAATCTTTTGAATGTTTGTGGGTTTTTTGTGATAGCTTTGTATCTAGGATTGGTTATCCTTTACTTAGCTAAAGTTGTATGCCATGACATATAGCTATTTTCATATCTAGGATTGATTTAAATTGAATATATCATCATCCTAGATAAGCATCTAAGGTTCCCTAGCCTTGTTTGTTAATTGAATATTCATACATATTCACATAGGGTTGTGCATCTCTTTTGAGAGATTGAAGTCTTGTGTGATTGACCGGGATTAGGTCGGACACCGGGAATAGGTGGTCACATAAGCAATTGGACTAGAGCCACTTTTAAAGGCCCGCGTGGTAGAAGTGGGGGGTTATTGACCGGAGTGTTAGACGAGGTCTACATAGGTTGTAAACTCCATTTCAATTAGTGGATTTCGAGGTCCGAGTGTGGCGCATTAAACAGCCCGTGGTTTTTCCCAGTGGTTGGGTTTCCACGTAAACATCAAGTGTCATTTATTATTTCCGCATCTTATTACACTTGTATGTATATTTGACTTGCTAGGGGTATTTTCGTAAAATTGACATGCACGCGAAAATTGGGTAATAATTAGCTAAAATCTATTCACCCCCCCTCTAGCTTTATATTAAACACGTCTTCAGGACTTTTCAGTCCTGACAAACAGTAAGTACGCCAAAAACTCAACAATGGCAGCTGAATAATAAAAATAACAAAGCCGAAAACTCAGCAAGGGCAGCTGAATAAAATAAAAATGAAGCCAAAGAAGAGTTATAAATTTTATAAAGACTATTTACAACCGAAGTTACAAAAGGTATCGAGAGCTATTCACAACTGAAGTACAAAAAAGTATGGCATAATCTCAACTAGCTATCGGAGGATCCTCACTGTCTTCATCATCCTCAATCTCATCTTCAGAAGGCCAGACTACCTTTTCGTCCCCACCCGGCATGAAAGGCCCATAATCCCTACCAGCAACAGGACCTAAATCGGGTTCAGCACTAGAACCAGAAAAGCTGCCCTTCTGACTGGAGTAGTAAGTGTTGAAGGCATGCTTACTAGGAATTTCTAAGTGCATGGGATGGGGCTCAGTCCTGGTGTAACAACAGTGGGCTTTCCATCGTTGTCTCTGTTCTTTAATTGAACCCACTGCGCTGGCCATATGTCGTTGAAGAGACTTGTCGAAACGTCTTAGAGCTTTTTCATTCGAATGATCTTTCATGGCGAAGAACTTCTTCGACTGCCTCATGCCTCGTTCAAATTCGCGCAATAAAAGCGCATCATAGACAGGGGATCTCTTAAAACAATCAACCGCTTCAACCTCCAAAACAGCTTTTAGGTCATTGAAGATGACATCATACGAAGATAACTGGTTGCGTAAGTCCAACGCCTCTTCAGCTTTCTCTTTAGCCTCCTCAGCTAGTCGCTCAGCCTCCAAACGCGCCGCGACGAATTCTTGACTAGCAATAACTGCTCTTTCAGCGAGCGAATCTCATCCTCAGCAGCAGACAATTTTTCTTCAATAGCTAGCTGAGCAGACAGATAAACATCTGCGGACTCTCTTAGCTGAGCGAGCTATTGAACATGGGATTCTTCAGCAGAGAGCTTCTCAGCAGCCAAAATAAAAGCCTACTCTCGCAGACGTTTACTCTCCCTAGAAACTTTGCTCCTATGCCTATAGCTTTCAGCCAACTCAGACATCATCTGAAAAGAGAAACATATGAATTAGGAAGTATATATAAACAGAGATATAACAGGATTGTGGTGAGAAGCTTACCAGAGAGTGGCAGTTAAAGAAAAACTCCATCTTTCTATTGCAGGGTTTGCTTTTCACATGCTCCCAACCCTCACTAATGTACACATTGTGGTTGATCAAATGCGAGCAAATTTCGGCAGCCGAAAAAACTGAAAGAGACACGGTCCCTTCATCGGCTTCAGTTGATCCAACATGAGGAGCTTCACGGGCAACACCTGAACCAGAAGCAAACGTAGAAGCAAAAGCCCCAAGTTGCTTCGATGGTCCTGGCTGACCAGCCGACTCTGGTCGACCAGGCGGCCTAGGCTGACCTGTAGAAGAAATATTCGGCTCACCCACAGCCGCCGGAGGAGAGGCTACTCTGGGCGGACAGACTGCTCTTGGCGGAGTAGGAGTAGGAGTAGGAGTAGGAGTAGGAGTAGGAGTAGGAGCAGGGACATTTAATTCATTAACCTCCTCAGGAGGAGGCACCGCTGCATTTGTCCCTTCAACAGGACCCTCGTGAGTAGCTGTTTGAGTAGAAGGAGTTTCAGCGAGTACAGGTTCATCAGCACCCTTCTCGTCCGAAGAAACAACATACTGCACAACCCTTGACGCCCGTTTAGGGGGTCAAGCAGTATGATCAAGGGTACCCTCAGCCGGGCGTTTGCCTCTACCGGTTCTGAGGGCTAGGTCACTTGGAGGATCAAGAGGAGTCTCAGGGACATCCGCATCAAAAATAGGGATGTCATTGACCACCCCTGAAACGCCAACCTTCTCTTTACCCTTGCGACTGGGGGTAGTCGCAGCAGGAGTACTCGCAGCAACCTCCGGATGCACAGGGGGCTGCCCCGATTCAACATCTCCCCCAGTAACATCACCAACTTCCTCGCCGTCTGAGGGATCACCACCATCCGGGCTAGCAATTCCTTCTTTAGCCAAACCAGCAGCATGTCTTTTACTGGCAGCCTCAGAGTTCTTCACTGCCCGGGCTTGCATATCGCAAACTGTGTCAAAGTCACACACTGCAAAGAGCAACCAAAGCGTTACCAATAGAACAAACAGAGTGATAACATTAAAGGAAAGCAGGTAAAACTTACGGCTATGAAGCCTGGCAGGTAAACGCGAAAAAATCCACTGGGTAATCATCTTCTCCTCATCCAAAAGGAATGGTCGGCCACTTTCATCCAAAGAAAGGACGGCTGCCGCAACAAGATGAGAGATCTCTCCATCCAGTAAAACGGGGATTGCCTTCGACCAGGCTTCAGGAGAAGTGAAGTACCTAGGAACTTTCTTCGCCGAAAGGTTACGGCGACCACTGGCTGGCACATCTCTGCCCCATTCGCCGACAACAAAGAACCAACTATTCTTCCACCTCTTGTTCGAGGTAGGGAAACCCCAAATGAAACCTTTCTTCTTTTCATCACTGGAGACTTCTACCTGTCTAGGGTTCGCCGCACCCTCAGGAATCCAGTTCTCCACAGCCGAAGAAATGAGGAAATATGTCCCGCTATTGCCCGCTTGCCTTAAGGTATAGAAATGGTGAATCTCACGGGGCGTAGGGGGTCCAAAACCCTTCAGCTTCCACATCAAACACAGACACATCAGGATCCTGTAGCTATTTGGGGCGAGTTGGGCAAGCGCAATCTAAGCCTCCGTAAGAAACCGAGCAATGAAAGGCTGAAGGGGAAGGGTAACCCCGCAGCTGAGCATAGCACCATAGATGACGACCGTATTTTCGAGTGGATTCCATACCGCTCGATTACCCGGAAGCATCAAAATCACTGAGTCTGGGATTTCGAAGCGACTTCTGTACTTGCGAAGTTCCTCCTCGCCAACCACATTGATTTCGCAGTCAAAAGAACACGGGTGGTCAGCTGAGAAATGTAGTCTATTCTTCTGATGATCATCAACATTTGAATCAACGGTGGTCTGAGCATCCAGCAGAGACCCGCAAGGAGCCCTTGAAGCCCGTCGTCTACTGCCACCTGGTTTGGGAGACCTTGTCGTCATCGGAGAATCACTACCAAAAGATGAGGGAGAAGAAGCGTCAGGGATATAATTTTCCTGGGCAGAAGGAACATAAACAGAAATTGGGGTAGGAGAATCCGGGTGAAAATCACGAATCAACGATTCAATTTTATCTGCAGTAACCTTATCACCAAGCTCCAAAGCCTGCATCATTCGATTAAAAAGGGAAGAACGTAGAGAAGGGTCCATGAAAACTCACCAGAAAAACCTTAGAGAGCGAAAATGCGCAAAAGATCTGGGGAAGCTAACAAACTGCTACGACCAAGTTTGATGAAAACACTTCTCAATCGAAGAGAGGAAGAAGAGTGCTTCTGCGAATTTCCGGTGAGAAAAGAGAGAAAATGAATTAAGTGGAGAAATAAGAACGGTTTCGTTTCGGTAAAAGAAAAATTAATTGAGCCGCTAAAATTAATAGGGCAGAAGGGCATTTTGCGTTAAAAGAGGGAATTTTTAAAATTCAAAAATCAAGAAAATTAGGTATTGGTAAGGTGAACGACAGTCGTAGAAGACAGCCGAAGTGACACCCATCAAATAGTGGACACATGGTACCTCAGGAAACACCCAGCGGTCATCACGTCATCCTATTGCATCAGAGTAAGCAGAAATCTTGTGGCCAGAAATGAAGGCTTGCACCGAAAGAGATAGCTAACAAAATTCAACACGTGGTGAAAATAAAAAAGAGGGAAAAGAGGGAAAATATTTACAAAGCGTGCCGAAAAGCCTAAGTATGGATATAAATACTGTTCGCAGAGATAAACAAATTGGAAGACTAAGACATTCACTCAGTTCAAAATATTTATGGGGGTATTGTTGTATGTGAGATTTCGCTAGGCAGACATGTCATCAAAGGAATCAACAAATGATGGGGAAGACGTTGCCACGTCACTCGTTGACCAAGTCAAAGAAGAAACGTGGACCAGACAGCATGTCAACAAATCCCAAGTCAATAAGTCAAAAGGTGTGGTCGCCAGATCAGGATATGTACTCACCAGGGATAAAAACGTGGTCGCCGAAGGGTGATACCCAAAGATGAAGGTACTCGCTACATCAACTTACTAAGTATAAACCGACTCGGCAGAAACACAGAAATAAACCCTAACTTTCGGAAGACCCCTGAGAACGAAGAATCATAGAAGGAAAAGATAGGAAACTTATCCTAATCCGTTACAACGTGGGATTCCTAGTACAAATTAAAGAGGAAATCCTACCACCAACACGGCTAAAATCAAGGGGAAACCCTAATTATCATATATAAATATAACCATCTATCCCATGAGGAAGGGATTCGAAAACTTAGAGAGAGAAGAGAGCAATTGTATGAAAGATCTGAGTGTGTAACGAAGCAATAAGCCTAGTATTATTTTTCCTGCCCTCTGGGGCGTCGTGGTTTTTTCCCATTCAAGGGTTTTCCACGTAAAATCTGTCTCTTGCATGCATTGATTACTTTCTTGCTTTATTTTGAGTTAATATAATTGTTGAGTGCGTGGCAATCCAAATTTCACTGTCAACAACATATTATTTTAATTAAGTATAAAAAGATTAAATTAGAAATTTTTAAAAAATTAAAAAGTTGATTTGACTAATTAAAAATTAAAAACAAAAACACTTAACGCGGTGAATAGTGCCGCGTTCATTTTTGCACCAAAGTTTTTTTTAGTAAGTGCACTTTGCGCTATTTTAAAGCAACATTGAGTTTATATTATTTTCAAAACATCTGTAATCTAAACTCTATCTCTGTCTCTTAAAATGGAGTTTCAAAAGGAAATATTCTTTTCAGATTTCATCTTTAAAATGTTCACTCCAACCATACTCAATATCTTTATATCTATCTCTATTTCTATTTCTATTTCTATTTTCAAATAATATATATTTTCATTATTAATTTTTACTTTCTTCAATAAATTATTTTTTATATAATTTTATTTTTCAACTAAATGTAAACAAATATTATTTTAATAACAATTTTAATTTTTGTTTACATTTAGTAAAAATATAACATTTATATTCTCCCATATATTTTTATCTAATTTTTTTAATCAAACAATTTTGTATCTAATTTTTACAGTTTAACAATTTTCAACTAATTTTCCCTACTTAGTTATTTTTTTCTAACTTTTTCAACCAGATCATGTTTTATTTGTTACCTAATTTTCTCAAAATGAGGCAGCAAAATTAGAGATTCTACGTGAAAGTGAAGCAATTTGACATAAACGTGAAGAGAAAAAAATTATGATGATAAATTTGGATTTCATAAAAAATCCCGATGAACACAAATTCTTTGGAAAAAAGAAGATGGAAATTATTCAAAAAAAAAAAAAAAAAAAAACACTTGAAATTCCCAAATACAAGGTGGATCATTTGTATGTGGATGTGAAAGTCATTTGGATGACCTTCAGAAATATTAATATGTTATGTTGCTATTATTTATGTTTTTTGTTATTTGTTTTCTTTTTGTTATCCTTATTTTAATATGTTTATGTTATTGTAATTTTTATTTGGAAGTTTTAATGTATTTATTTTATTGCTAACTTATAATAATTAATATGCAAATAATATAAAGTACGGTAAGATTAAGTAAATTTTGATAAATAAAAAATTATTAAATTATTATTATTAAATATTCAATATTAGTCTCGTTTTAAAGATCTAGATGAGACATTTTTAATAGTATGATTTGTATGATGATAAAAGTTATAAATTAAAACTTATTATATAATAATTGAATTTAATTAAAAAGGTAAATATGGATATGAGGTAAAAATGGAATAAATAATATTAAAAAGTAGATTTAGAGTTTCAAATTTGATACTCTAAATTTAGAGTACCAAACAATGAAACTCTAAAAAAAAATCTTAGAGATAGAAAAATAGAGTACTATTGGAGCTCATGGTACTATAATTTGGAATTTATAACACCACACGTACTCAAGAGCATGTTTGGAGTTTGGAGCCTCGTATTGGACTGTATGGGTGCGTTTGGAACATGGTACAAGACGGGACAACGTGGGACGATTTCCTCTTGTACCACATCTAGCGCGTTTTAAACATGGGGCAGGACAGGATTGGATGAGACAAACAACACCGAAACTTTTCCCATTCCCATGCCATGGGACAAGTGTGAAAAAGACTTTTGTACCCTTTAAAATTTCCAAAAATTACAAACATTTCCTCACCCGAATCCCATCTCTTTCTCTCTCTCTCCTTCGTTCGTTCATCATCAAATCCCTCTTTCTCTCCACAACCCAACTTCATCTTTATTACCCAAAATCCAACGTCTCCATCATAGTATCACACTAACAATCTTTCATCATCAACACCATCAAAAAAAATAAAAAATAAAAAATAAAAAATAAAATAAAAATAAAAATCCAACCGACGGTGGAGAATGCGTGGAGGAGCGATTTGCTTTGTTAGGCGATTCACATTGTCATGCAGAGGAGCGATCTGCTCCATTGGCAATCCACACCGCCACGCGGAGGAGCGATTTACTTTGTCAAGCGATCCGTGCTATCGCACAAAGGAGCGATCTACTCCATCGACGATCCACACCATCTTGTGGAGGAGCGATTTGCTCCATCAGGCGATCCGTGTCGTCGTGCGGAGGAGTGATCTGCTCTGTTGGCGATGCACACCGTTGCACAGAGGAGCGATTTGCTCCGTCGATCCTCACATTTGGGATACTCTGGTCATTTGAACCTTTTATCCCGTCATGTCTCAGCTATACCAAACGTATAATAGTACAATTAACAGTTTTATCATAGACATTCCAAATACAATAAGGAACAACTGTCATATCTCGTCCTATCTTGTCCCATCCTGTTATGTCATATCCTGTCCCGATCCCGTGCCAAATGCACCCTATAAGTACAGTGTATAGTTTAAAATAGTTCATTAGACATTATTTGACATGTCATTGTATTGGAATTTGGATTGCCTGATACAAAATAATTTAAACTTTTAGAAATACAATACAGCCGCAACCACATTATCGAATACAGAAGGAAGAGTTGAAGACATAGGTTTATCTCATATTGGCTTTGGACTTTGCGAATTACCTCGGCTCCTATTCACTTTTCTTTTTTAAACAAAATTATTTTACTTGTTTTTTATTAACATTAGAAATTTGAAATTCTAAAGTAGTTTTAATTTTACCATGATTATAATGTTTAAGATAATATTATATCCAGGGGTGGAGCTAGTAGGGAGACCGTTAAATAAAAACAAAAATAATTAAGTGGGCCAAATTGAAAAATATCTAAAATTTGGAATAATTTGTAATTTTTTTAAATGGCTTTCAAAGTTTTTATAAAGGGTGCCGATATTGTCATCCAAAAATATGATTTACACACCCATTTTATAAGTACATCATTATCTAAAATTTAAAAATTAAACAATTACTATAAGCACACATTCTAATTAATGATGTGGACATTGTATCAAATAGCATTGTTTTAGGTTGAATTTTAAGAGTATCACCATTTTAATAAGTTAAGTTTAAATGGCATCAAATGACTAAAATACCCTCATCTCCTTCTTTTATTACATTTGTGCCATTGTTAGTTTTTTTTTTTTTTTTTCAAAATCCTCCATTGATGGAGGACCCCATGAATCGAGATGAAAGACCTCCATTGGAGGTTAGTTCGACCTCCATTGGAGATTTCAATGAAGTAGATGTAAAAAATTAGAAAATTTCATTTTTATCAAGAAAGTCTCGGAGAAGTCTTGAAAACTACCAAAAAGTCTTGGAAAACTACCTGCAAAGTCTTGAAAATTACCTGAAAAGTCTCGAAAATACAAAATAAATCTCGCAAACACAAAATAGTGTGAGACTTATTTCTATGAGTGTGTTTTAAGAGTATTTTTGTCAGACCCACATTTTAGATGCTATGTAAACTTAAATTATTAAAATAGTGATACTCTTAAAATTATACCTAGAAAAAGTGTCATTTAATTTTTGAACCCTGCTAATGCCAATAGTACCCTTATTGAAATAAATATATTTATTTTAATACATTTATATGAAACCCTTTTAAATTATTAATACACCCAATTTTTTTTTTTTTTTTAAAAACATATTATTTTTCTCAAAGCAAACAACAAGATACATGATTTTTCTCAAAAAAAAAAAAAAAAAAAAAAAAAAACCTCATGAATACATCAATCTAAGCCTATCATTTTTTTATTTTTTAAATACTTCTCACTTTTTGTTTATTGATCCAATTCAAGCCAAACATAAAAGAAAGACAAAAAAAAAAAAAAAAAAAAAAAAGTAAAGAAATAAATACCTTCGTATGATTAGAATCCTCTTAAAATTATTTTTCCATTACTTTGTTATATGATAATCATGTAATGATGAGACATTTTAATACTTGAAATAGAATTAGGGTTTATCATAAGTTTTTTTATTTCTTATTTAATAAGAGATTTTCTTTTGATATAACAAAGATATTTTTTGAATTCGAAAATAAATTAATATGGAGGGTTACTTGGAAATTCGAAAATGAGAGTATGTACATTATAGAAAAAATAACTTCTATTTTTTCAAAATTTGAGGTGGGGCACAGGTCCTACTTGGACCCTTCATGGGTCCGTCATATATATATATATATATATATATATATATATATAGTCTTTCTATTGTCGGTTCAAATTGATATAAAATATATCAGTTCCTTGCATATGAGCCATTAGATTTAAAATATGCTTTGACAAGTGCATAAAGCCAAGTCAAAGCATTTAAATCCAATAACTCACATACAAGAAATTGATATATTTTATATTAGTTCGAACTGACAATAGAAAAACTATATATATATATATATATATATAATTGATCACATCAGTGCGCACTGAGGAATATATATTTTCAATAATATATTTTTTAACAGTTAAATTTTAAAAAAAAAATTTAATTTTTAATTGCAATAATATTTATTTAAAATTTTATTTTGTTTGATAATAAATACAGCACAATATAATATAAAAACATATCAAATATTTGTATTATTTAATATAGTCTAATATCAATTTTTCACTAAACACATGATGAAACAATAATAATACAAATTATTTCAATCCTGTCAAATTCAAACCAATACAATGCAATGGAATACAAAACAGTATCATGTGTCAAACGAGCCCTCAAGTTATTAAAAAAAAAAAAAAACAGAATAATTAGAACAAAATATAAATTCTGAAGCTTTCATTTTATTTGACCCCCAAAATAGAACAAATTATGCTCAATTTACGGGTTGTGAAGATTAAACTTGTTTTGTTGCGCTATGGTAGCGCACTCGGGGATCAAGCTCAATATGCCTTTGAGGCCCCTCTTACGCCTCAATTGGTTGATGCGCCTCAATGCATTTTTGTTAAAACGCCTCAGAGGCGCACTTCTGAACATTTTTAAAACAATGGCTGTACTTATTTTTTCTGAATTTTCAAGAGGTTACAAAACCAAGATTCATAAGACTCAAACATTTTGTAATGGGATATAGATTTTGAATCTAATTTGCTTTCTTAATGTGAGTCTTGAAGTTGAAATCCAATATAAGGAATGCTTCCTTGCTCTTGCAACATGAGCAACCTAGATGGCAATGAAAGGATAGGAGTGCTTGCCTTTTCTCAACGGTAGAATGTTTCTCTCACTCTACCCACCATGTTCTATATATGCCCAACCATGGATATTCCTGCTTACATGTTCCTTAGCTTTAGTCCTTCACTACAGCTAAAAAATTTCCTCCCTTATTCGCTTGGTCTTTAGTATTAAGATATAGATTATAGAGTGTTGACTGAAGAGTTGCTCAGCGCTACTGGGAAATATAATGCTTTGCTGTTCTTTTATTTATTTATTTTTGTTAAAATTAATCACAATTCATTTGGTTAAGAAAGAGAAGTTCTATAGATGTTCAAATTGCAGTTTCAGGAAACAATGGAAAAAAATAATTAACAGTATTTTGTAATGAATGCTGCATAACTTGCATTTATTTTACTGCCTTATTTTTAATTATTGTTCATTTTTAATTGATTTCATTTTACTATGGATCCACTAGGTATGAGTTATTTGTTGGCCAACCTCCATTTTATACAAATTCAGTCTATGCACTCATTAGGCACAATATTGTTAAGGTAATATTGCTAAGATATTTTATGACTTTTCTCATTTTGTATGAACCTCTTAGCTAATTTTATCAGCAACATCCCAGGATCCAGTCAAGTATCCAGATGATATGAGTCCAAATTTTAAACCAATGAATTATCCCCAGGAGTTACGTTTGACAACTGATGCTGCAAGGGGGTGTGATGCAGCGTGGAAGGGTGAAGGACAAATGGCAAATGGTTTGATTGTTTTCAGTTCTAAGAGTAACTTATGATACTTAGGGCCCGTCCTGCAGGCTGTTTTCAGCCTGTTTTCATTTTATTTTCTAAAAATGATTTCGAATTCGTGTTCTATAACCGTTTTTCATTTTATTTTCAAAATACAAAAACAAAATCAAAAACAATACCAAGTGTTAAAAGTGGAAATTTTGAAAAACAAAAAAAACTTGATTTTCTTGAATTTTTTTTTTTTTTTCCAAATGAAGTGGGTCCCATATCATTAATATATATTTTATTTTAATAATTTTCTTTTTCACTGACTTCTTCTTCCTTCTTCTTCTTCTCCCTCTTCTCCTTCTTCTTCCTCTTCCCGCCGACGAGCAGTCTTTTTCCTCTTCCCGCCGACAAGATCTGCTCTGCATCTCGCCGCCGAGATCTCTTCTTCTTCTTCTTCTTCTTCTTCTTCTTCTTCTTCTTCTTCCCGCCGACGAGCAGAGTCTTCTTCTTCCTACCGACGAGATCTGCTCTACATCTCGCCGCCTTGCCGCCGAGATCTCTTCTTCTTCTTCTTCCTCTTCCCGCCGAGATCTCTTCTTCTTCTTCTTCCTTCTTCT
Source organism: Acer saccharum (assembly GCA_030490815.1). Taxonomy (NCBI): domain Eukaryota; kingdom Viridiplantae; phylum Streptophyta; class Magnoliopsida; order Sapindales; family Sapindaceae; genus Acer; species Acer saccharum. The sequence goes on from CM059875.1 coordinate 18,869,766, forward strand.
TCTTCTTCTTCCTCCCGCCGCCGATCTGCGTCGCTTCCCGCCGATCTGGTCTTCGTCTTCCTCCTCTTCCTCTTCAACTGTTAAAATTTGTAAACCCTAAATTAAATTACAAAATTTTTTTTTATTAATTATTTAATCATTTATTTATAATTGTTATAATATTAAACAAAATTTAAAAATTGATATTTCAATTTCCAAAAGTTTTCGGTTATCCTACCAGACGCGTTTTTTTTCGTTTTTATTTTCAAAATATGGATTCCAGTAAATGCTACCAGACGCGTATTCAGAATTCAAAAATGAAATCAAAAACACTGTTTTCATTTTCATTTTTCTTTTCGAAAAACAAAAACAGAAAACGGCTTGCAGGACGGGCCCTTAAGCTTTCCGTTCTCATTTTATTGAATATAAAAATTATCATGTCATAGGTAAAAACAATTCTCCGGCTGCCTGTGAGAAAAATACTCTCCACAATGATGCTGAAATGAATTGGTCTAACAGAGCACAAGTCAGTTCTTCACCACATGAGGAATTCCCAGGATTTGCAAGCCCTGGTGAAGTTAAACCGTCAGGTAGATGAACTTGCAATTTAATAAACTCATTTACTTTCAGTTTAAAGTAATGGAGGTGAGTTTTTTTTGTAATAATAATTTTGATGCCATAGAATTTATGAGTGACCACATTCATCATGAATTCACTAATAGATGGAAATCAATTTCAGGCTCCTTGTACTGTAATGTTGTAATTGACTTTATTTTCCTTTCATATGATCTTAATTTTTCTTTTTGTTTCTTCTTATTAAGGGGATTAGCTGGACCTAGTTTTGACTTATAATTATTTAACCACGCTAATGAACTGAATGGGTTTTTGTTCTCTCTAATGCCTAATCTGCTCCTCGGTTTCTTGCTTACACATTTTTATTTTGTCTTTTTTCCTCTTTCCTGTTAGTGCCAAATTGATATGGGTGTGGGGTATACGAAACTTAATTCCCCATAAAGTTAGTAAACATAGGAATTCAAAAACTAGGAACTTAATTCCCTTTCCTAGTAATAATTTCTGATTGATAAACACCTTAATTAATTAAGATCAAATAAATATAATCTTGAATGATAAATTTCATTAAACACCTTTAAAGTTATACTGAATAATGACAAATATATCAACTCATTTGTCATTTTATAGTTTCTTTTATTAAACATCCTCCCTAAAAATGATTTTTAACACATTTTAAAAGGTTTTATGAAAAGTTTCTAACAAATATTTTAAATATATATATATAATGAACACCGAAACTTTCATTGTCTAAATATAATTTTGATTACAAAATATGTCAAATTTTTCGAACCCACAAGTGATCAAAACTAATTGCCATGGATAACAATACTCAATCAAAAATAAAAATAAAAACATCAAATGATACAACACAATATATAATTAACATGCATACAAATCCCAATAAGATGATATAATAATAATCTCGATTAACACTGGTGTAAAATATAAAATTTACATTTTACGTTGGTACTGATTAGGATTTCCGTTCGTATAAAAAATGTTTCGGAGATCCATCTAATTATAGTAATATGTAGTAGAATTAGATAACCATCGTTAATAAATAATTCCCACTGACTGGAAATGAAAAAAAAAAAAAAAAAAAAGGTATGCATCAAGTAGAATTGATTAGCATATGATTTATTAAATGACAGAGATTTAAATGTAGCTGAAAGAAAAGATTTGTACATACAATATCATATATATTTTCTTTTGGTGTTTAGGTCCCACCAAACAGATGGCTGCAAACAAGTTGCTTCAATGATTGATGATTTCTCTCCATCTAGCTTCACAAACAGTAATTTAAGTTTAATTTTGTGGAACAGTCATCTTACATGTGTTTCCGTATCCCACCGCAATTGCATAATCGTAAGAGCATGTCCAAGGGGCTCCCTAAATCCCCTCCTTAACTAAAATAGGGAGTTAATTTGGTTTTAGAGCACTCCAAGAGGCTCCCTTAATGGCTCCCTATTTTAGAGAGCCTTTTGGTGACCCTCCAAATGTAGAGAGCTCCCTATCTTCTCACTCTTGTTTTTTTTTTTTTTTTATTTCTAAAAAGCATCTCCAACATTAATCTGCTCTCTCTTGTTTTTACAATTTAAAACAAAATAAATTTATTTATATTTTAAATTTAAAAAAATATTAAAATATTAATGACTAGTTATAATAGGGAGGATGGTTGGAGTGATCTCATGAATAATTATTAGCTAAAATAGCTAAAATTTAGAGAGCATGGTTGGAGATGCTCTAAATCCACTCCTACTTCCTTCACACAACCACTGTTTTGCACATGGGAGATTGCTCATAATGAGTCATACCATCGGTTTTCTGCTTCATGCGTCAAATCTACTTCCCGTTACTAACACGTGTGAACTAATAACTTGGCATTTATATATACATATATATATATATATATATATATATATATATATATATATATTATTATTATTATTAAGTGTAGAATCCTGTAAAAAAATTTATTATTTAAAAATTTTTAATTTTAATAATATTTTCAATATTAAAATAGCTAATTAAATAAATTATTTTATATTATAATAAATACAATACAATATACTATAAAGACATACCAAATATTTGTATTATCTAATATAGTCTAATATCAATATATCACCAAACACATGATTGAAACAACAATAATACAATATATTTCAATCATGTTCAATTCAAACATAAACAATGCAATGGAATACAAAATATAATGCAATGGAATACAAAACAGTATGGTGTATCAAACGAGTTCTTAAGTTATTGAAAAAAAAAAAAAAGAAGCAAATTATTGTAATTAGAATAGAATATACAATGCAGCAGTGCATAGTATAACTTATTTAACAGGAAAAAAAAAAAAAAAAAAAAAAAAAAAAAAAAAAAAAACCCTATTTATATTACATAGATTTGAGGCAGTGATGGGGATCGAACCATGACCTCATGTTTAAAAAAATTAACTTAACAGCTAGGAACCCATATTCTTGCAAATGGCTCGGACCGAGCCCATTTGCTTAAAAGTAGTTGGGCTCATTATACATAGATAGGTGGGGTTGCAGGCAAAAATAAAATAGAAAATAGAAAATCTTTGAGAAGTTAAGGGCGCGTTTGGTACCGTTTTTAAAATGGTGTTTTTGAAAAAAAATTTTAAAAATGGAAATCATGTTTTAAAAATGATGTTTTTAAAAATTTAATGTGTTTGGTAGTGTTTTTTAAAAGTAGTTTTTTGAAACGGAAAACGATGTAAAAGTGTTTGGTTATTGTTTTTAAAATGAGTGAAATAGTTGTTTTGAGGGAAAAGTTATGGTTTATTTTGAAAACCTGTTTTGAAAACAACAGAAAACAATAAAAAGTTGTTTTTAACTTTTTAGTTATAACTTTTAAAAAGTTGTTTTTTGTTTTCGGAAACAGTTTTGTAAAATGGGTAGCCAAACAACATTCAAATCATTTTTTGTTTTTAAAAACAAAAAACAGTTTTTAAAAACATATCCAAACACCACCTAAAGTCCAAAATCTAAAGCCCAAAATAGTTAAACAAAAAAACAAAAAAATCTTAAAAACAAAATCCTAAAAAAGAAAAAAAAAAGAAAAAAAAAAAACTAAGATAGAAATGTAAGAAACTAAGATAGAGATGTGAGATGGAGGACAGGTTCAAGGATGCTAGAGTGGGTAATTCAACCTGCAGAAAAAATTCTTATGTTATTGTTATGAATAGCATGTTTGAATTATCATCGACCATGATAAAATCCTTTCTTTCTTATGTTATTGTTATGAACTTGAAATATGTTATTTTCAGAGATGATTCGAAATATGAAATATGTCAAGCCATTGTCGCTTTACCAAAAGGCAAAAAAGCTGAAAAGCCTTATCTAGGGGTAGACATCGGTTTGAAACGGACAGACGTCTGCGTTGCTTATCCAAGCACTGGTAATATCATTTCGGCAAGACTGCCGAAGACCAATGGTCCCATTTTTACCATTAGGAACAGTTCTTTCAACAAATTTAGAAAAAATGTGGAACCATAAACATATGTATATATATATATATATATATCAATAATAGGATAATTGACTTGAGTCTTTAGACAACTATTTCAACCATATAATAATCTACGTGAATGGAGATTTAGGTCTTCTATTCTAGAAGGTCGTTCAAAGGAGAAATATTGACTTCAACAACATACTTGTCATCGGGGTTTAACATTTCAAAGATCAATTTGTCTTCCAATTACGGTTTTTGATTAGGGGGTATTCAATAGTGTTTATTTGGGGACGTGGTTAATTTTTTCTTGTAACTTGTTAAATAATATCAAACACTTGTACTACTTTTTTAGTTACTATGGTTACAAAAAAAAAATGTTGATAATACTTTAATGATGTTTATGTGACAGTGTTGGTATATACAACAAATGGAGTACAATTATGCTATATCTTGCATGTTTTAGTTAGATCTATATTTTGTAATTGGTATATATGTATATCTATATTTTATAGTTGATTCAACTTAATTTACATTCTTAATATTTTATTTTCTTTTGTTATCAGATTCGAAATATGAGGTTTATAAAGGCGTTGTCGCTTTACGATTATGCAAAAAGAGCTAGACTGTCTCTTCTAGGGGTCGATATCGGAAAGACACAGTCAGGTGTATGTGTTGCCTATCCGACTAGTGGTGTTATAGTTACAGCAAGACTGCCGATTGATGGTCCAATTTATTCTTTTAAACACAATTTGATTGATGAGGCTGCTGATTCGTTTGAATTTTCTACTGCTCTGAACAGACTTGCTTAAGAGGAGTCGTCAGGTTCCATTTTGGGTTCCCATACGACCAGAGGTTTCTAGTGAAAGAAATGGTGGACAGGATGAATGACTTGAGTCTTTAAACAACTATTTCAAACGTATAATAATCTACGTGAGTGGAAATTACTATAAAGTTTAGGTCTTCTATTCTAGAAGGTCGTTCAAAGGAGAAATATTGACTTCAACAACATACTTGTCATCGGGTTTTAACATTTCAAAGATCAATTTGTCGTTCCAATAGGGTTTTTGATTATGAGGTATTCAGTAATGTTTATTTGGGGATGTGATTAATTTTTACTTGTAACTAGTTAAATAATATCAAACACTTGTACTACTTTTCTAGTTACTATGGTTACAAAAAATAAAATAAAATATGTGTTGATAATACTTTAATGATGTTTATGTGACAATGTTGGTATATAAAACAAATGGAGTACAATTCTGTTAGATCTTGCATGTTTTAGTTAGATCTATATTTTGTAATTGGTATATATGTATATCTATATTTTATAGTTGATTCAACTTAATTTTCATTCTTAATATTTTATTTTCTTTTGTTATCAGATTCGAAATATGAGGTTTATAAAGGCGTTGTCGCTTTACGATTATGCAAAAAGAGCTAGACTGTCTCTTCTAGGGGTCGATATCGGAAAGACACAGTCAGGTGTATGTGTTGCCTATCCGACTAGTGGTATTATAGTTCCAGCAAGACTGCCGGTTGATGATCCAATTTATTCCTTTAAACACAATTTGATTGATGAGGCTGCTGATTCGTTTGAATTTTCTACTGCTCTGAATAGACTTGCTTAAGAGGAGTCGTCAGGTTCCATTTTGGGTTCCCATACGACCAGAGGTTTCTAGTGGAAGAAATGGTGGACATGATGAATGACTTAAGTCTTTAGACAACTATTTCAACCGTATAATAATCTACGTGAGTGGAAATTACTATAAAGTTTAGGTCTTCTATTCTAGAAGGTCGTTCAAAGGAGAAATATTGACTTCAACAACATACTTGTCATCGGGTTTTAACATTTCAAATATCAATTTGTCGTTCCAATAGGGTTTTTGATTATGAGGTATTCAGTAATGTTTATTTGGGGATGTGATTAATTTTTACTTGTAACTAGTTAAATAATATCAAACACTTGTACTACTTTTCTAGTTACTATGGTTACAAAAAATAAAATAAAAAATGTGTTGATAATACTTTAATGATGTTTATGTGACAATGTTGGTATATAAAACAAATGGAGTACAATTCTGTTAGATCTTGCATGTTTTAGTTAGATCTACATTTTGTAATTGGTATATATGTATATCTATATTTTATAGTTGATTCAACTTAATTTTCATTCTTAATATTTTATTTTCTTTTGTTATCAGATTCGAAATATGAGGTTTATAAAGGCGTTGTCGCTTTACGATTATGCAAAAAGAGCTAGACTGTCTCTTCTAGGGGTCGATATCGGAAAGACACAGTCAGGTGTATGTGTTGCCTATCTGACTAGTGGTGTTATAGTTACAGCAAGACTGCCGATTGATGGTCCAATTTATTCTTTTAAACACAATTTGATTGATGAGGCTGCTGATTCGTTTGAATTTTCTACTGCTCTGAACAGACTTGCTTAAGAGGAGTCGTCAGGTTCCATTTTGGGTTCCCATACGACCAGAGGTTTTTAGTGTAAGAAATGGTGGACAGGATGAATGACTTGAGTCTTTAGACAATTATTTCAAACGTATAATAATCTACGTGAATGGAAATTACTATAAAGTTTAGGTCTTCTATTATAGAAGGTCGTTCAAAGGAGAAATATTGACTTCAAAAACATACTTGTCATCGGGTTTTAACATTTCAAAGATCAATTTGTCGTTCCAATAGGGTTTTTGATTATGAGGTATTCAGTAATGTTTATTTGGGGACGTGATTAATTTTTACTTGTAACTAGTTAAATAATATCAAACACTTGTACTACTTTTCTAGTTACTATGGTTACAAAAAATAAAATAAAATATGTGTTGATAATACTTTAATGATGTTTATGTGACAATGTTGGTATATAAAACAAATGGAGTACAATTCTGTTAGATCTTGCATGTTTTAGTTAGATCTATATTTTGTAATTGGTATATATGTATATCTATATTTTATAGTTGATTCAACTTAATTTTCATTCTTAATATTTTATTTTCTTTTGTTATCAGATTCGAAATATGAGGTTTATAAAGACGTTGTCGCTTTACGATTATGCAAAAAGAGCTAGACTGTCTCTTCTAGGGGTCGATATTGGAAAGACACAGTCAGGTGTATGTGTTGCCTATCTGACTAGTGGTATTATAGTTCCAGCAAGACTGCCGGTTGATGATCCAATTTATTCTTTTAAACACAATTTGATTGATGAGGCTGCTGATTCGTTTGAATTTTCTACTGCTCTGAACAGACTTGCTTAAGAGGAGTCGTCAGGTTCCATTTTGGGTTCCTATATGACCAGAGGTTTCTAGTGGAAGAAATGGTGGACAGGATGAATGACTTGAGTCTTTAGACAACTATTTCAAATGTATAATAATCTACGTGAGTGGAAATTACTATAAAGTTTAGGTCTTCTATTCTAGAAGGTCGTTCAAAGGAGAAAGATTGACTTCAACAACATACTTGTCATCGGGTTTTAACATTTCAAAGATCAATTTGTCGTTCCAATAGGGTTTTTGATTATGAGGTATTTAGTAATGTTTATTTGGGGACGTGATTAATTTTTACTTGTAACTAGTTAAATAATATCAAACACTTGTACTACTTTTCTAGTTACTATGGTTACAAAAAATAAAATAAAAAATGTGTTGATAATACTTTAATGATGTTTATGTGACAATGTTGGTATATAAAACAAATGGAGTACAATTCTGTTAGATCTTGCATGTTTTAGTTAGATCTATATTTTGTAATTGGTGTATATGTATATCTATATTTTATAGTTGATTCAACTTAATTTTCATTCTTAATATTTTATTTTCTTTTGTTATCAGATTCAAAATATGAGATTTATAAAGGCGTTGTCGCTTTACAATTATGCAAAAAGAGCTAGACTGTCTCTTCTAGGGGTCGATATCGTAAAGACACAGGTGTATGTGTTGCCTATTCGACTAGTGGTGTTATAGTTCCGGCAAGACTGCCGATTGATGGTCCAATTTATTCTTTTAAACACAATTTGATTGATGAGGCTACTGATTCGTTTGAATTTTCTACTGCTCTGAACAGACTTGCTGAAGAGTACAGAGCCGTTGGGTTCAATTTCGGGTTCCCATACGACCAGAGGTTTCTGGTGGAGGAAATGGTGGACATGATGAATGACTTGAGTCTTTAGACAACTATTTCAACCGTATAATAATCTACGTGAGTGGAAATTCCTATAAAGTTTAGGTCTTCTAATCTAGAAGGTCGTTCAAAGGATAAATATTGACTTCAACAACATACTTGTTATCGGATTTTAACATTTCAAAGATCAATTTGTCTTTCCAATAGGGTTTTTGATAATGGGGTATTCCGTAATGTTTATTTGGGGACGTGATTAATTTTTACTTGTAACTTGTTAAATAATATCAAACACTTATACTACTTTTCTAGTTACTATAGTTACAAAAAATAAAATAAAAAATGTGTTGATAATACTTTAATGATGTTTATGTGACAATGTTGGTATATAAAACAAATGAAGTACAATTCTGTTAGGTCTTGCATGTTTTAGTTAGATATATATTTTGTAGTTGATATATATGTTCATCTATATTTTATAGATGATTCAACTTAATTTTCGTGCTTAATATGTTATTTTCTTTTGTTATCAGATTTGAAATATGAGATTTATAAGGGCTTTGTCGCTTTACGATTATGCAAAAAGAGCTAGACTGCCTTTTCTAGGGGTCGATATCGGAAAGACACAGTCAGGTGTATGTGTTACCTATCCGATTAATGGTGTTATAGTTCCGGCAAGACTGTCGATGGATGGTCCAATTTATTCTTTTAGACACAATTTGGTTGATGATGCTGCTGATTCGTTTGAATTTTCTACTGCTCTGAAAAGACTTGTTGAAGAGTACAGAGCCGTCGGGTTCCATATTGGGTTCTCATACGACCAAAGGTATTTGGTGGAGGAAATGGTGGATATGATGAATGTCTTGAGTCTTTAGACAACTATTTCAACCGTATAATAATCTACGTGAGTGGAAATTACTATAAGGTTTAGGTCTTCTTTTCTAAAAGGTCATTTAAATGAGAAATATTTACTTCAGTAACATATTTGTCATCGGGTTTTAACATTTCAAAGATCAATTTGTCTTTCCATTAAGGTTTTTGATTATGGGGTATTCAATAGTGTTTATTTGGGGACGTGATTAATTTTTACTTGTAACTTGTTAAATAATATCAAACACTTGTACTACTGAAAGTATACAAACGTAGTTAAATAGCTTAAAGCATAACACTATACAAAATAATTATATTTACAAATATGATCAAATGAATTTGTTTACAAATCACACTTTACAAAATCTTGTTCCAATATACATCACACGTGAATAATATGCAATAAGATAACAACATACACATAAACAAATATAAGAGATAGAGATAGGAAGAATTAACACAAAAGATTTTTTAACGTGGTAAAATCTCCAAGGAGGAAACATCTACGGGTTGAACTACAACCATTGGGTACTATATATATTGGATGATAGATTAGAAATTCTTCAAAAGTGACCAACCTATGATCTACTTTCTATTGGAGTCTATGTCTACCCAATCCCTATTAAAAGATACAAAATCCCTTAATAATACAAAACCACCATATATTGGACTCCATACCAAACCAACATCGTTGGATGATTAGAAATTCCTCAAGTATGCATACATATCCCATGTACCACACTCTATTGGAGTCTATGTCATACCAAATGCCCGGGCCTACCAATAATGTAGCCAACTCCCTATCCAAGGCATTCATGCCTCTAGAGAGCCTCCCATGTATGACTATCCGAACCTTCCTGATCCTAGCTATGACTTCTTGCTTAACTATCCAAGTCATCCCGACTCTAGTTAAGGCTTCTTGCTTGGTTATCCGGACCTCACGTCCTAACCAAGGCTTTCTTGCTTGACTATCCGGACATCTCGTCCTAGTCAAGACTTCATGCCTTTTACAAGGACTTTCTAGTGTGATCATGTGAATGCAAATGATGCAAACAATCAATTCATCATAGAACATGTGATCAATACATTCCATGGAACAGCTAGACCTAACCATGTGAGAACACAAGTAATATAGTCTAGATGCCAAAACATGAATTAAACCTAAAGCATGTGAAAAACACCTAACACAAAAGCTCATAGTTTCATTCACACATATAACACTTGAATAAATCATAATCATGAAACACATATTCAAGATGTTACAAACATACACAAAAATGCTAGAAGTATAAAATGTATTCAATGAATATTCTAGCCAAAGATTTAGAACAAGGATATAATGATAAATTAATTAAATCCTAGATGTCTCTAAAAACACATATACAAGCATTAATCCTATATATTATCAATCAAAAGATCAAAACACATTTTAAGGATTATTAATCATAAAACGATTCAATCAAGTCACAAATAATCTTAGATATCAATCTAATCACAATACAACTCTCAAACATGTGAAAAACCTAGAATCCAAGAAACTAGTTCACATATGTCTCTAATTAGACTTTTGTTTATGATTGATTGTGAAGCTATCTTTCTCAATAGCATTCACCATACATATATAGAAGAAGAAATCCCAAGCAAATTGAAGGTTATAAAGAAGAAATCTCAAAGATATGACAACTACCTTGCAATCACGAGCTGGTTCGGTTTTGATGGTGAAACCACTCGAAAACTCAATCAAACAACTGCAAGATCACTTGGGAAAGGTAGAGAACTAGAATACAAACAATCTTCAACTTGAATCAACCAATTCTGACTTCGTATGAGAAAGTTACGGTGTTTGGAAGGTGAGAAAAAGTTGAGAGAAAATTCTTGTCTAGAGAAATTCTAATTTTTCTTTTTGAAATGAATGGGAGGGAAACGGAGAAAGAGATGAAAGAGAGGGAGAAGACGGACCAATCATAGACTGCCATGTCACCAGGCCCGTGTGGGGTGCGTGTGGCACACGTGGTCAGAGGAGTGTGTTGGCCGTGTGGCACACGGCTTCCACACGTGGCCACCAAGCTTAGCCGTTGGCCATGCTTGCTCCTCTCGCGCTCCGCTCTCGTTCTTCGGTCGTATCTGGGCTTTCAATCTTCGATTTCGAATCTATCTTTGGATTACGAATCGTGACTCCCTCACACACAACGACGACTATGAAACTTTGACAAAAGGTTGAGAATTCATCTCGGAATACGACGACGAAAACAACTCAACGAATGAAAACGAAAAGTAGAGTAGCTATATCGTTTGGACTCGAAACCTAATGAATGAGTAACCGAAATAACCAGAACTCAATAAGGAATCATATGAGATCATGTTCAAGTCCAAAATACAAGAAACACAAACAATTAAATACAAGATTACACATGTATGTCATTTCCTAGACATAGTCTTAGAACATGCAATTCTACAATGTATGACAATTTGAGTTCAATGCATGAGCATACTAAAACATGTGAATGTGTTATTAAAATGTGCACAACCATGCAGGGACATTTATGAATGATTTGTGTGTGTGTGCCTATGTCTTGTAAGAGGAATAAGGTTAATTATACATTTGATGAGTAATGAAGCCAATTCCCCTTAACAAGCCACCACCTTGCATGAACCGTAGCCGAGTCTTTCTTTGAAGTTTTGGATCATTATGATAATGACCACTAATCAATACAAAATACAAGATAAATATTGTTTTGATATGGAATACTGCCAAGACAAACCAAAAACCTAACAACTACTTTTCTAGTTGCTATGGTTACAAAATAAAATAAAATGTGTTGATAATACTTTAATGATGCTTATGTGACAGTGTTGGTATATAAAACAGATGGAGTACAATTCTGTTAGATCTTGCATGTTTTAGTTAGATCTATATTTTGTAGTTGGTATATACGTTCATCTATATTTTATAGTTGATCCAACTTAAATTTCGTGCTTAATATGATATTTTCTTTTGTTATCAGATTCGAAATATGAGATTTTTAAAGGCGTTGTCGCTTTACGATTATGCAAAAAGAGCTGGACTGCCTCTTCTAAGGGTCGATATCGGAAAGACACAGTCAGGTGTATACGTTGCCTATCCGACCAGTGGTGTTATAGTTCCGGCAAGACTGTCGATATATGGTCCTATTTATTCAGTTAGGCACAATTTGATTGATGAGGCTGCTGATTCGATTGAATTTTCTACTGCTTTGAACAGACTTGTTGAAAAGTACAGAGCCGTCGAGTTCCATTTTGGGTTCTCGTACGACCAGAGGTTTCTGAACGATCCGGAACTGGTGGAGGAAATAGTGGACAAGATGAAGGACTTGAGTCTTTAGATAACTATTTCAACCATATAATAATTTACGTGAGTGGAGGGATTTAGATCTTCTATTCTAGAAGGTCGTTTAAAGGAGAAATATTGACTTCAACAACATACTTGTCATCGAGTTTTAACATTTCAGAGATCAATTTGTCTTCCCATTAGGGTTTTTGATTAGGGGGTATTCAATAGTGTTTATTTAAGGACGTGATTAATTTTTACTTGTAACTTGTTAAATAATATCAAACACTTGTACTACTTTCTAGTTATTATGGTTACAAAAAAATGTGTTGATAATACTTTAATGATGCTTATGTGACAGTTTTGGTATATAATACATATAGAGTACAATTCTGAATAAGAGTCGATTTTAGTGATTCTTAAGTTGAAGCTGAAGAGAGGTAACAGATTAAGCTAAACGAAAATTCAAAGAGTAAGTTACTCGGCAAAAAAAAACTTTTCAGCAGCAAAACCCCTCTCAGCAGCAAAACTCTTCTCAGCAGCAAACCCTTGCCTTAGTGTTATATATATATATATATATATATATATATATATATATAATTATATAAAGAATTATACAATGCAAAAGGTGCATGCTATAACTTATTTAATAGTAATAGCAACCTCACGAGTAATGCTATATAACCCAAATGATGTGGCAATTGAGTTGTTATCACCACACATAACATGTGATGCTGTGGTTAATGGAAAAATCACTTGCCACATCATTTGTGTTGAAATTTTGACTAAATTTTTGGGTTGTCTAACATTAATGTTTCAAGAAAGTTGAAGACCACTGCTTTTAGAGTTTTAGGATTATGGTTATAATATTGTATTTATAATTAATTTATACTTTTAGAGTTTTTAATTTTGAAATTGAAAAAAATTAGGAATTTTTCCTCTTTCAAAAAAGAAAAGAAAATATAAATTAAAAAAAAATAATTAGTAAAATATATTCTACCCATAATTATAGAGATAGTATATATATATATATTATTTATAAATTTCATAACTTTAACAATACAAAGATTTTATTAATAACTTTCATAAACACATTAAAAAATATCTTTATATTAACGGAAGGGACACACCTTAGGTCCCACCCTAGCTTTTCTAAAAAAATTGAAAAGATAAAAAAATAATAATAAATAATTAATATTCCTAATCTAATCAATAAATTAGTAGCCTTATTGGAATAGGATTGTACTATTGTAGCAGTGGCTAGTGGCTACATTTAAACTTGCTTGAAGACTCTTTTCCGTTTATGACTCACGAGGCAAGTTCTGTTTTTTCTTATTTTCTTATTTTCTTTAATAATTATTTTCTCTCTCATAAGGATATCGATATTTCCATCCATAAATATGATAAGCACACCTATATTTTGATAAAAAAAAATTAATGACAAAATATCATAATAGAAATTTATCAATAAGGACAAATTAATTTAATTAAAAATAAACCAAATACTATGTACATCCATTAATTACAATCACATCTTCAACTATATCTCTTTATTAAGAAAAAAAAAAAAAAACTAAACCCTAATTAAACTCTAATTCTATTTCAAGTATAAAAAATATTCAAAATCTCTCATTATCATGTAACAAAGTAATGGTAAAAGAATTTTAAGGGGACTCTAATCATACAGAGGTACATATTTCTTTATTATTATTATTATTTTTGTTATGAACTCTATCGATAAACAAAAAGTGAGAAGTAATTATTTATTTATTTTTTTATGAAAAAGATAGCAGTACATATCGTTTGTGAAATTTGGTGTGTTTATAACCTAAGATGGTTTACAAATAAATTATATTAAAATAAATACATTCATTTAAATAAAGGTACTATTGGCATTATGATGAATGCTTATAGTAATGATTTAATTTTAAATCTTAGATATGTGTGTACTTATAATTTATAAATATGGCTGTGCTTATCATTTTTATAGGTGACAATATTCGCACCCCTCTCACAATTCCTCAAATTTACTTAAATTTAATTACTATAATTTTTAGTTTATAAAATTCTAGGAGTAATCTAATTATCAATTATTCTAATTTTAAATTTACCAACTAACAATATTATTTAATGATTTTTTTTTTTTCGTTTTTGTTGAAATTTAGATACATGTTTCTTAAGTTATTTTTTAAAAATTATTCTTTTGTGTTTAAATTTGTTAATAAATAGTAATATAAGTGCATATTTATTTCCCTATGAATGCTCCATCATAACTAAATTAATATAATAATAAAATAAATTAGAATTGCTTAATATTGATAAGTTTGATCTTTTGAAAAATCATAAGATACAATTTAATTAGTATTTGATTGTATTTATGTTTCATGTTTATTTTATAATTTGTTTCGACTTTATTTTTGTTATTAATTGTGTTAACGTATTTATTTAGGATATACATGTATAGGATAAATCTAGCTATATGTTTTATTGACTAGGTGAATCTTTATTTAAAAATTATTCTAGCCTAGCCGAGGGTTTAATCCCGGTTATGTCCATGTTAACGGGTTATCGAATTAACATGTTTTTTTAAGGGTGAACCCAAAATCAACCCATTATATTTTGTGTTTTAATGAGTTGACCAATTAATAACCAGATCCGATAAACTAGACCCATCAACCGCTATTTTCGAATGGGTTTAGATAGTGTAAAATTTTACCCGATCTAATCAAATATTAAGAGCATCTCCAATGCTATTATGCATTTGGAGAAAATGGAGTGCCACATAGGATAGATATTAAAAAAGTTAGAAAAACTCTCTCCAATGCTGTTATCTAAGTTAAATATGGAGATGATGTGACCAAAAAAAAGTTAGAGAATATGGAGTTGAGTTTCTAATTCTAGAAACTCTCCTAGAAATGCTGACTAAGATTTCTAACTCTTTTCACCAATAAGATTAAAGCTTTCAACTCTTTCCACCAATAAGATTAAACCTCATTTAATTATAAAATAAAAGAGGAGAGAGAGTGTAATAATTGTTTTATTATGATTGCACATAAAATAGATGCATATTTGACTTTAGATAATTGCATTGGAGATGTGAATATGCATTTCTTTAATTTTTTCTCAAAAGTGGGCCCATAATAAATAGAAATGCTGATGTGGCACTATTTAGAAACTCAAAAATGCATATTTGCATTGGAGATGCTCTAAACTTGTCCAACCATTAACTTTGACCTAGTTAATGACCAAATTTGATTAACGGCATCAAAAGTCAATTTTTTTTTTTTAAATGTTGATTTCGAGTGCAAGCATCAGTCCTCAAATAGGTCTGGCACGTGCGGATCCGGCCGAGAAAAGCATAGCGAAGATCTGCTTCAAAAATTGTCATTTTGTTGGGCGGGAATTTAACTTCTCTCTCTTTATCTCTAACATTTCAAATTCCTTAATCGTTTCTCTCTCTAAAGCTATTTATCTTCTCTCTGTAGATTTCTAACTGACCAAATTGAATAGCAAATTTGTCTGCTGCCACTCATTTCCAAGGTCCTCGGCTACTGCGTCGTTGCATCGTCAAACTCCCTCAGGTCACATTTTTATTCGTCTTGTTAATGTAATTGCTTTTTGTTACCTTCTTCTTTGAATTATCCGTCTTTGATTGTGATTCATGGATCAACCTATGCGATTTGCAGTAACCCTTTCAAATTTGAATACAAGGTTGTGATTTTGACTTAAAGCCACTCTTTTGAAACCCGAATAGTAGTAGTTGAACAGCAATCGCTAGTAAAATTGTGGAATCTGAGTTTATATATATATAATATATATTTTTTGCTAGGTTTTAGAATTTGTTCTTCGCGGTTTAGGGGAATGTAAACAATATATTTTTTTATTAGTTTAATGTTATCAGTTTATATGATAAGTTTCATTTCACAATTATAGTTATTGAACACCCTTTTTCTCTTCTCTGCGGATTGGTGCTGGGTGTTGAGTGTTTGGATTGGGAGTGCTGGCTGGATTTTTTGGAAATTTTTGTGTGTGGTAGATTTTGGTTTGGAGGTGGTGGCTGGTTGGTTGAGGTGGTTTTGGGGTTCTGTGGATCTGTGGGGGTGTTTGGGGGAGTCTCCCGTTCACAGCTGGTGGGTTGAGATTGGGGGAGTCTCTCTCGTGGTTTGGAGGTGGTATTGGCCAAAAATGTAAGTGGATTTTAATAATATCCCTTATTTTGCAGTGAATAATTTGAATATTAAAGATGGGTGTAGAGAACTATCATGTAATTGAGCTTGTCGGTGAAGGGTCTTTCGGGAAGGTGTACAAGGGCCGGCGGAAATACACTGGCCAGGTACTTGTTTTGATTATATACTCTCATCAAGTGTTAATTAGTTTCTTTGAATTTAAATGTTTGTCATTTTGTTGTTTCAGACAGTTGCAATGAAATTTATTATGAAGCATGGTAAAAGTGATAAAGATATCCAGAATTTAAGGCAGGAAATCGAGGTATTGATTTCACTTTTCTTCTTGTATGATTTGTTTTCTAGTGATGGTATATTTTTGAAGAGCTAAACGTCCCATGATTTGATTTTATTTCATCACTTCTATATGGCTACTTATGAATTTATGATATAGTAAAAAATTAAGTGGGTTTTCCACTTTTTGAAGTTCTTCAAATTAACAACATTTAACTACCATATTAACATAAGTTCACATGAGACTGGGGTTGGGAACTAACTCACAGGAGAGAATGAACAAGAATTCCCAGACTATTTCTTTCAACATCCAGCAAAAAATGTTGCTTTTGTTTAACATTTCCAAGATTTATCAAGTTTGAAATTCCGACTCTTTGTTTATTGTTGACAGAAATTTTTTGGCTGCTTTGATGTTTGACTTTCTTAAAATGTTGCAGATTCTACGAAAGCTAAAGCATGAAAATATAATTGAAATGTTGGATTCCTTTGAAAGCCCTCAGGAGTTTTGTGTTGTGACAGAATTTGCACAGGTAATTTTCTTAATTATTTTTCAAATACACTCAATATACCTTTTCTAGGAATTACTAAAGATACCCACACAAGTTTGTTGTGAACATGTTCTGATGGATGAGCAATTGTTTATGTCTGTTGATATGCAGGGTGAACTATTTGAGATTCTTGAGGATGATAAATGCCTTCCAGAAGAACAAGTTCAAGCAATTGCAAAGCAGTTGGTATTCCCCTCTTGAGACATACCATATTCATTATTATTGATCATAGTTGATATTGACTTGAAGTTTACTATTCTATTTGTTTTGAAATTCTCTTTTCTATATCTTGCCTTACAAATTGCAGGTGCGAGCATTGCATTACTTGCATTCGAACCGCATCATCCATCGTGACATGAAACCACAAAACATTCTTATTGGTGCTGGGTCTATAGTCAAGGTTGAATGGTTTGATAGAACACATACATTTTAATTTTTATTATTTATGTCAGCAATTCATCTATATTGGTTTAACTACTATATTGCATTCTTGTGTGAAATTTTGGCTTGTCATAGTTAAGAATTTGTAGTTTGTATGTGCTCATCAGATCAAACTGCTGTTGTAGGCGACTAGACGCTAACATGGAGAACCAAGTCTTTGCTTTCTTTTAAAATTTTAAATTTATTTATATCTGTGTTTTTGTTATTACTTATTTGTAGAGCCAAGTGATATTGATTTCTTATTAGAATATTTATAACTTCCAACGTCTATAAAATGTTAGGAAGATCCATTTCATGATGTATAGGTCGATCTTGGACATTAGGTGTACTCAATGTCTTAAAATACGTTTTAGTATCGAGGCATTTTCTTTCGACGAGGCGAGGCGTAAGCCTCACAAAGATAGATAAAGCACATAAAAATATATATAAAAAGCACATAAAATTTCATAAAACAATTAACAATCAATAATCAATAATCATTAACAACCTATTTTATCTTATAAATATCAAGTTACAAAGCTAAATGTAATGCTTAGGACTTTACAAACAATCAATAACATGACATAATTCATAAAATATTAAAATAATAAACATACAATTATCGTACTAACAACAAAAAAAGTTCAAATTAGTTTCTAGGCTCTAGCTATCCTCAACTGAAACAAAACCAACTTCATAACATCATCAATGCATCTTCATGTTGGGTTGTGAAGATTGAATTAGTTTTGTTGCGCTACGGTAATGCACTCAGGGGTCGAGCTCAATATGCCTTTGAGGCGCCTCTTACGCCTCAGTGCATTTTTGTTAAAAACGCCTAGGCGCGATTCAGAACATTTTTAAAACAATGGGTGCAATTATTTTTCTGAAATTTTCAAGAGGTTACAAAACCAAGATTCATAAAACTCAACATTTTGTAATGGGATATAGATTTTGACTGTAATTTGCTTTCTTAATGTGAGTCTTGAAGTTGAAATCCAATATAAGGAATGCTTCCTTGCTCTTGCAACACAAGCAACCTAGATGGCAATGAAAGGATAGGAGTGCCTGCCTCTTCTCAACTGTAGAATATTTCTCTCACTCTACCCACCATGTTCAATGCCCAACCATGGATAATCCTGCTTACATGTTCGGTGTTCCTTAGCTTTAGTCCTTCTCCACAGCTAAAATTTTTCCTCCCTTATTCGCTTGGTCTTTAGTATTAAGATCTTGCGGATACACTGACTTGAAAGTTTGTTATTTAAACCGTCATTGTCGGTACTCTTGTGCTCTAGTTGAGCCTAGTTGCTTTCCAGGCTTTTGGGGAAGAATGCTAGCTTAAAGCTCTTACTTATGGTTGGTCAAATAGTCTGGCATAGTATATTTTTCCTTTGTGTTAATTTAGTTATCATACCCAGTTTCAGTGTGCAGTAATATAATGGGCAGGCAACTGTTATAGATCTATTTGAAAACCGATTTAATTCAGATATAATACTTACATGTATAGGTTTACAAGTCAAATTATCTATTTTTTATGCAATTCCATATTTTGTATCTGTTTGAAAGTACTATTTCAGTTCCGCCAGTGCTAGACTCTTGTCTAGGTGCAGTATACATATATTTTAAGAATGTACACAAAAATTCAAATAATTGTAAGATGTCCCAACTGCTTTGTTTGATGGACACGAAGCAGGTTCATGCACATACTGCATGCCACTTGTTTATTTTTCAGGTTTGCTTTATCAAGACCTGTTACCATGTCATGTGCTCTCAATTTAATAACATATATTGTAATCATATTGATGCTTGTTCTCTTGTCATTTCCTTAATAAGCTTGTGTTTTTATTGTTCAAAGAGGTGCTAAGTTGCTTTCTAACTTTTGTATTGTTTTTCCTCATCTCAGCTTTGCGATTTTGGGTTTGCACGAGCAATGTCTACAAATACAGTTGTTTTGCGATCCATAAAAGGTTTGGATGATCTCAATATATTACTTGGAAGTTTACATGTCTAGATTGGAACTGTCACCGAACTATTCCTTAGATTGTGTTAACAAATGTTATCGTTGTGTTTCACCTATTTAGCACAACTTTTATTAATGTATCTCAGGAACTCCTCTATACATGGCTCCAGAGCTGGTACGGGAACAACCTTACAACCACACTGCTGATTTATGGTCACTCGGCGTTATATTGTATGTCAATGCTATTTGTTTATGATGTAACATGTTTAAGGAGTACTCAAATTTAATTAATTGTTCCATGATACCTACTGTTTTGCTTTAGTTTATTCAACTTTCATTCTGTTATGATTATGTAAAAGTGGAAGTGATGTTGAATATGGGATGTCATTAGTTGATTAGTGTGGACCACGCTTTAATGATAAAGTTGTCACTTTCATTCTGTTATCTTTGATGTCTACACAAAGTCTATGGTAGAGTAGTGTAATGAAACCCAAGCTGAGTTATTTTGTATGCTTGGCGGCTCCTAGAAGAAATCTCTTTATATTTTTTTTAAAAGGCAAATACAAGTTCCTTTAATTTTATGTTTTGGCATATTTTGTCATCATTATTTTTTACCAAAAGTGAGATATCTGTCAATAAATTGTTGGATGACCTGAAAAATAGAGGAGGAAAATTCTCATTTTGATTTAATCACCATATGCTTTGCTGTTCTTTTTTTTATTTTTATTTTTTTTGTTAAAAGTAATCACAATTCATTTGGTTAAGAAAGAGAAGTTCTATAGATGTTCAAATTGCAGTTTCAGGAAACAAAGGAAAAAAATAATTTACAGTATTTTGTAATGAATGCTGCATAACTTGCATTTATTTTTCTGTCTTATTTTTAATTATTGTTCATTTTGAATTGATTTTATTTTACTCTGGATCCACTAGGTATGAGTTATTTGTTGGCCAACCTCCATTTTATACAAATTCAGTCTATGCACTCATTAGGCACATTGTTAAGGTAATATTGCTAAGATATTTTATGACTTTTCTCATTTGAACTCACAAATATTTGTATGAACCTATTAGCTAATTTTATCAGCAACATTCCAGGATCCAGTCAAGTATCCAGATGATATGAGTCCAAATTTTAAAAGCTTTCTGAAGGGACTGCTTAATAAGGTGTTTTTGTGGTTAACACATATCTCATGTTGATGACTGCTTTTAAATTCTATAGTCTGGCAATAAAATCTTATTGAGAGACTGATATAATGTGAAACAGGTGCCACAAAACCGGTTGACTTGGCCTGCTCTTCTTGAACATCCATTCGTTAGAGAAACGTCAGATGAAGTAGAGGCTAGGGTAAAGTTATGATGTATATAATATATTTATGTGTTTACCAAGGGACTGTGCATCTCAATATTTGCATATAAAGACATTAAAATTTTATTCTTTTCAAATTTGTTATCATAGAATTATGCAAGTATTTATCAATCAGTGAATTATCCCCAGGAGTTACGTTTGACAACTGATGCTGCAAGGGGGTGTGATGCAGCGTGGAAGGGTGAAGGAAACCATGTTCAAATGGCAAATGGTTTGATTGTTTTCAGTTCTGAGAGTAACTTATGATACTTACGCTTTCCGTTCTCATTTTATTGAATATAAAAATTATCATGTCATAGGTAAAAACAATTCTCCTGCTGCCTGTGAGAAAAATACTCTCCACAATGATGCTGAAATGAATTGTTATAACAGAGCACAAGTCAGTTCTTCACCACATGAGGAATTCCCAGGATTTGCAAGCCCTGGTGACGTGAAACCATCAGGTAGATGAACTTGCAATTTAATAAACTCATTTACTTTTAGTTTTGTGTCCGATGCGTTAGGACAGGATATCATTCAAGTTTAAAGTAATGGAGGTGAGTTTTTTTGTAATAATAATTTGATGCCACAGAATTTATGAGTGACCACATTCATCATGAATTCACTAATTGATGGAAATCAATTTCAGGCTCCTTGTACTGTAATGTTGTAATTGACTTCATTTTCCTTTCGTATGATCTTAATTTTTCTTTTTGTTTCTTCTTATTAAGGGGATTAGCTGGACCTAGTTTTGACTTATAATTATTTAACCACGCTAATGAACTGAATGGGTTTTTGTTCTCTCTACTGCCTAATCTGCTCCTCGGTTTCTTGCTCTTACACTTTTTCTTTTGTCTTTTTTCCTCTTTCCTGTTAGTGACCATTCTAACTATTCATTTACATTATATTGAGTTTCATTCTTTTTAAAGAGAGGAGCACCATAGGGATAGAGCAGCACAGTAGATGATTTATTCACTAGTCAGGGATCTGTCCTCATTGCAACGCTATCACTTGCGACAATACCAGAATTCATGTATCATGAAGAAAACCCATTTTGTCTAGTTTGATACTATTTAGCATTAATACTTATTAATTAGTTCCAACATTCTTTATCACTTGAACAAATTCATCTATTGTATGAAACATATATATTTATTCTCATTCATATGTTGTATGAAAACATATACATTTATTCTTTCTTTTCAGGTAGCCAGGCATTGAATAGATTGGAAAATAACTCTCGCACTGTCAAAGGTGCACAAGCAATTGGTCAAGACAATGAAGCATTAAAATTAATTCTGCTTCCACTGAAAAAATGGTCTATAGGAGTCCAAAATACTTGCAGGTGAAGTTGCACTGAATGTTTCATTATTATTTGTTTGTTCTGTTGAACTTTGATACAGTGATAGGGAATGTTAACTATAAAGTTTATGTACTTTTGCTGCTTATTTTCTGGCAGGTTGTGAGTAAGCACCATGCTTTGAATTTTTTATTTAGTTTTTTATTTTTAACATATAAAACAAGATTATCATCCCAAATTCAATATGAAATATTTTTGACTAATTATATGCACATGGTAGATGAATTTAGAAGATTTATTTATTTATATGCATATGATTTTAAGAGCGTATTTTTAAGTTAAATATGGTTGCTCGTTTTTAAGGACTATTCATATGATATCATGGTTTCACTTATTTTCACTTTTGTTGACAGCTTGAGTTTCTTCTTATGGTTCCATAAGATGGCTTGAAGGCCGGATCTAAGTTATGCACTATGCACTGTATGTACTCAACTAGTCCAGACTAAAAAGGCAGTAATTCATGAACTGTTTATCAATCACCGAGACTGAGAACCTATTGTATAATATAATTCCCTTTGTAATATGCTTTTAAAAATGAGGTGTGCCTAAGCAGCAGAGCATATATATGTTGATTCCGTGTCATAAGGCTATAGAATTCAAAAGTGATATAATTTTGTATTTATAATTTAAAAGAATAGACAGGACTTGCTCTTGCTTTCTTGTGAAAGGCCATTGGAAGACCTAAAGAGCAAAGGTCACACTTGAAAGTCCAAACCAGACTAAAGGGCATGGATTATCCTGGTGTCTTCAATGAACCAAAGAAATTTTAGAAAAATGTTGCATATATAAGGGTTATTCTCTGGAAGTCAGTGTATAGAGCTGCTCCATAGATATAGTTATTTTAGTATCTCATTGGAGTTCTTTTAGAAACATTTGTTTTTGCTTGTTAAATGGTTTATATTTTCTCAATTGTAGAATAATAGATGGTTAGATGCCCATCAATGTCTTATTTACAAGATTACTGCAAAATATAATATTCTTTTTAAACACGTACAGGGATGAAGATTTTCTTAATTCGAACCAGTCACTGAGAATCCTTTCAAACTTAGTTGTAGCTGGTGCTACCTGTTCGAGTGGACTAGTTGATGAAATATTATCGGAACTCCTTGATTTCACTGTCACGATTCTTAGCTTAAAGTCATCTGAACTTATTGACTTAATTTCAAAGGTATTCACTAGTATGTTTCTTCTATAATTACAGGCTTTGTGTTCATGAATCATTATACTCTTACTTTATCTTGATCTTATTTGCTTATGGATTTCAACCCCAATTTTTAGGCTTTTCACAACTTTTTCACCAGCATTTTATTATAAATGAAAACTGATAACACTGGATGTTATTGCAAAATTTCATATAATTCCAGGATAATATGTGCTCCTCTTTCAGTAAATGTTTTGTTTTTTCTTTTTACTAGTCAGTTTGTTGATTCATTCAACTTATTGGATTTGTTTTTAAAATATTTGCTTACTTTCAAATATTTATTTTATGCATGTTAATATTATCTCCTTAAAATTTTGAATTATTGAAGAGCTGAATAAATAGAGCAAAATTGCTCTACTTTATTTATAGTCTTGGTTCTCTGTTTGATGATTAAAGTTGGACAACAAATTCTGGTTTCTAACTTTTGCAGAGCTTCTCAATTATTAAAATGCTGGTAGACAATAAGGGAAGTGGCATTGCAAGTTCATATTTCACACACTGGGTTGCCGTGGCTGAAATTTTTTCTCAGGTCATATTATTTATACTATATGCTGATCATCTGTTATTTGTACACCTTCTTCCAGCTCTCTCATACTGTTGAATATACAGGTTGTTTCTTGCAATGAGGATTCTTCTGGAAGAGTTCTATACGAGTCTGCTGCTTGCATTACAATTATGTTATCTAGAGTTGCCCAGGATCTTAAAGCGTCTTTCTCAACTCCAGGTTCTGAGGTAGTTTCTACTCCTGTGGTGAATGAAACACTGAATCGGATTCTGGACCATGCTAAAACGTCAGGTTTAGTGGAACATTTGTGTCTCTGCTTAGCAACTTCAGGTTCAAGTCTAAATTCAGGTTCTTCAAATATGTTGCGTGCTGCATGCGAAACATGTAAGGCTATTTGGGCCTTGATAGATGCACTGGAAATTGACTTCACGAAAAGTAAACCCTGTTTATTTCCACTAAATGCCTTGCGGAATCATTCTTTACTCCGTCTTGAAATGAGGGACCATGAGCGGGGGTCATTAGTTGGGATAGAGTCAGCCAGAATTGTTGATGCAGTTACAAGAGCTTTCCTGCGATCAAAGGCTGTGCAGCTTGCTATTAACCATTGCCTTCATCAACGTCTAGAGGAAACACTATGTGCTGCCATTCAGGTGTTTGTTCCCATGTTGCAAAATTCTTCTATGCTTTGTAGTATCTGGAACTAGTTCATTTATAATTTTTCAAGAAGATTATTGGTTCTTTTGTCTGCATGATGTTTTTTTTTCAAGTATGCATGATGTTATAATAGTCAAATTTTTATTTACAATTTTACATATTTGTCAATGTTTCAGCTTTTGCTAAGGTGCTGCCTCCGTAGTGGAATTGTTCCGAGTGTTCTTTGTGGCCTGCCCAGTTCCCTCCCTGTTGCTACAGTTGTCAGTGGTGGAGCAGACGGCACTATTGTTTCAGAGATTTTCTCTATACTGTCATGGTGTGCATCGTCTTTAAATAAAGATACACAAACTGGCGTAACAAGTAACTTGAAGTGCAATTCCCTGGTTCTGCACTCTTGTCTTCTCCTTGCAACAGTTTCTCAGTGTTTAAAGTCAACTTTAAGAAATTCAGCATTATTTATGCTTACAACTTCTCCAAAAAAGCAGCATTCTCGACTTTCTGTTCTTGCACATCATTTTTCTTCTGATGATGGGATTAAAACTTCTTTTCGACCCCATAGTTCTTCAGCCATGCTGGCTCTTGCATCAATTCTATCCCTTGAAAGTGGATCTTCTGTTGAATCTTCCATCTCTGAAATTGCGATGCCTCTGATTCCTCGAACTGCCACACTTTGTGATCATCTTAAAATCACTCCAGGCTATGCAGATGAAGTAGATCCCAATAACCCAAATGGTATCCTCTCCTATTGGCATGGTCTTAGGGATGGATGTGTTGGTTTGTTAGAATCCAGACTGAGGTGGGGAGGACCATTAGCTGTACAACAGATGATTGCAAGCGGTATCCCTCTGCTTCTAATTAATCTGCTAGCCAATGGCCATTGTAGAGAAAATTACAGCACAACAGATCATGTTGGATTATCTCCTACTGGTGTTGTATCAACAATTTCATCAATATGTCACTGCCTTCCGGGTGGAGCTTTGACTTTTCGTCAGATTTTGGTCAATAATGATTACTTGATGCTCATTTAAATTTGCTATCTGACATTCATCTTAAGCTTGTGAAGTGCTGGGGTGGACCGGGTGGAGGGAAGGATGGAGTTAGAGATAATATAAATGCCGTAATTGATCTCTTAGCATTTCCTTTTGTCGCTGTACAGAATGCCCCAGGTTTGCCCTCAACCTCTGCTTCTGTAAACAGTGGGTTTATTCTCAACATGGATTCCCCT
The DNA here is from genome assembly GCA_030490815.1 of Acer saccharum. Taxonomy (NCBI): domain Eukaryota; kingdom Viridiplantae; phylum Streptophyta; class Magnoliopsida; order Sapindales; family Sapindaceae; genus Acer; species Acer saccharum. Next base: position 18,895,772 of record CM059875.1, read on the forward strand.
GGTGGGAGAGTATGCATGGAAGACAAAGACATGGCGAAGGCAATTGAGGAAGACATGGGAAAATATGAAAAGATCCTTTTGGAGGTCAGATTTCCTTTCTCTTCCTATCTTTGGTTTTGGGATTGGATTGAGGAGGGCTGTTATATTGCGTAGTTTTCTTCCATGTTACCCATATGCTTTTTTTAATATATCAATATAATGTGATTTTCATCCTGAAGGGTATCTGGTAGAGATTAGACAATGGATAAGTTGCATTTCTGGCTGGTGTTGTGGGGGAAGCCATTAAATAACTTGGTAGAACAAGATTTTCTTTTTCTGAGGATATGGGGAAGCAAATGTATTTCACTTTTGCCAGCATATGAGACATTTGTGCCAGAGTTATAGAACCATCCTGGTACTGAGGAACCTGTACTTTTCTCATTCAATTGCTTCTGAAATTTTCAGGTAGGAGTGCCTGGCGTTATTCTTCGTTGCTTGGAACACATGGAATTAAAAGATCTAGGAAGGCCTGTTGCCTTTTTGGCCAAGATGGTAGGACATCGACCTCTAGCAGTTCAGCTTGTCAGCAAAGGATTGTTGGAGGCAAACAGAATTAGAAGGTTGCTTGATTGCTCAAGTCCAAGAGAGGTCACATTGGATGTGTTGATGATAGTTTCTGATCTAGCTCGTATGGATAAGGTTAGGTTCTGTTTTCATGAGGTAGCTATTGCTGCCTATTGAATCTTTTTCCCTGTTAAGTTTAGTTCCAAATCTATGCGGGCAACTGAATCATATGAGGGTTCAATTAATATTTCATATTGGGAATGGAACTGATCCTCTCCTTTATGTGCCATTACTGCAGAAATTTTTGCCGTTTGTCTGACTATCATGTTCTAGTTTTCTTTGACAATAGTAAACTTTAGCACCAAACTAAGATTTTAGTAAAGTTGCAATTTGTCTTAAGTTAGATTTATAACTTCCTCTCACATACTGTTTCTCCTTTCTATTCACTTTTTGTTTGTTTAATTCTGGGCAGGTTTTAGGAGTTAAATTGTTAATTCATCTCTATGCCATTGTTACTCTAATTTACTGCAAAGGATTGACCACAGCCTTACAGTATTGATAGTGAAAAATAATGTTACTTCTGTGCTCTGTGGATTTCTCATTTCTTGATAACTTTGTCAAGCTCATTTTCATCGTACTATTTGGAAAAAGAATCTAATTAGGAAGACACTACTTCACCCCTCGTTTGCTTGCTTGAGTGGTCATATTTTTTCTTTAGTACAATACAGAGTCTCTTCCGCTACATATCAATTTGAAAGAGATGATTAAGCACTGTTTTCTATTTCTGAATAGATAAATGCCTTGAAAATGCTGGCTTTCACTTTAACTAGATGGTACAATTGCCTGGCAACCTCAATTTAATGGTTGAGCGGCCCAATCTCATGCCATAAATACAAAAGCCAAAAAGAAATTTGAATGCAATTAATCCTCATCTTTTTTTTTTTTTTTTTTTTTTTCTTCTTCTTGTTGAAATATTACAAATATTACAATAATTCGGGATTTGGGGAGGGGACAAACTCGAACCCAAAACCTCATGGTGTAGGTGTGAGGGGCAAACCACTGGGCCAACCTCATCTTGTTATCTTGTATTTAAAGATTTCTACTTATATTATTAATTAAAGAATTGATTCCGAATGTTATTGTTTGAGGTTAATCTAACCTGCTGCAAGAGTTGCAATGGGTCAGAGATGGCTAGTAGTTAATAAGGGTGCTTTTTTTGTTGAAGTCATTTAAGTGTTATTCACAATAATGTTTTCAATTTGAAGTCATAGAACACTAATTTCTTTTATACGTGTAGAGAACAGAGGTAGCTCCTATCCCAGACCAGAAACTAAAAAGAAAATGCCTACTATATATTTGGTACAACTAAACTTATCCTAGCACGTGTTAAACTGTTAGTCTTCACTCCTTTTAACACATGATTAGTGATTTCAATTTAATCGCGGTAAATCTCAAGATGCTTAAGTAACCTACATCCTCGCATTTCTATCATATGTTTATTGTATTTACCTGAACTCATCCTTAAGATGTGTCTGATTAGAATTGAACTTTTTGACCATACAGGGTTTCTATGAATATATTAATGGAGCTTCCATGTTAGAGTTCTTTAAAGACTTTCTCACCCATGAAGATCCTAATTTACGTGCAAAGGCTTGCAGTGCTCTAGGCAACATGTGTCGCCACAACTCCTACTTCTATGATTTACTGGTATACTTTTTGCAGCATGCTTGACCATATCAACCTTGGTTCTAAAGTTCCACTAATTGTTTAGATATTTGTCTTTTGGATATCAAAGCCATGCCATATTTGAAATTTTAATGAATGATTGTCATTTGCGTTTTCACACACACATGGACAATAATGTAGGCAAAACATCATATTATTGGCCTCCTCATCGATCGATGTGCTGATCCTGACAGAAGAACAAGGAAATTTGCATGTTTTGCGGTACAATCTATTCTTCCTTAATTTAGCTTTGCATGTGTTTAACTATTTATTAGGATTTAAGTACTTTTTCATTACCCGCTCAACAATTTAATTATGTTTATTGCAATGATTTCATCAATGATGAGATGAATATATCTTCATTATTGCTGACTTTGAATTTCTCTCCAGATTGGTAATGCTGCCTACCATAATGATCTTTTATATGAAGAACTCAGGAGATCTATACCACAGTTAGCAAAAGTATTGGTTTCAGCAGAGGAAGACAAAACTAAAGCGAACGCTGCAGGTGCGCTAAGTAATCTTGTTCGCAACTCCAACAAGCTTTGTGAAGACATTGTTTCTAAAGGAGCCATGCAGGTTTGTAAGCATGCTTTGATTCTTGCCTTAAGGTTAAAATAAACACTTTAATTTTCATAGTGGTTGAACTTGAAGAAAACTATCTTCCAGAAACAGCAACAGGTATATTCTAACGTTCCATTTTGAAAGAAATTAGGGTATGTTTGATTTGTAAATGGAAAACGGTTCTTAAAACTGAGATACAATTTTATGTTTACGGGTAATGCTTCTCATACAGTATCATAAAACAGAACACAAACAATCTTTTGAAAGATTTTTACATCTTGTCTCAAGAATACAGATTTATTTTTGGATTATGAATCGAACATAATTATAATGATTTAATTGCTAAAGACACTTATGTCTATTGCTTGCATTGAGACTCGTGATGTTTTGAGTCATTTTGCCACCACTTATAAAACTATTATTTCTTTCATGATGCAGGCTTTGATAAAATTGGTGGCAGATTGTTCAGTCCTGGCCTTAAACCCAAGTAGAAAAGATTCTGTAAATGAGTCTCCTCTAAAAATAGCTCTGTTTTCATTGGCAAAGATGTGTGCACACCCACCTTGCCGACAGTTTCTACGTTCATCAGAGTTGTTCCAAGTGATTGGACGCCTTCGGCAATCACCAGAGTCTACCATTGCAAATTACGCCTCCGTAATCATCAACAAGGTGACTGATGCTTGAAGCTTGGAAGGTAATGACTATGAAACTAGATATTTTGTTGACATGATTTCCACTAAACTAGTGATGGTGATTTTGAGCTGTCATCACTAAAATGTGATGAAGCTGGCCGTGTTAATTGTCCTATGTAGCAAGTATTTGTTTGTACGTATTGTGTATATGGACCAACTGTTCAATGTGCCGAGAAAGAAGAGTTAAATGTGTATATAGGGGTAGGATTTACGACCCCATTTTTTTTTTACAGGATCTAACACACTTTTGTGTCTATTAGATCCTAATTGTTTGAATGATCCGGATTTAATACTTAATAGTTATAAAAACCCTTTTCTATTTATATATTTTTTAGAAATGATCATTTTGGTCCCTATACTTTTTTGAATTATCTGTTTTTTAACTGTCTTTCTATTTTAGCTCCCGTGGTCCCTCTATTTTCAAAAAACCTATCAATATGGTCCCTATTAACCAGTTTTTTATGGTCAACTGTCACAGATAAAACAAAATGATATTTTAACCCTTGACCATTTATTTCCTATTAAAAATAAAATAAAATAAAATAATTTAGTTTTTGTTTTGAGAAAAGAAAAAGAAAATTTAGTTACAAATTAAAATATATCATAAAAATTAAATAATTTTTTTTAAAAAAAAAACTGATTTTTTCTTATAAGAAAAATGAAAAGAAAAAAAAAACGATTGGATCTCTAAATTGGATCCAAAGTTGGAAAAAAAAAAAAAAGAAAAAAAATATATAACTGAGATGCCATCTACCTATTTAAAAAAAAATAATAATTTTTTATATAAATAGATCTTCACTGTCAATTTATGATTTGTACGATAGAGATTTAGAATTATTTTTTTTTTCCTTTTTGTATTATATAAGTATTTAAAAGAGATTTTTTCTAATTTTTTGGGGTAAACATGTGCCATGTTTATGGTTTAAAAGACAAAAATACCTTTGGAATCGTTAAATTTGACTAACGGTTGACTCATAGAGATATCAAATTAATGGGTTTTTGAAAACATAAGGACCATGGGAGCTAAAAATGGAAAGATAGTTAAAAAACAGATAATTTAAAAAAACCTAAGGACCCAAATGATAATTCCCAACCCCACCCCCCCCCCCCCCCCCCCCCCCATCTCTTTTTTCTCTCTCATACAGTATTTAATATTTTATTATATTCTTTCATTATTTTTATCAAAGAGAAACATTGCACAATAAGTAAAACCTTTAAAAAATAATATTATTGGGATCAGGGAAAGTTATTATTTTAGAGGAGTTATTTATTTATCGATAAATGAATAATTTATTAAATTATCGATAAATGAATATTTATTATTTATTATTTCTTTATTTTTTTTATGTTTATATTACTTGTACATGTATTTTTTTTGGTCCCCTTCAGTAATCTAGTGCTTCCATTGGGATCGTGTCTTTTTCGTTACGATCACATTAAAATTTTGTTTCGTTTAACATGATTACATACAACTTATAAGTGATCACATACAATCATAAACAACAGTATGGTGTACATGTATGACTTATAAATAATAATAATACTCATAAACAATGGATGGGGTCAAACTATAAAATTTGATAGATGTTGAGCACCTTTTAAATTATCCCAGTGAAAGATGAAATTGTCTACCGATTAAAAGATTATTTAAAGGGTAAAGATTATGTTTACCAATGATGATCTTGGTCCATATGATGGTTGTGTTTCACCAATGGTTTTTTCAAAAGAGGTCTTTCAAGCAGTGATAACCTTAAATAACTACTTGTTAAAAAAATTAAAAATAAATAAATAAATCAAATGTAGTGTATGTATTGCAAGAAATTAAGTAAAATGTTGAGTTCGGATTATATACAAAGAAAAAGCAAACGGCTTTAGATGCATGTTTTAAGATGGACCGAATTGAGAAAATATAAGTTGTAAGTAAAAAGTTCATTAATATATATCAAAAATTTTTATGTGCAATTTCTTTATGTGATTAACCAATTATTAATTTATATATTCGTGGGCACTTAAAGGATTTAAAAAAAATTATTATCTTATGCATTTAGTGAGGTTGTTATTTTAGTACATTGGCCCGAGTTGGGGTCGGAAAATTTTATTATTTAAGTGAGGTTATTAATTTATCAAACATTCATTTATCGAGGTTTTACTGTACTTAAAAAACAAATGCTATTAATAATCCTTTAATATCTTTCTACACTCAATTTTAAATTTTTTTATTATATGAAAATTTTATCTTAATTAAAATTATTAAAAAGGATAAAGAAATTTTAAATACACTACAAAAAAATTTAGCTAGACTCCAACATTATTATTATTATTATTTATCTTTATGCGTTTTATAAGCTCTAAAATATGTTTTTCAATATAATTAAAGTTTTATTTGATTCTGAGGTGATGGGAATAATTTACAACAAAAAAAACAAACAGTTTTTTTAAAGTGTTGATTTTTGAAGATTTTTTGTATATAAACAAATGATAATACAAAAAATGTAGATTTTTTTTCCTAAGTGTTAACTTGACTCTTAAGAATTTTGAAAAAGAAGTTGAATGAAGAAAAAAAAAAAACTTGTCAATTTTTCAATATTCAATGAAAAAAATATAATTTTGAAACAATATATATATTAAAAAAAATTAGGTTTCTGTGATAGAAAAGGTAAGAAGGTTAATTTTGGGACAAAATGGAGTGTGTTTAGAATTTTTTAAAATGTAAGATTTTAGAATGATGTGTATTTAGAAAAAGAGTGTGAAAAGAAAAAAATGGATTGTAAGAAGAAAATCTCAAATAAAAAATAAATAAAAAATCATTGTACAAGTAATGGATTTGAATTAAAATACAATTTTACTACTACTATTGTTAAAACTTGGTTAATGCAAAGTTAGAGGAACTAATTTGACACTTATGAAAAACTTGGGACCAATTTGGTTAAAAAGAAAAAGTCGTAAACTATTTGGAATTAATAATAATAATAATAACAATAAGTTGGGGACTTGTTTGATCATTGTCTTATTTTGACTTCTTTTTTTTGTTGTTCGAGAGAAACCCACTACAATAACATGATGTTTTGTTTGATGAAATAGGAGAGAAGAAAATGAAATTGGTGGATTTCTTATCTCCTGTTTGGATTGTTAAATGAGAAGGAAAGGAAATGATAAGAAGGGAAATGAAAGTAAAGGAGGGAATAGTTTCTTCCTGTTTTATCTAATTTGGTTTTTCTCCAAATTGGACGGAAAAGGAGGGAAATAAACTAAAAGTTACTAAATTTGTTCAATATTCCAAAACTAACCCCATTTGTTTCCTTTCCTTTCCTTTCTATTCTTAACCATCCAAACAACCATCATTAAAAACACTTTCCTTTCCTTTCCTCCCTAACTTATCATTTCCTTTCCTTTCTTTTCCATCAATCCAAACATTGTGTAAGTGTATATGCATGTCGTAGCTAGTTCCATAGTCAATACCGTGACCTTTAACCCATGTGCAAATCAGAGTGTAGTAGTCCATGGTAGTGCTTAGTTGTAAATTCGAGATGTAAAGCAAGACTGCAAAACTTAACACTCGGTGCATATGGATTTTGATCCTACAGGGAATCGAACTCAAAACCATGTACCGGAAAATCCATGGACCAACCTTATCGTCTCCACCCCGTAGGAACTATGAGATCACCCCAAGGATACCTTCAATATCCATAGGGATGTCAAAAATCCCCATGGCTACGGGGCCCCGTGGGGACCCACCCTGTTTGGGGTGGATTTAGTACATGTTAATTGGAGTATGGGGTGGGGATGAGATTTGATTTTAAAACCCAATTAATTTTGGGGCGGGGAATGGTATTTTGGTCCCCGCCCCGTCCCCGCCCCATACCCCAATTAACCTGGTGCATGGATGATTAAGAAACAAGAAACACAATTATGTTACAATTTTTTTCTTCAATTTACTTTGAAAATATAATTAGGAAGAAACTTTTTCTTATAAACAATTAAAATTTACTGTTTTTTATTTCTTTACATGGAGATGGAAGATGCATGGTCATATTTTTTTCTTTAGCACTTCGTTCTTAGACAAGTATCATGAATTAAACTTTCAATCTTTATTTTCTTTTGGCAGATTTAATTATGACGATTTTGTATTTCAATTTCATTTTTATTGAAAAAGAACAGTGTAATATTCATATGTTTGGTAATTCAGTTTGTGATAGACTTACTATGAATTAAAGTTTATTTACTTTTTAAAATAATTTTCTTTCTTCAATCATTTAATATTTTTTAAGAGCGATTGACATTTGTGATTGTGGCTTACAATACAAGGTGTATAATTATTAATATTGTCTTAATCAAGTGGGGTGGGGCAAGGTGGGGCGGGTACTAGGAGCATTCTCCCCAAATGTGGATTCCCCGTCCCCGCCCCAAGTGGGGAATGGGGCGAGGACAGGAATCCTAGTTATATTTGGGTTTGGGGAATATGGATGGTATCCCCGCCCCGTACCCGCCCCATTGACATCCCTAAGTATCAAGACCGACCATAGAAGCTCAATAAATGCATTAGCTCTCAGGTTGGGTAGTAAGGGTTGGAGAAGGGCAGTTAGTCATTCTGAAAACCAGCATTCTTAAGACCAAATAGTCGGGGTGGAAAAAGGGGGAAAGCCTTCCGTTCTTGGTTCTCTTGTAGCTGGATCCTTTGGAACCACAAGAATCCTTAGTTAGAATGGGATTCCAACTCTTCACCTTTTCTTTTGAGATTTTGAGAAGAGTTACTCTTTGGAAAGCACAATACGATGAAAGTTGTAAGCTGTGTTCTAGGGGGGAGTTATTGTCTATCATTGGCCTCTGCTTAAGTGCACTTTTACCACTAGGCTACATTCAAGTGCGTTAAATGAATTTTATTTTATTTTTTGAAATTTTAAGGGTTCGTTAGGTAGTTTTCAAAACTTATCTTAAAAAAAAATAAAATAAAAAAAAATAAAAAAAATGAAGTTCTGTGGATATTTTGTGAAACAAAGGGTGGAAAACATAGAAAACGATTCACCCACCTTTCGTGAAAAAGAAAAATTGACAACACATAGAACACCAATTTCATGTTTTCAATATTTGAAACTCTTGAAATCCATTTGCAATTAGGTGCATTTCTGATTGTTAAACTTATAAAATAATCTCTTATTTTATAAGTTATTATTTTATAAGTTTTGAGCGATTAATAAGTGTTTGGTAAACTTACTTAATAATCGTTTATTTCATAATTTACTTATCCTATAATCAACTTTTGAAAACTGATTATTGGAAATGTTAACCCCTTACTTTTGAAATGTCCATAAAACCCTTACTTTTTTAATAGAATGACAATAATACCCTTATTTTTATTGATAATTGTAAGTTCCTCATTTTTTATTGGCTTATTTCATTGACAAACCACAATTGGGGTTATTATGTAAGGGTAGCTTAGGCGCTCAATTGTTGGTGATCAAGCTCAAAGGCCCTCTCAAGACCTCAAGATGATAAATACTTCAAAGGTAAATCACTTGTGCTTAATTTCAATAAAGAGGCTTAGTTGCACACACTCACACACAACTCATGCATATCTATACTTCTTGTCTTTGGTGTGTTTCATGTTGTGCACAATCATGTTCTTAAACTCTCTTCATGCATATTATAATTGCTTGCATCTTGATTGATAATTGCCATGTCATTTTATGCATTAAGGATTCATGATTTTATAATAGGTGCTGTAAGGTGGGGGACTGCAAATCCTTTTTCCCCAGTTCAAATCTGGGTGTCACCTAATTAACAAAAGACAAGACTCGAAATCCCTTATTCTTTATTCTCCTTTGCTGTTATAACTTGCCGAATTTTTCCCAGCAAACACGCGTAGTCTTGAGACTTTCTTAATTGGAAACAACTGAGGGTTCCCTTCTTTAAATTAAAGTGCCGTAACTCGTTGTATTTAGGATTCAAGGAAAGATTATAGTAGTGGAAGGGCTATCATATCAAATAAAGAGTTGCCGATTTTTTTCCATTACTAATGTCGTGTCTACTGGCCGGGTCTTAAATTAGATTGGATGGATAATTGGCTTTTTTCTTTTACTTAATGATAATGAAGGACAAGAAAAATAAAGAATATGTATCAGTATTCCTACATATATATATTAGTAGCATTCCCTTTGATACTTCAAAAGAAAAGCGTAACTGCAGTTTAATTTTTCATATTTATTGGAGTTTTTCATCAAGGGTGTTGGGTCAGAATCCCCTTTTGACTCTGCACTAGTGATTCCACTATTATTAATAAACACTAATTGAATAATTCCTTCATATTCAGAGATGTGGTATTTCATTTTTGTCTAAATTGCGGAGTAAATGGACTTCTAGATGTGGTATTTCATTAGTGATCCTTTCGGGACCTTGGCTTGTTACATGAGTTTGAATTTCATATTTTCGTATGTGAAAGAAGTATAAATATCTCTATATATCAGATGTTCGCTAATAAGTACCGCATCCTCAAAATTGTAACCTTCCCATGACAGATAAGCTACTAATACGTTTTTCCCCAAAGCGAGTTCGCCACCAACCGTAGCGACACCATCCGCTAAAACTTGTCCCTTTTTAATGCATCTATCCCGCCCAACCTGGGGTTTTTGATGCATACAGGTATTTTTGTTGGAACGTTGATACATAACTAATGGAATACCTATCGTATCTCCATTGCCCGATAAAACAATCTTGTCAATATCCGTATAAAGGACCTTTCCCTCGTGTTCGGCTATAATGGTAACCCTTGAATCTAGGGCCACTTGGCGTTCCAACCCAGTTCTAACAATGCACTTCTCGGACCGAGAGAGCGGAATTGCTTGGCGTTGCATATTAGAACTCATTAAAGCCCGATTTGCATCATTATGCTCGAGAAAAGGAATGAGGGAAGCTCCAATAGAAAAATATTGGAAGGGAGAAATACTTTGAAGATGAACCCTTTCCCACAAAATAGTCAAGAGCTGTACAGCTGCTGGTGGCTCGCTGTACGTACATCGTCTATTAAAGGTCTTGTAGAATTTTGCTCTCATGTGCTGTACAGTTGCTGTACGTACAGCGCCATACTTGATGGATTTTTTTCATCGCTGTTTAGTCGTTGTTCAAGCGTTGTATGTACAGCGGTTGAACATCAGCTCTCCAAAACCCGAGAGCATCATTTTGGAGTCGCTGTTGAGTTGCCCCCATGAATAGCACTCACGAAGAACTTATTCTTCATTTCCCATGTGAGTCGATGTACAACCGCTGTACGTACAACGACTATACAGCGGCCAAGGAAAACGTTTTTCAAAATAATCAAAACGCTGTAGCTTCATGTAGACTTCATATATATGTGCCACTTTCTCTCTAGGTCGTTTCTAAGAGTTCAAAATTATATTTTTGAGAGATAGCATTTTCCAGGAGAGAAAATAATCAAATAACCCACCTTTGATCACTTAAACTCATTCCCATATGCATTAAACATCATCTAGCATCATCTAGCTTCATCTAGGATGTGCTCTTGCATGAGTCTTCTTCAACACATATGACTTGGTAAGTTGGACACCATCTTAATCCATTTTAGTGTTCTTATTTAATAAGAAATCTCATTTATTACTTGTATGCATCTAGATTAGATTATATATACAAGATTGATATTTTTGTGTTGATTGATTGAGTTGTTATATTGTGATAGCTATTGTATCTAGGATTGTTTTAATCTTATATATCTAAGTTTTATATGACATGTAGACATATGATATTTATGATTGATTGACATGCTCATGCATGATTTGACAAGTATTAAATGTGTTAACCTAGCATTTATGCACTTGATATTCACATGGGTTGTGTTCTCTTTATTGTGATTAAAGCCTTGTGACTAAGTAGCTTAGTGCACAAACAAGTAGGTCTAGAATCGATATTAAAGGCCCATTTGGTAGTGTGGAAGGGTTAATGACCAATAATGGTTGAGGTCAACCTAGGTTGTAAACTTTCATTCAAGTAGTGGATTTGAGGACCGTGTGCGGCTAACATATTAGCCCGTGAGTTTTTTCCAATAGTGGGTTTTTCACGTAAATCAATCAGCGTGCAATTTATTGTTTTCCGCACATAGATTTAGTTGATTGTATTTTGCTTAGATTGGGTGTTTTATTAAATATTGACTAATCAAGAAAAATCGGTAATTAACTTGATTAAAACCTATTCACACCCTCTCTAGGTATATTTAGACACACCTTAATAGTTTCAGAACGTATAATTGTTTATTTCAGAATTTACTTATCCTATAATCAGCTTTTGAGAAGTGGATTGGGGTTTCCTTTTGAAAATTGATTATTGGAAAAGTTAACCCCTTACTTTTGAAATGTCCATAAAACCCTTACTTTTTTAATAGAATGACAATAATACCCTTATTTTTATTGATAATATTTTAAAAATCAAATTTCTTTTAAAAAATGGAAATTAAAAAAACAAAAAAAACAACGGTGGTGGCCACCACCGGAGTCGAGGCCAGAGGGGCTCAGTCTTCTTCCAAGTAGAAGGCTAATTGTATTTTATATTTATTATATAATTATTATATCATTTGATTATTTTTCATGATGTCTATTTTAATCATTTTGACCAATGCATTTTCCATCATTTAAAAAGTTGAGCAATTTAGTTTACCAAGCACTTGTCTACTTTTTTTGTTAAGTCGGTAATTTATTAGTTAAACTATAAGCTGATTATTTCTTAAGCAAAGAAATTCCAAAACGTACCCTTAAGCTCAAGCTCACCAAAAAATCAATTTCTACTTCAATGGTCAGACCTCTACCTTTTTATTTATGAATTATGGCAACCTTGTGGAAAACAAAATTCTCACCACCAAACTCTTCCCCATGACAATTTACCTCATATGAGATTGGTCTTGTGGTATGTCCGTCACACCCGGACCCGGTAGTGAATCTACCCCATATTGTGGGGGCCATTGTCCCTCTAATCCTACAAAGTTATTAAAAATTTTAGCATACTTTTTTGTTATTTGCATTTTTCTATTAAAATTTTATTAATTTTTTAAATTGGCTCCCTAGACCTCCCAAATTTAATGAATTTGGCTTCGCCCCTATGACACACCTACACCACGAGTTCATGAATTTGAGTATCTCCCATTCCGCAAATCCTGAAATACTGTAAAATTTGAAAAAAAAAAAAAAAAAAAACAATGATAAACATGTTTTTAATATTTTTCATTTCATTTTTCTTATTTTTAATTTGAAAATTCATTATAAAAAAAAATAAAAATAAAATTGGAAATCGATAAAATAGAAAATGGAAAATGATAAAGAAGTTGCATTTGAATAGTATAGGCTTGCGCACATGGGATCATCAATACTTAAATTACTTGTCCCTCATCTCTTTATTTTTTTGGAAGAAAACTTGTCCCTCATTTCAGTCTCTCAACTTCTTCGTTTTGTCGCCGGCGACGAGATCAACATACTGTAGTTGGTCTCATCCAACGGCGGCCTCTAGACATACCTCCTTAACAAGAAAGAAAAAGGAAATCTGTCTTCCTTTGCAGTTTAGTTGGATTGTTATAAAACATGTTGCCAAAAGCTTCCATCAGAGGAATAATTCATGCAGTTCCACATTCTCTGATAAGGTTCATTTCTTAATCTCTTCTTATGGGCTCTGAAATTGGAGAATAAGCAACTAAATTGAATCCAGAAGAATACAATTTTATTATCTTCTCAATTTCCATCAGCTGTAGTCTTACGATTTTGAAATTCTTTAGTTTTGCATAAGAGATTGAAATAATTTATCTTCTTTTTGTAGGGATTCTTCATTAGGGTTTTGTTGTGTATTTCGAGACCTGTTTAAAGCCTCTGGATTTCATAACATTTCACATGGACACTCGAGAAACAACGGGGTATTAAGACCTTTCGTAGAAGCACAATGTATGCCCCGGCCTAGTTATTTTTCATCGATGCCAAGACTGAATATGTTTGGGTCTTTTAGTGTTTGCAGAAAATGGCTACATGTGAGATATATGAGCAATGCATCAATTGAGCTGAAGACTGAAAATGATGTTGTAAGGTTCTCTATTTCTAAGCGGCGCGATAAAAATGGCAAGGGCTTGCCAACTCAAGTGAAGAAGGGGACTAAAAGGCTGAAAATGTCTAGAAAGGCCAAAGTGAATGAACTCAGATTATATCGTCTCAAGGCCAAAAAGAAGATGAATTCTCCCAATCCAGAAGTTAGGATTAGATATAAACTTGACAAGGTTGGCTACCCTTTGAAGCTATATTCAATTATTCACTCAGCACTGTAGAATTCACTGTTGCATATAGGTTCATGCACCGTCTGTTAATTACTGCTATATTTTATCTTTTCAATGCCATTTTTTTCTTTTTGGTAAATTATGCGCCATGATATCTGAGGATCATAAAGAGTCCCATGGAAAAATGCCCAGGTCCTAGTTTTTGTTTTTACTTTTGTGAGGCTAGGAATTCAAAATTATTCAATTTTTTCATGAGATCTCCACCCATTATTACTTGACATCCAAATAAATCATGGAAGCTTAATTTAGTTGTTTGCCATAGAGGAATTCTTGTAATTCTTCTCATGGAGTAGAAATAGAAATATTGTTCCAGTTTTTCTTCTTGATTTCCACGTTGGAACTGGGTGACTCTTATCCTAATATTAATATGGCTTTTAGTTTTCTCACTTATTTTCAATAATGAAAATGAACATCATCATATGTTGTGGAAAATGTAATTTTATTTACTTTAAGATTGATTTAGTTCTGTATTATTCTAGCATACTATCATTAACTTAAGCCTCATGTATTTCTTTATAAGATCTTCTCAGGCCAAAAGAAAGGAAACATGGCTGGTTGAGAAGTTGAGGAAATTTGAGGTTGCCAAAGCCCCAGCTGAAAAATATGATCCTGAAATTTTAACTGAGGAAGAGAAACACTACTTAAAGCGTATGGGTGAAAAAAAGAAGAATTATGTTCCAGTTGGAAGACGAGGAGTGTTTGGAGGTGTTGTTCTTAATATGCATCTTCATTGGAAGAAGCATGAAACTGTGAAGGTTGTTTGCAAGCCTTGCCAACCAGGAAAAATTCATGAATATGCTGAAGAGCTTGCTAGACTAAGCAAAGGCATCGTGATTGACATAAAACATAACAATACTATAATATTTTACCGTGGAAAGAACTATGTGCAGCCAGAAATTATGTCCCCTCCAGATACCCTATCCAAAGACAAGGTAAGTGTACTTTTTTGGCTTTTTCATGGCTAGTTAATTTGCTCGTTTTTCTGTTTATTTGTTGTATGTATATGTTTATACGTGAAAGTAATGAAATTTAATATGGATCTCTTGCTGTGGAGCAACGGGTCTAGGAATCAGTCCCCTCTCACCAATCTTTGAAAGGAATTTATTTGTGTTTCTGTATGAGGTGGGCTGGGTGTGTGGTAAAGTAGAACATCAAAACGATTAAAAAAGAAAAGAAAAGAAAAGAGATCGGTATTGTTAGGTCCTGTTTTATGGAAGAAACTTGAAAGGAAAAATATAGTTAGATGTCTATGTAGGCCTATGTCAAGTCAATTTCTCCATATTTGTGCATAATTAATAAGGTTTAGCTGACCCAGTAACTGGGTATCTTGGTGCGTGAGATTAGTAGTTTTAGGTTTTAAGTTGTTCAGCTAGTGGCAGAACTGCACATAATTTCATCTGTGTAAATGATTCATTTCTTAGGTATTTGCAAATGAATTCCTTTACAACTGGAAATGTGGTGTTAGATTTGGATGTTTGACACGCTAACTTTCCCATAGAAGTTTCCTATAAATTGTAATGGTAAATTGTTGGAATTATTTAAGAAAAACATTATCTATTTTCTTTATTTGTTATCAAAACTTTATTGGAAATTCTTTAAATTTACTAAGGGCCTTTCTAGGTAAGGCTTACTAGAGGAGCTTAAATCAAATACCGATTGGTAAATTGGAAAGCGGTCTGCTAACTGTTAGCTATTAGCAGATGGAGGGTTGGCCAGCTTTATGCTTTCAGCCACTGTGTTCTGCATAGATTTTAGAAGTTCAGTGGTGTGAGACTGTGAGTAGAGCTTTAGAGGAGACATGACAAGCTAAGTATACTCTCTTCTTACGAGAATATATTTGTTTTTGGATGATATATGGCAAAGGCTTATGGAAATGTGCAGTATCAGCTCTCTTTTGGGTGGTTTGGCTGAAAATGTAGAAGATCTTTTGAAGTACCTGAGAGTGTGAAGGAAGATATCAAATTGCTAATGGGATAAATTATATCCCTTATGGGCTTCCTTATTAAAAGAGTTCCAATTTCCATCCTCCCTCCTCCTTCATTAACTTGAAATGTGATGTTTTGGGTGAATTTTCTTAGGGTTTGGTTGGATTTCAGATAATATACCTCGGATAGCTGCCATTTTACACTTGGTACAGACATTCTTGATTGATTGATGTGCCTTGATTTTGGGGACAACTTGTTTTTTTTTGAAACTATTTTTCTTAAGCAGTCAGATTTTTACTTTTCTTACACAGTAGAGAATAAAGGAAAAAGAAACGCACAAGCCACAAGAATATTTTTCAATTTTGAGCAAACCTAAGTTGTGTAGTATCTGTGTCGATAACATGAAACTTGCATCCATATTTACTTATTGCATCTCTGCATTTCACTTTCAGCAGGATATTAGCTTTGTGGGGCAATTGCCAACTTAATATTAACTAGTCCATTTGGCAAACTGCAGGCCATGGAGAAATATAGGTACGAGCAGTCGCTGGAGCACACAAGTGAGTTCATCGAAAAGTTGGAGAAGGAGCTGGAAGAATATCATAAGCATGTTGCCAAGTACAAGGAACGAAAAGAGCATGCTGAATTTGGATGAAAGTTCAAACTGGAAAGTGAGTAACCACAGCGTGTAGTTTCAACTGTAAAAGTTTATGAAAAAAAATGGTTTCTACTGTAAAAGTTTTTATATCACTGTTTACTGGGGATTTTGACATCATTGAACCTAGTTTTGGGACAACACAAACACCACATATGAATACAATTTTTTTATTTTTTTATTTTTTTATTTTTAAACATATGATTTGAGGACTGATATGAATGATTTAGTAATTTTTTTTCCTACTTCCTATGTATTGATTCTAATTGAATATGTACATTTTATCAAATATCCTTGTAATGCAAACCATGTTAACAGTAATATTTTTAAAATAATATCAAATTACTTGTGTAGTTATTTATTTAACAATGATTAATTTTCTAACACTAGTCATTTATAATGGACTGTTAGGGAATGACTTTATACATGAGTTTTGTTTGGTGCGCTGCATTGTATTGTATTAAAAGTTTAAAATGTATTAGAATAATACAATACAAAGTTTGGCTTATTTTGTACCGTTCATAGTATTGTATTAGTTAAATACAAAGGGCAAAAGTTGTTAGTTAATACAAAGTGACTTGAGTGATATTTGAGACATTTCACTTTTCAATCGGTTATTATCAATTGAAACTTCATTTGTTGTTAAAAACAAAATTATAATGTATTATGAGTTTATGACGTTGCTAGGTGTTACTGGTTATTTGTTTATACAATAGTAAATTTTGGTTATTGCTTATTAGAATACTACTTGGTATGTGAAGATCGGCTTAAATGTGAATCTTAAGATGTTGATATTGACAACCATAAAACTAATTAGTACACATATATTTTATTTTAAATTTTAATTAAAAAAATATCTCAATAAAAATTTATCAGTAAGGACAAATTACTTTAATTAAAAATAAACTAAATACTATATACACTCATTAATTACACATTTACACCCATATATTCAACTATATGTCTTTATTATTTATTTTTTTGTTTGATAAACCCTATATGATAAATCCTAATTAAACTCTAATTTTATTTTAAGTATCAAGCTTTCTCATCATCACATGATTATCTTATAACACATAAAGGTATGTATTATTTTACTTTTTTTTGGTCTTTCTTTTATGTCTGGTTATGAACTTTACAAAATATATATATATATATTTTAAAGATAACCGTATATGTCGATGAGGTTTTTATTTTTATTTTTATTTTTAAGATTGTTGTATATATAAGAGAATTCCATATTAACAATTCTTGACACTATACAATCAAGTTCTACATCTTCTCTTTCATAAGACTTACATTTGAGACATTTCCAAAAAATAAATTGGACCATCATTAGAAGATGATTTGATTCCAAAAATAATATGATTTTTTTTTATTTTTTTTATTTTTTTTATTTTTATTTTTTTATAAATTAGGCGTGTTTATAATTTAAGAGGGTTTATAAATAAAATGTATTCATTTTAATAAGGGTACTATTAACATCAGGATGGATGATTATAGTAATATTTATTTTCTAAATTTTAGACATGAGTGTACTTATAAAAATGAGTATACTAATTAGTTTTATGAGTGACAATATCCGATCCCTAAACCTATCTGAATCTTAAATACAGCAACGGCCTACAAGTATGCATTCATCTACTCATAACCCTACCCTAAACTTTGAACTAATAAAAAAAACCAAAATTTTCATAGTTATTAAAATTTAAAAATTAAGACAATCTTGTTATATAAAAAAAAGGTAAAAGCTAAACAAATAATATAAAATTTAGAAACAATTTATTATTAAAAAAATTTAATTTTAAAAAAGTAAAAAAAATTAAATTAAAAATGAAAATATTTTTAAAAAATTATTTTTTTTTATTTACTTTAAAAATAGCAAATTTTATTTTTTAAAATGAAGATAATTTAAAATTTTTAAGTTTATTTTTTTATTTTCTATTTTAAAATTATTTTTTAATTTATATTCCATTTAAAGTATTATTTCAATTAATTTAATTTAAGTATTTTTATTAAAAGATTATTTTTAATTTTAAATTTTCATAATTAAGGGTAATTTAATTTTTTATCAGTTCAATTATAAAAGTAAGGGAAATCTGAGTAAATAAAAACATAATTGCTTTCTAACTGTATTTATGCCAAATAGCAGGGAGGTCAGTGTATTTATGGTTTAATCCAACGGTTTGAAATATCTTTAGAATTGGAAGGTACGACACCTCCCATTTTGATAGCGGTATAGTAGGCGGTCCGATTTGGAAACAAAATGTGAGCAGATTCACAGACAGAGCAGAGAGAAGAAGATGGCGGGATTACTAGCGTGGGCAGCAGACGTAGTCGGAGGCCACAAAGAAGACGAAGACAACCCCGATTCTTCGATCCCAATAGTCTTTACAGCAGACCAACAAATTTACGTGCAAGAACTCAACCGAAAAGCGGTCTCTCTTAGCCGTTCGATCCAGGATTTACGCCTCAGATTACCCCCACCTGATATTGCTCAACGCCTTCCTCACCTTCACGCCCACTCTCTTGCCTCCAATGCCGCTCTCGCTCTCCAGCTCAATTCTCATTCTACTACGCGTCAGCAGGTTTTTTTATTTTATTTTTATTTTTTAATTTTTTTTTTTAATTATCTGGGTTTCTGTCATTTCGGTTATTATCCTTAAATATAAGTTCATATTTTTGTTGTTTTTGTTCAAATTCTGAGGTTTTGTTATGTGGGTATGTTACGTTTTGCTATAGTTGTGAACAAATTTGTGGTTTAATGTTTTGCTTTTGATTTATCTCATGAACAAAACATAAGCTTTCGATGCTTTTAGCTTGAGGTCATTGTTAATTTGAATAATTATAATTGAGAGATCTCTCAAATAACCTCTGAAGGATGGCATAGTTAAAATTTTATAGCATAGCATCCTTGGAGGAGGATAAAATGGATCTGTGTTTGCGCATGGGTGGTGTGTGTGAATAAAAGATTATGTAAATAAAAGGCTTGAATCGTTCCCCCAGTCTTGTGATGTATCAGACGAGGGACAAGATATGTAATCCTCTCTAAAGAAGAAAGAAATAAAAAGTTAAAATTTGAAATGTCGTTTCCCTTATGTTGATTTTGTGTTCTTATAAAATGTATGATTACTTTTTCTGACTAGATTTATTACAATTACACTAATTTCCATTTTTACCTATTAATTGTTGCCATCAATTCTTTTAACCAGGCCCAATTGAGGGAGCTGACGCTGCTGGAAGAAAATGCTGAGTATGAAAAGGCCATATCAAATTGTGAAAATAAAATACAGGAAAAGTTGCAAGAAGCAAATTCACTTCAAAGGAAACATGAGGTCTGGCCTAAGATTCCAAAGATTAGTTTTGCATGCTGCTTACATTGATTATGCCATTATATATGAACCTATCCAACTTATGCTTTCACTTGTTTAATCACTGTAGATGTATACATGGCAATACATTTGCATTTTAATATTGAAAAGATAACTATGCTTTCTTGCTAGCTGATAGTGTCAATAGAAGTTAGAACCTAATTAATTCCTCGTTCAAGAATTTTTATTTTAGTTATTTATGATTACAGGAATTGGATGAAGTTGAGAAAACTCTGGCTGCTGAGTTGAATGCCAGCCAATTAGGAAGGGTCATTGAATCCAAGGTTGAATCTAGAACAGCCGATGAAGCTGGAGCAGATACACATGATTCAGAATCAGCTCTATCAGAAAAATTAGAAGAAAAGAAAAAGCAATTGGTCTGTTGCGTGACTTGCGTCTTCTCTTTTGACTTATAGTTAATTTTTCCTTTTCTTCTTTATTGTTAGTGGATTATTGTTGCTTTGGTTCTTAAAAATCATTTGATGCTCTCAGAGTTCAATGGAAGAGATAATTCAAGAATGGGAGAAAAAATGGGCACAAGTTCAGCATAATGCACTAAAGCAGCCTTCCCCGGGTATCATTTATAAGTCATTTATTTTAAGAATTTTAATTCTGCTAAATTATGATAATTTAGCTATGGGCTGATTTTTAACTTGGTTATATGTGGTATGTCTTCAATATTTCCCCTTATCTTTGATGTTGATAACTACTGTTACATTTAATCATCAACTTTTCAAGGATTGATTTTATGAACTTTTATGTATCATAGTTGCATGGCCTTGCATTATCACATTGCATGGTTTTTCATAATTAATGAAACTGATAGCTTGGAGAATGTACTAGTATGAAAGATTATTTATTTATTTATTTATTTTTAAGTTACAATTAAAGATTTTTAGTTTACATTACTTTAGCTGGATATCAAGCTCTGTTGAGAGGAAAATATAAAATGCTGGCAACCATTTTTAAAATCACTCTGTGGTTCTTTATTATTATTGAAAATAGTGAAGGGGGTATGGGGTATTTGATTTCCGAACTAGAAACATTTTGTATTCTTCAAAATAAAACTCACTTCGTGATTCGTTATGGTTTCAGATACTTCCTTACCGCAATTTTTAGTACTTCTCTCTTGAAATTATTTTCTTGGGCTCTTGTTTCCAACTATGACAGTAGGCCAGTGGTAATTGTTTCCTGGCATAAATCTGTATATTTTGGGTATTTGTGTTATTGCGAAATGAGGGTACAGAGCCTATATGTGGTGGGTTGTAGAGGTTGGCTTAAACTGGATGATTATGGCTTGGAGAACAAGGTCTATGTCTAAATTATTGTATAGTGCCAGCTGCTTATAATTAGTAGAAAGTATGAAGAGTCTACAGGGAATGTATGAAATGGAAGCAGGAAGCAAGAGCTTTCGGAGGAATCATTTGATACGGATGGGGGAATGGGGGATATATGTTGAATATATTAATTTATTAATGAGAGTGCATTGAAAGCATCTGTAAAGTGGAACTAGTTAAACGGAGCTACTAGAATCTTGATAGTTCATTGGCTGTGAATGTACCCAGAAAAATTACAATATAGTAAATAAAGATGGCCATTCTTTTAGTGCTCCCATTATAGTGGGGTCATGGGCTGCTGCTCTAAAGTGTCAAATCAACACATTTGGGTTTCAGAGTTTCGCTGTATCTCTAGACAGTCTCTCGGTTACAGTGTGTTAGAGAAGTCATAAGTATGTCCCTCCTTTTGGTGCATTGCTAACCTTAATGATGGTCTTTTAACTATTCTTTAGTTTTAATAACTTTAAGATATTGCAACTTCATCTTACTAATTTAATATTGTATAATTGAAATGGTTATAAGTTTTTGAATGCAACCTTATATATATATATATATTGCATGGTTATCAGTTTTTGAAGGCCACCTTTAAAAAAGTCTGTTGCATGAATGCTGTGCTTGCAAAATCTCCTCCCTATAACCATCTTACTTGCTATACTCCTTGCCTTTGACTCTTACTGCTTTCTATGGAACACCTTGCATCTACTGTTCTTCTGTACTGGGTAATTATGGTTTCATTTCGTTAAATTATTTTTCACAGTTCATAATGACTTGAGTTCTTGCTTATTTTTGAAGGAATTAGAAACTGTATTTGTAATGATTGTACTTGTTGCCAATCATTTTTTGGTAATAATAGCTTTTATGTACGATTTTGACATGATGTGAACGTTTTTTGCAGTTCAGAGGGAAAAGATGTTAGACAAACAGCTGCATAGCCTCATTGAACAACTAGCAGGGAAGCAGGTGAGTTTTATTTGTAAATTCTTTTGACCTAACTATTGCGTTAACCAGTTGTATATATATATATATTTCAGAAGATATATTTAAGTAATATTAAGTTATTGGTAGGCACAAGCAGAAGGCCTGGTTAGTGAAATTCATTTGAAAGAGAAGGAACTAGAAAGATTGACTGGGTTGTGGAGGAGAGTTGAAAGCAGCAATGTAGAGGCTGATACTGCCAGAAACCGGCTTGGAAGAAGCACCTCTGAGATTGTTGATGCTCATAACAAGCTTCCTTATTACTCCGGCAGGAATGAGAACCAACAGAAGCTCATGCTACTCAGGTCGGCATTTGTGCTCTACATATTAGCTTTGCACATCGCTGTCTTCATCAAGATTTCATTTTGAAGAATCCTGAGAATACACCGTAAATATTGATGGAATAATCAGTGTGTATTATTGACTGTGATTTAATATTTTTCGTATTATACCATCCTCTGATTTGTATCAAAATTTCCTGTGTATTTATATGATCCTTGGAAAGAATAGAAAGCATAAAGTAATGAAATGTTCAGTTTTTAACATTTTCTTAAAAGTTTTTGCTTCTAATTATCGTGAGTCTGAGTTGCCTGTTGGTAACATTTGAACTATTTGAGTGAGTCGTACGCTCTATAGAGAAATACAACAAATCCCCCAATCAAGGTATTCTGTTAGCCTGAACCGGGGACTTGCACCATTATGGTGCACGGCCTGCTGTGCTCCTACAGATATATCACTACATGCTCCTACAGATATGCTGGTGTGGAAATAATAGGCTCTCTTTAGATTCTTATATCGCCTGCATTTAGTCCATGAAGAAAAAGAAACTGAGATGAAAGGTCCTTTTTAATAAAATATAAAAAGGTATATGTATATGTAGCAGAATTGCCAATATTAGCTAGACTTCAAAACTCAGTTGGGAAAACATGCTTTTACAGGAAGTGCTCAAATACAGCCACAGATTTCAAGTATTATAAATAAAAAAGTGTTCCTAATTTACATCATCCTTTTCATTTTTCAACATAGTATCAAGTAAAAATTCATTCCATGTGTCAATGGGGCCTGGCAAACACCAGTGAACACAGTCGGTTAATGTCATATTCTGATGCAGAGAGTGTCCATAATTGCTAGGGTGTCCATCTGGCCTCAGCAACATGATTTCAGTAGTATCCAGCAACCCAAACTTCAAACCTTTCCTCTTCCCTTGTTTCTCTGCTGCCTTTAGTTCCTCCACCTGTGTCAAGTAGAACTCCATAATGTATCCATCTAACTTCATTTCTTGGCTTGTAAATGGCCTTGTTCTCACACAATTTCCTCCCTTGTTCCAATCACCATTCTCAAAGTGTGACGGAGAAAACGTCCTCAAAAATGTTATACCCTTGTACTTCTTAAGCCTCCGAAGAGTTCTAAACGCTGTTCGGAAGGCCATCCTGTATCCGTAATACTTAGGAAGAGCAGTCATGTTCTGTATGTTGCAGTTGTGGCACCCAATGACTTGGTTTTTTTCATAGTATATCAGTGGGCGAAAGAACCAATGCCCGGCTGAAATGATCACGTAGTCGAAACTTTCGACTTCTCTCACCCATGCCTCATCAGCTTTATCTAAGTAGAGATTCATGAGGCTGTTGAGAGAATGACCATTAGTGTCTGCATCACTGGCTTCAACCAAGAAAGGTGACCATAATGCTGCTATGGTGAATTCGTAATCTGCATAGAACCATCGTTTAAAATAGTCCGTGTTTGATGTGTACTTGTAAGAGATGTCCTCAGGATAGGTCACCTGTATTGGATCTTCTTATGAATTGAGAAAAAAAAAAGAAAAGAAGAAGAAACATTTAGCATCATCAGTAATCAGAGCACTTACACTGGCTAAAAGGCACAACAGCGACTGCATTTGGTTCCTCCCCACAGAGTCCCCAACAAATGCCATGGACTTGCCTCTAACAAGCTCCAAGAATTGAAGTGGATTGAATATAGGTAACTCACATTCATCTGGTTTCCACCTCCATTTCATAAACTCTGTATCTGGTCTCCCAAACTTCATACAGTTCTGCTGATCAATGATAAGATTGCAGCTTGTGTTTGTGTAATATGGCCCTTTCGGATTCGGAACCCATTTTCCGGTAAAGATGTCACATTTCTTTTCAAATTCTATGTTTCTGTATACAGTACTACTGATACGAATCTTCTTAAATGGCAGTGGTGGGTTTGAACTGTGAATACAGAGATGGATTATGGTCAGCAAAATCAAGATAAGGGCTATAAGGAAAACCTTTCTTGGGTTGCTGTGAGTGTGGGGAGAGTTGTTTGCATTGAGGTCTGTAGAATAGGACTTCATGGTTCACTGTCTAACTGTCAAGTCTGCATTTGGGTTCAATTTATATGGATGCAGTGGTGATATTATTATTATTATTATTATTAAGTATTACAACTATTACAGTAGGATTGTCGGGACTTGCTACGATCAAACAATACAATGCGTGGCCGTCGGCCCGGATATATACTCCAAATAAATTGGGAGAAAACTCCCCATACATACTTCTAAAGTAGGCATGATGGGACTCGAACCCTTCACTACCAATGTGTAAAGGACCACCCCCACCCAAGCCAAAATTCTGGCTTTGCTCATAACCACTCACTTAACATAATGATGCATTTAGATTTTAGGGTAGCAAATAGCATCACGACACATTATCAAGTATTTGTTTGGATATTGCTTTCGCTTGTGATGTCTATGCTTTACCTATCTAGAAACAAACCAATTCCTAGGCTTCATGATAAATCCTAGCTGTAAACCAAAACTAAAACAAAAAATGCTCAATTGGGGGTGTTTTATTACTTCAATGATTTTAAGGGGAAGGGGAGCTTTTCTGTTGAATGATTGATTTTTAAGTTGGGGGATTTACAACTTGGTCCCTGAGTTTAAAAACATTTCATTTTTTATTCCAGATCTGGGTATTACTTTCTCTAGTCCTAAATTTTAGAAATGTATCAAAATAGTCCACCCGTTAGTCAACACCTAGTTAAAATTTACAGAAACAGAAACATGAGTATTTACTTCTTTACACACACTAAATATACAAATGTGATGTGTGTACCAATAAAAAAAAAAAAAAAAAAAATTAGTTTCTTAAAAGAAAAAAAAAATCCTTCAAAAAAAAAAAAAAACCACCAATGCCGGTTCCATTGATGAGTATGCAAGAGTCTTCCTAGTGCCACCCCACCTCACCTGGGATACTTGAAGAGTTAATAACTTTAATGATAATTTAACTATTTCTAACTAGCAATTATGCCAACAGGGGTGTAGCTCAGATGGTAGATGAACGAGCTTGGGGTTTGGGTAAATGATTCTCAGGTCAGCAGCTTGAATCTTATCAATGGCGAAAGTTTTCAAAAAAATACCTGGTCCCGAATTAATAGATATTATCAAAAAAAAAAAAAAAACTAGTAATTATGAGCCTCAAGATTCATGAATATGTGACTCGTTTCTTGCTTCATATCTTAAGCTATCGTGAGCTCAAAGTAATTATTGGGAGCTTTCATGAGTCATGACACTCTCTCCCTCTATATATATTTAGTGTTAAATCAACACTACACTGGCGTGCCTTTGGAGCAAAGTTATTGATGATGATGATGATGATGATTAAAGCTTGCAATGACATTAGATTATTGGCTTCATCTTTAATTTTTGCTTCGAAGTAAGTGCAGCCATTTTGTTAGTGTTGGAGTGCTGATCATCTACAGTTTTGTGCACATTTTCATACATTCCATATTTCCATGTGTCAAGATCAGGTATTGCTGTGGACTCCGAGGAGAGGACTAGTACTCCTGTGTGAGTTGAAAATGATGTTTAGGTAGCTTGAACGTGAAATTAGAGTTTAATCATGAATTTGCACAGGTAGAGCTTAAACATGAATCTGTGTGGTTAATGTTACATTTTACTAAGTTGCATAATAAATTTAGGAAATTTGATGTGAGATTAATTGAAAACGAGAGCCATACACTTCAGATATGTTATAGGATTCTAACAAATCTTATGGAAGTTATCGGTATTTATCCTCGATCTCGATGGGTTAATTGCACTAAGTACCATGAGTTTGTCCATTTAGACAAAATATTCAGTAGTTTTAAAAACTAAACACAAACATACCTTACTATTAAAGTCAAACCGTTAATAATAACGGCTGACCAGTCAATTCTCTGAAAGGATGAATTTAACCTTGCCACACCATCCAGCATAAACTTATTTATTATTTATATTTATTTATTAAAAAAAATTAATTAAAAATGAAAAAAATCAGTGGAGAGAGCAAATAACACATTTGCATCAAGATCTTTCTAGTCTTTAGATCCCCTCCATGTCTGATAAGGAAAATAAAAATAAAAAACATATCGATCTCCCCCAAAATGAAGGAGAGAGCTGATATAGTGGAGACGAGTGACAACGAAGGCTTGTCACCGCATATTAGGATCCTACATTGACTAAGTATGGGATTACTCAATGATATATAACTCATTGGATACCCTCTATTTACAAGCCGGTTTTTAAGGATGAGTTCTACCAAGTGGGTACTTTGTATCAAGTGGTATTAGAGCTGGCACCATGCCGAGCAGTGGGTTCGTCATGGACGGGGGCGACCTAGGGAGGGCTGCTACTCGAGGGAGTGGGATCTACAAAGTCACCCAACTAGGAAAGATGGGCCACCGTGGACGACGACTGAGGAAGTATGGTGGAATGTTAGGATCCCACATTTACTAAGTATGAGATTAGTCAATGGTATATAACTCATTGGGCACAATCTCTTTACAAGCTGGTTTTTAAGGATGAGTTCTACCAAGTGGATTCGTATCATCGCAGCTGTGTGCGGTGGAGACGAGGTTGAGAGTTGAGAGTTGATAGCGATGGCTTTTCATCACAACCGCATAGGTTGGAAACGAGGTTGAGAGTGGAGGCGGAGTAGGTGAAGAGAAGAAGAGAATGAGCCAAATGAGCCAAGCCATGAGTTTGGTGCAGCCATGAGTTTGGTGCAAAGGTCGGGTGCTTGATATTGGACCTGGTATTTGGAATGGGTTTCCTAAGTTGAGTTCTCATCTAATCCCAAATTTATTTCTCTGAATGTTTCTGGATCACTTGCATTTTTTTTTCTTTTTGGGTTCTTCTCTCTCTCTCTCTCTCTCTCTCTCTATATATATATATATATTTTTGAATGTGAAGAGAAAAATTTAGAGTTGTGCATTAGTTCAAAACATATTAAATTGATAAGAATCTAAGTGAATTGTTACTAGATTTGTCTTCCACTCAAATGTTGGAAGCCATAATTTGATATTGATTTCCGGAATTCGAAGAGCAATCAAACAAAAATAAAATTGAAGACAATGAATGTTTTTTTTCCCACAAATAATGAACTAAAAACAAAAATTAAGTTGCATGATTTGGTTAAGACACTACAAGAAAAAAGGCCTATTGGGACGAAAATCTATTGGGACGTTTTTTTTTCGTCCCAATAGGATGTTTATTGGGACGAAATATATTTCGTCCCAATAGACATCCTATTGGGACGAAAAAAAGTTCGTCCCTAAAGGTCTTACCATCTTGGACATAATTTGTCCCAATAAAATGTCTATTGGGACAATTTTTGTCTAATGTGGTAAGGCTTTTAGGGACGAATTATTTTCGTCCCAATAGGATGTCTATTGGGATGAAATACATAATTTGTCCCAATTCCCAATAGACTGCCTATTGGGACGAATGTATTTCGTCTAATGTGGTAAGGCTTTTAGGGACGAATTATTTTCGTCCCAATAGGATGTCTATTGGGACGAAATACATAATTTGTCCCAATAGACTGCCTATTGGGATATTGGGACGAATGTATTTCGTCTAATGTGGTAAGGTTTTTAGGGATGAATTATGTTCGTCCCAATAGGATGCCTATTGGGACGAATGTATTTCGTCCCAATAGGTTTTTCTTTTATTTAAAATTATAATGGTTAATAAATTTTGTTGACCTTTAGGGACGAATTTCTTTCGTCCCAATATGATATCTATTGGGACGAAATACATAATTTGTCCCAATAGACTGCCTATTGGGATGAAATAAATTTCGTCTCAAAAGGTTTTCTTTTTATTTAAAATAATAATAATTAATTAATTTTGTTGAAAATTCTTGATTTATTTTTTTTGAAGTTTTTTCCTTAAAGATAGATTAATAATTAAATTACCATATAAATTAGAAAATGATGCAATATGGATCATTTTGTTTGTCCAAAGTGGTTCTCTATCGAGATGAATTTTGTTTTTTCTTAATAAGTTCTTCATAAGGATCAATAATTATTAGTTTTGAAAGATTTTCTATTATTTTTTTAAAAAGGAACTAAACCGATGGAATCGGAATCGAACTGTTGAAACCGAAACTGTTGGTTCCAAATCAAAAATCGAAACTTGAAAATGATGGAAAATGCCACATTTTTAAAGTGTTTTTGTAAGAAAGTCACCACTTTAATAACTTAAGTTTAAAAGACACCTATTATGGTGAATGGACAAAAATGCCCTTACTTTACACACATTCTCTTACTTTGAAGTTTTTATTTTTTTATTTTTTTTTATTATTCTTTCATCTTCTTCATAGAGGTTTGTTTAACAGATCTCTAATGGAGGTTGAACATCATTGGATAATTAGTTTAGTGGCGCTACGGAGATTTTTTTTGTTTGAATCTTCCATTATTGAGCCTTTTCATTTTATTCTTCAAGTATTTTGTAAACCCGAATCGGAAATCGAAACCGTTGGTTCCAAATCGAAAACCGGAGTCATGTTTAATTCCGAGTACGATTAACAATTGACCATTTGATCTGACAATATATGATTTGAACAAAATAGTTTAATTAAATGTTATAATAAATGTTTTTTAATATCAATTTGTTTATCATATAAAAATAAAATTTAAGTTAGTGGAATCAATCTACAAATAAAATTTTGATCGAAAAATAATTAATAAAAAATTAAAAAGAAGTAGAGGTTATATATAAACATTATGCTTTTGTTATTACAAACAAAGCAGCAGCAAAGTGGTTGGGCGTGTGTGGGTGAGTGTGTGTGTGCAGGGTTCGACTCACCTTGAGGACAACAATTAAAATTGATTTGTGTGGGTGGTGCGTGGGTGGGTGGCTAAAGCAACAATTTTTTTTTTTTTTTTTTTTCCGTCCCTATAGGATACCTAAAGGGATGAAAAATTATCTAAAGGGACAAAATATTTCGTCCCTACAGGTTGTCAAAGGGGACGAAAATACAATTCGTCCCTACAAGTTGTCTATTGGGACGAATATTTTCGTCCCTATACCTTATCAATTGGGACGAACAAAATCGTCCCTATAGGTAGTTTTAAGGGACGAATTTCAATTTTCGTCCCAAAGAAGCTATTGCGACCCACCTGAGGCGACGAAATTTGGGACGAATAAAATTCATCCCAATAGACCTATTGGGACGTTTTTTGGGCTATTGGGACGAAAAAATATCGTCCCAATAGTCCTTTTTTTTTTTTTTTTTTTTTTGTAGTGAGTAGATATATGTAGATGGAGATCAATGTAGATATACATTAGTCATTCTCCACCATTTGTCTCGGTTTTTTGGGGTTTTTTTTCCTATTCGTTTTTGTTGACTTTTATGAGTTAGCTTTGTGTTAAGATTTCAGTGATAGGTTTAAGATTAGGATGGAGTTGATGATGTTGGAGATGAGGATGCATTTTTATTTTATTTTTTAATTTAATTTTCTTAATAAATAAAAATAATAAATTAGTTTATGATGGATGATGTGGCAAGGGTAGATTCATGCTTACATTTATTTGACTGGTCAACTGTTAAAGTTAACGGTTTGACTTTAATGGCAGGGTATGTTTGTGGTGAATTTCCAAAACTTACTGATCTTATGCCTAAAGTGATAAATTCAGGGTACTTTAGTGCAATTAACCCTCGATTGATCAATAAAATTATGTTGGAGAATTATCATTTGGGTCCCTATGTTTTTTTGAATTATCTTTTTTTAACTGCTTGTCCATTTTTCACTGAATTGATCCCTATGTTTTAAAAAAACTTATCAATTTAGTCTCTCTACGAGTCAGATGTTTGTCAAAGTTAACGGAAATAGGGTTATTTCTGTCTTTAAACAAAGAACATGCCACATGTCAACAATAGCAAATGAAAAACAATTTTTTTAAAAATATTTATATGATACAAAAAGAAAACTATTTTAAATCTCTAACGTCCAAATCTTTGATGTATGGTGGAGATCTATTTATATATATAAAAAATTAAAATATTTTTTAAATATTTGGTTGATGGATCTCCACCGTCCATCTATTAAGATGGATGGTGGAGATTTTTTTTATTTTTAAAAGCAAAAAATTAAAAAACAAAAAGTTGGAGATCCATATTGGATCTCCACCAAGATCCATGGATGGAGATCTCCATGATTCAAAACTTGTATCTCCATTTGGAGATCCAGAGATGGAAATCGATCTCCGAGAACGATCTCCACAAACGGAGATCCTACACTAGGATCTCCATTGTGATTCTCAGAACTCTATCGCTAATGGAGATCCCATGTCGGGATCTCCATCGGTGATGGTTATGGTGGAGATTCAAGGTTTGGATCTACAACACCCTTTTCGTTTTTTCTTTTCTTTTTCTTTCTTCATTTTCAGTTGGAGATTCAATATGGATGCCACCTTTTAAGTTCGTTAAAATGTTTCTTATATCTACTAAAAAATTATCATAAATGATATGACGAATTTCGTTACTAAATTATGTATATATTTAATCCAGATATGTAGATTGGAAGCATAGACGAAGCTATTAAGAGGCCTGAGGGGGCCATGGCCCCGTAGCCTATTGGAAAATTCATTTTTTACTTACTAACATGATGGATGACGAATGATGATGATGATGATGATGATGATGATGATGATGATAAACTTTTTGTTTAATAACTAATCAAATCATCCAAGCAAAAACCATTTTCATGTCTCGAAGGGGAATAGCAAGCAACAAGCCAACAAATTCAAGGAACTTAATATCGGTATCGGTATCAATACCGGGCTTCTAAATTTACGGATATATTATCGATATCAGTGGATATTCTGTCAAAAATTAAGAAAATGATGGATATTTACATCTAAAGTTAGATTTTTTTTTGTGAAATTTTAGGACAACCTTAAACAAGTAATTATACATCAAATGAATCATATTTCAATGATAAATTAACATAGTTATGAGTTTATTATAAATTATAACATAGATAGAGTCTGTATATAATTTTTAAAATTGAGTATTTAATAGAATAATATTTTGTTTCACTTTTACAATATTATATACAATATAAAGAGATTACATATTTAATAAACAAAATTATCATTAATATATATATAGTTCCACACATCCAATATTCTATCATAAATCATAATTCATACATAATAATACATTGCATGTCTGAAATTTAAAACTAAAATGAATTCCTTGTTGGTTCAAATACATAAGATACATTTCTATCTTGATTTGAACAATAATTTTCCCAAGAAAATGTGCTTGCGTAGTTTTCAATGTAGTTATTAATATGCCACACGTATGTTGATTGATCTCTTCCAACTGATCCATGATTTGGGTAGTTTGTATTTACCCAACTTGGTGGATATTGTGGATCTGCATGCATAGGTATTGCATATGGCATTTGTGGATAAGGATAATCAAATATATTGCAGCCACTATAACTACCATAATATGGTACATGAGAACCTAACATTGTCTGCGAATCACCCAAAAAACTATTTTCTGTGTCTATACTCATTGAGGAGAGAGTCATATTCAAAGAATTTTCATCAATTTGACTTGTTCCTCCATGTTGTCTACCACGATTTTGATCAAAATTACCTGCATGAGCATCCCAACCCGCCACATTAGCATTCTAACCTGTTGCATCAGCATCCCAACCTCCAGCACGAACATCCCAACTTGTTGCATCAGCATTCCAACCTCCTGCACCAGAATCCCAACCTTTTGCCTCATCCCCACCATCCCCATCATCTCCAT
Source organism: Acer saccharum (assembly GCA_030490815.1). Classification (NCBI taxonomy): domain Eukaryota; kingdom Viridiplantae; phylum Streptophyta; class Magnoliopsida; order Sapindales; family Sapindaceae; genus Acer; species Acer saccharum. The sequence continues at coordinate 18,927,947 of CM059875.1, forward strand.
CATTTTTTCCTCCATTATTTACATCAGAGGTATGGTGGTCATCGGAACAGCTGGTAATAATAACTCCACGATCTACACCAACTTTTTCTCTAATCACTTGTTTAGTATTTATTCCCATGTCTCGAGCATGAGAAGCAATGTGTGAATCAAGATTTCCCTCGTCATCATCCAAGTAGGCAGGTCTAACCCAGTTAAAAATAGGATTCTCGTTAATATTTTTTTTCATCTGCCATATCCCTAAGTTTCAACTTCATATTATAATAACAATAAACAAGTTGTTCAAGCTTAAAATAGGCAAGACGGTTCCTTTGTTTTATGTGGATTAAAGCAAATGTGGACCAATTTCTTTCACATGCAAAAGATGATGATGTTTGTGACAATTAGGGAAAGTCCCCTAAATTGAAATGGGGAGGTCCACCCATCCCCATTTCCCCCAAAATATTAAAAATATAATTATATATATATATATATATATATTCTAATTTTTATTATTATTTGAAAACCTAACTATATAAACCTCATTTACACTAATGGATTATTGAAATACTTTATTTTGTAATGAATTTTCTTTTATATTTGTAATGCATTTTATTTTGTATTTGTAATGGAATGCTTGTTTTTTTTTTTTTTTTTTAGTTAAACGGGGAAATGGGGAAATGGGAAAAAACGGGGGAAAATGGGGAACTGGGGTTGGGGATGGAGGTACCTCCTCCCAAAATTCCCCATCCCCGTTTTCCCCAAATGGGGAAATGGGGGGGATGGGGAAGGATCTAAGAAGTGGGGATGGGGATGGGGATGGGGATGGAGATGGGGGGACCTATATATATTCCCATTTTCCCAATGTGCAACCCTAGTGCTAACAGTGTGCGAACTGTTATTGCACTCAATGTTGGAGCACAATAGATTCTCTACTCAAAAGAAACAATTGTGGGTTTTTACACGTTTTGCACAAATAATTTTGAGATTCTTTTATTTGGAATGTCGGCACAAAGTTACAAAAAAATCAATTCTACATATTTATAAATTGATTGATACATATTTAATATTATTTGGAATTAGTTTTACACATTTGAGTCACAACCAATTTTTATTTTATTTTATTTTATTTATTTATTTTTATTATTATTATTATTATTATTTTTTTTTTTTTTGTCAGATTGCTTTCAAATTTTTTTACATATTTTACATGTCCACTATTTGGTTCTTTATCCAATTTTACTTCAAGTCCTAAATAATTTTACTATTGACTATTATGTTGGAAATTTTTATAAATTTGTTAATTCTTCTTCTAAAATAATTTTCAATCTAAATTATTTTAACAATAATTTAATTGTTTAGGATTAAAAAAATTATTTTAATAATATGTAAAATGTCTATGGACTTTCGTGGTGAAATTTCGGGATATTTCGGGAATATAGGGAGATTTTTACGGATATTTCGAAATCGACTGGATATTCTGCAGGATATTGAATATTTGCATGTTTCAATATCGGTCTCTCCAAAATATGGATATATCGGTGGATATTTTGGTATATCTATCGATTTTAAGTTCCTTACCAACAATACACACATTAAGGGGTCATCTGGTATGAGGTAATCATAATAATTAATAATGTGATTCTTGGAAAAGTTAAATGTGATTCTTGGGAAACATATATACTTGTGTTTGGTTGTGCATCAAAATATTGTGTCAGAATCCTGAGAATGTCAGATAACTGTGTCTGGTTGCATATGGAAATATCTTTTTTTTTTTCCCCTTTTGAATGAATTTTTAATTGTTAAATGTGATAGGACTCAATTTACTTCAATTGTTGAGTTTGCATCAGACATGAATACAAGTAATGTATAATGAAGATAACAAACATCAAAAATACAATCTCAATTTAATTTCTTCAAAATGCTATGATTAATTTTCTTTCATATTTTTTTTATAAGAAAAATTCTGAACTGTGATTAATTTTATTTCTATTGCTAAAATACTACTCCACATAACTGGATGTTAAGGCTAAATTAAAAATAAAATAAAGTTAATATAATTATCTCACCCATATAAAATTTGTGACTATTTTTTTCTTAAATAATAAACATCTAGTTTCGAATTTGAAATTTTTATTTTGATAGAAAAAGAACAGAACAAACAAAGCAAACTGGATCAACCTGGACAATCATGAGCCAAGAGAATCAATCTCCTTCACACGGGAAGGGAAACTCTCCTCAAGCCAAACAAATTCATCCAAAACAACTCAAGAAATTGCAAAAAATATCATTGACTACACATGAAGCCAAAGCTTGACCTTGGCTATGGAGATTAACAGAAGCTTGATGAAATTGAGCTAGGAAATTCATAGCCCAATCAAAGACTGATGACTGCACAGCCTTGTTTCTGCGAAACCAAATTCGTCATAGAACCAATACAATAAAAGCAAATTAAAGGAATGAAATTGGCTTCATCAACTAATTAACCACACAAAAATTAAAGGGGGCCTTGCAAAAATGTCCACCATAAAGTTTAGAAGTGCAAAAATGTCTCCTGTATGATTTTCTTGCAAAACTGTCCGGTATCAATGTTTACTTTGCATAAATGTCCCATGTTGGACTATACTACCCTCATCACTTAAATTGGGGTGTAATGTCACAAATACCCTTAAACATTTCAGGTTTCCACAATTACCCTCGTCTTCCCTTCCCTCCCTTTCTTTCCACGAGTCCTTTGTTGAATTCCCTCCCCCATTTCGAACATACAGGACCTGACCCGACCACAACACTGTCGTGGGGCTCCCCCGATACTTCTTCTTCTTGTTCTCATTCTTCTTCCTTCCCCATCTTCGGGGCTTCAATATTCCTCCTACCATTCCGAAATTCCTTCTGAATTGTTTTCAATTGAACATTATCAAGAACCATATAACCTGAAAACCATATAAAAACCCTAAAAACAGAGAGATAGAGAGAGATAGAGGCACTAGGACGACGAGGGATGATGGGTTTCTGTCCGTAGTCTTCAAAAGTTTGCAATTGTGTTGGGTAACAGACAGGGTGGAGTTTGAGTCTGAAGCCGAGGTAGATCGACCAGGCAAGGATACCTAAGCTGCTAGCTGTGGGATCGAAGACGGCTGCAGGTGAGTGTTTCTTTAAATATGTGCATTGGAACCTTTGAAATCAATTTTAATTTTTCGTCTGTGCTGGGCGGTGCTGCTGTTTGGGAGGGGCTAGACATTGTTTTTGGCTCGATTTTCTTTTTTGTTTTTGTTGGTGTTGTGTTTGGATTGGGTTGTTTTTGATGGTTTTGCCTGTTGTTGATGTGGGGTCGTTTCTGCTGGTATAGCTATTGTTTGTCTTATGTCTTAGTTAGGTTGTCTTGTTTTAGGCGTCTTTGCTTCCCTGCCTGGGTTGATTCATTCTGATGCAACTTTGTGGGTGTTTGGATTTAGCAGAGAAAGTGTTTGATAATATGCTTGAGAGAAGCATGGTTGCGTGAAATGTTATCATTAATGCGTTTGTTCAGTCTCGTGAGTTGGTTGTAATGAAGAATTTGTTGGCATTTGTTCGTTCTAACTGCTGTGTGGGCATTTCTTGTTTTCTATGGCACCCCTTGTTGAATTGCTGCTGCTATGTGGCGTTGTTTATTTGGCATTGATAACTCTGTCCAGGGCTTGAAGTTCGAGTCTTGGGTGCGAAAGCCCTGTGCAGGGCTTTAAATGCCTTGACAGGGCTTTAACAATCAACTGTTTTACTTATACACCGTTTTGTTTTATTTCTTCATTTTCATATCTTTGTTACTTTAACAACATTTGCAGGGTCTATGGATACAATGGATGGGTTCATAGTACATTGCGATAGACATTGGATTGATGACGAGGTGATGGGTCCAATTTCCTTTGCATGTCATGACGAGAAATATAGTAAATTGTTTGAAACAATATGTCATCGTATCGGGGTTAGTAATGACAGATTCCAGATAAGCTTAAGTTCAGAGCTGTTAACGCCGAAAGGGAGTTGTACTTTATCCATTATGAGCGACAGTGATGTATCCTGTTTGCTTTCTCATAATCGATCCTTGTCCTTGTGGACTGAAATTAAGGTCGAAGTCGTAGAAAGATCTATACCGGCGAAGGCAACTGAAAATGTTTTTCAAACCGTGATAAAGTCAAGAAATACAACAATCCAGTCATGTATACCTTCAGGCTGTAAAACCTCTGGTCATTCCGAATCCCCAATTAGTACTCCATTGTTTCCATCGGTGAGTGGTAGCAACCAACCGTTTGGGCCAGTGCCTTCCCTCGGATTTACATCGACCGAGAAAGATCAGGGGACTCCAGCATCGACTACTAAGCATGCAGATGCAGAGGTTAAGGTGGATGATTATGATAGTTCTAGCAGTGAGTCTAGCAGTGATGAGTCTAGCAGTGAGAGGCAACCGTCAACAGACTGTAGAGAAGTTCAAACAAATGGAGCACCTAAGAGTTCTACACCCTCTACGACGACACGGTGGACAATACCGGGGTCAGAACTATACTCAATTCAGCCCATTAGATCGAAAGAATTGTTTCAAGACAATGGAGACTTTAGTGAAATATATAAAGGACAGATTTTCAAGGACAAGAAAACATTGAAAGGGGCTCTAGGGTTCAATGCATTGCAAAAGAGGTTTGATTACAGGGTTCGACGATCGAATCATACACGATTCGTCGCAATATGTAAAAAGAGAGATTGTCAATGGGTTTTTAGGGCAGGGAAATCGAGAAATGGGACGTACTGGAATGTTAAGTCCGTTGACTCTAAGCACACATGTGGTGATAATGGAAACTACAACGTAGATTTTCACCGTGTAAGTTCCCATGTAATAGGGCAATTGTTTGCAAGAAAGTTTGTCGATCCAGGACGCAACCTCCGTCCTAAAGATATCCAGGCTGACATGAAGGATAAGCACGGCATAAACCTCACCTACAACAAAGCTTACAGATCTAAGGACCGTGCTTTACATAGTGTTTTTGGTGATCCATGGGAGTCATTTAAGACGTTGCCCGCATACTTTCACATGTTGGAGAAATGTAATCCGGGGACAAAAACCAAGATTGCAACCGATAGGCAAAACCGGTTCAAATATGGATTTATGGCACTTGGGGCTTGTATAGAGGGATTCAATACAGTAATTAGGCCGGTTATTGCCGTCGATGCTACCCACTTGAAGTCCAAGACCAAGGGAGTTTTGTTAGTTGCGGTATGCAAGGATGGTAATGAGATGATATACCCTTTGGCATTTGGGTTTGCCAATTCCGAGTGCTCAAAGTCATGGACATGGTTCTTGAAGCAACTTCACGACGTGATCTTGCATCCCGAACTTGTTCTGATAGTTTCGGATCGACACACGGGTATCTGTAATGGCATGAGAGCAATATTCCCCAATTCAGCACATGTGCTTTGTGCATACCACTTTGCCAACAATCTGAAACAACATTGTAGGAAGCGAGGTGACGTGATTTATCATTACTATCGTGCTGCATATGCGTATCGTGTTGAGAAATTCGACCGTGTAATGGCTGAGCTGAAATCCATCCATCCTAAGGTTTATGATGAGCTCGTAGAGGTTGGGATACAAAAGTTTTCACGTGTCCATAGCCCTAGGAAGAGGTACCATATGATGACCACTAACATTGCAGAGTCAATGAATTCTTGTTTACTTGCGATCCGAAAGTTGCCTATCACATCTATTGCCGAATTTATCAGAGATTTGTTGCAACGTTGGTTCCACGACCGTCGAAGTAATGCAAGAGAAACACCCACATTCTTGACTAATGATGCGGACCAACACATCAAAGACAGGGTATTAGCATCGCAACGGTGTGAGATTCACCCCATTGACTACGATAGATTCAAGGTACAAGACCAATGGAGTGAAGCAATTGTCGACTTGGAACAACGTTCATGCTCATGCCGTGAATGGGACCTAGATGAGCTACCGTGTATTCATGCCATGGCTGTTGCAACGTATGCTTACATAATGTTTATTTAGTTTTTGAATAACAACCATAATCTTTAATTTCTAATTGTCATTCATTTTTTTGTGTCTTTTGTATCAGGCTTAAAGGTAAGCCCATCAACTCATTATGTTCAGACTTTTTCACAACCGGATGGCTGAAACAGGCGTACGCCATGGTTGTGAACCCTGTTCCAAATCCTGAAGAGTGGGACATTGCTGATGATGTTCGTAATCGCGTTGTATTGCCATGGAAAAAAAAAGCGACTGACAGGAAGACCAAAGAAAAATCGGATGCCTTCTGTCGGGGAGAAACGAAAGCAACAATCGTGTGGGAATTGTGGGCAAAAGGGACACAATCAAAAAAGTTGCACGAACCCATCATGTAGCACAGGGAAACCAGCAAAAAAAGCACGTGGTTGTAGTGTGTGCAAGAAAGAAGGACATAACAAACTTACGTGCCCGGATAGGGATAAGGCACCGGACCCCAGTTTGGCTCCCCACCTCAGCTCGGATGACACTGACACGGACGATGAAGAAGTTGATTCGTAGGTATGGGTGAGACTCATCCTTTCCTTCTATTTTATTTTTTTAAAATAAAAATTCTTTGACAGCCAGCAGTGTTGCTTACGCTGTTGTTGTTGCATTCACATACATCTTCACTGTAGGTTCAGATGCAGGAGTGCAAAAAAGTTGTGGTGGTGATGATGGTGTAGTATGTGTTGTAAGTTGCAGGGGATGTTGTTTCTCTGGTTGTTGCTGTGATGATGGTGCAGTTGTTCTTTTTAGGTGGTGTGGTGTAGTCATTGTAAGTTGCAGGTTACCTTGTTTAGTACCTTTTTTATGGTTTTTAAGTTTTTACAAGCAGAAGCAGCCCAGCATGTGTTATAAATAACACAATATTTATAGCTGTTTTGAACTTGTTGTGGTGATGATCTTGTATGGAATAATTGTTTTCAAGCCCTGGAATATTTGTTGCGGCTTTGTTTTATTATTTTATTATTATGGAATAATTGTTGTTGAGGCCTTGGGTCTTGGGTGATACTGGTATTTATGTTATGTGTTTGTTTAAGTATATATTTGTGTGTCGCCAGCCTACACATTTACTGTTCTTAGTTCTTCTTTGTTGTATATATTGTTGTATACTGTTCTTTGTAGTAATACTGCCATACTGGGCTTGATATTATTGATCCCAGGAACGAACAGGAACCATGCAAGACAGGGCTTGACTATATTTACATGTCAATCCCTGGAATAATTTTTAAAGCCCAGGGCTTGAATTTATTTACATGTCAATCCCTGGAATAATTTTTGAAGCCAGGGCTTGAATTTATTTATTATATCCAAGGCCCTGGAAGAACATTTATTTGTACACACTTACACGAGGGGGGGGGGGGGTCACACAAGACAGGCCCATGTTTATGTTTTATATATATGTCAAGGCCGGGCTTGAACAACATTGATTTGTTAAGGCTGGATATTATTATGTAGCCCAACAGAAGGTGGGGTTGGTCATGACAATGTATTTTAATTAATAATATTTAGTTAAATGAAGTAGAGCAGTAGTTAATGGTAAACATACATTCATTTAGGGAGTCTTGGGCTTCGGGAGTCTTTATACCTGGTGTCTTTTGAGTTTGAAAAAAGCATTCATTGAAATGGTTTGTGAAAAGGCATCCAGATGACTTTTCAATGGAAAAGGACGGTTGGGGCAATGACCATGGTGGCTTTTCATTTATTGGGACATTGGGGGTTTTCATACATTATAAATACCGTCCTTTGTTACATTTTTTTCTCACTCACTTCACTTATATTCGGGGCTGCTATTGTTTAGCATTTTTTTTGTTTTTTTCAAGGTGCAATGGCAGAAAACAACACATTATATAATGTTGCAAATAATTTTCATGAAACAGACAGGCTGGAATCCATCTTTGTATGTCTAAGGCAACGGATTGCAAATGCAGAGAACATCATCCGTGAAGAGCGTGCAAATGCTGGACGCCTGACTGTGGACAATGCAGTGTTGATGGGAAAAGTTGAAAACCTGGAAGCAGAAATTATCAATTTACATGTGCAGATGGAGGCAAGAGACGATGAACTGAATGGGCTGTACAGTCTTGTGGAAAAACTGCAGAAGAAATTGTTGGAGTTCAATATTCCACCATCTCCCTAGAGAAATGCTTTATTATTTTGTTCACAGTCTGATGTCTTTGCTTGTGTTTTTTATGTTCAATGTGTTCAGGTCTTTCTAAATATTAATATTATTTAGTGGAAATGGAAGGAAATGAATATGATAATATTTCCCTTTCCTAAATCCCTGACAGAATATCTCAATCATCTAAAAAAGCTATCTTTAATTCATATTCATAAAAAAGGGAAAGCAGATGCCTTGAACAAACATAACACAAACAAGCATTCACATACATTTGCCAACTGTTACTCCGATTACAAAAACAACAATATACAATATAACCAGCATTACTGTTTTGCTTTGTACCGGTTCAGTGTAAAGAACCTTATCTTCTGTGGTACAAGAACTATGATTTGAAAGTTTTTCACGCTGAACCGCACGGATAGCTTCATATGCTTCATCAACCGTATTAAATCTCTGATAAGAAGCACCCTTAAATCCATCAACTTGTTCATGACAATCAGGCCAAGAGTTGAACACACCAGTTTTCCTGCCTTTGAAAACAGCATACACCGATTTCTTTGCCATATCATATAAAACACTGAATATACGTGCAAAAAAGAACTAACAAAGAGGAAATCAAGATTAGATTATGTTTTATAATGACAAAACAACAAACAAAATAAAGACATTAAATCCTGCATACATTAAAGAAAATGAAATAACAAAAACCAGTTAATTGGCCATAGAAGTCTTTCGACAGAAATCAAAGGTTGAAGATATACTACCTTGTAACCATATGATTTTTGTCGAAAACCTCCATGGCCATTGAACTCATTTTCCAACTAATTTCATAAATGAACGAATCAAAAACGAAACAAAATGAAGTTTAAGATTTGTAGAAGAAGACCTCTGGGCGTGGGGGCTCCTCGTCAGGATTGGCAGAAATAAACAGAAGATTATGAAGAAAGAGAAGAAGAGGAACCGACCATCTATATAGGGGAAAGACCGACTGAAGTGGGATCCAGTTGTGGTCCACTTGCATTGGGGGCTGGTTAGTGGGATCCAGCTGTTGTCCACTTATTTCCTTACCCCCTACTGTTGCATTTTTTTTCAAGCCCAGAAACAATAAAGGTGAAGCCCTGGAAAGGTATTGAAGCCCAAAATCACCGTACTGAGCTGACTTGGAATAATATTTAACATTTAATTTAAATTTTTGGACAATTTTACAATTTTTTCCGAATGTACGTAATTTGTTACACAACATGTGGCAACACGTAGAGTGTTTGACACCACTAAAAACGCAATCCATAATGTGGGAAGCCTTAGCTCGACATTATGTGCAAATGTCACCCATTACTCTACTAGGGTTATAAGTGTTACTATGCAATGTTAATGGATTTAGTCACGGTGTATTTTTTTGTCCGTCCGATGCTCCCCCAAAAACTCTATAAAGATATCCACCTACATTCAATCCACTTTGGACCATCCCGATCGGGAAGAAAAACACGGGACCCACATCATCGCATGCATAAACAATAGACATTCAAGCCCTGGCTATTATTGTTCAAGCCCAGTAATTTCCCAAAAAAGGGGTTTTTACAATTTGGTCCCATTCATGGGGAAACATAACTTTTTTACTTGTTAATTCAAAATACATGAAATGGGTCCTAATATAATTCAAAATACATCAACTTGGTCCTGAAGTTAGTCAAACTAACGGTCAACCTTTATAATATTAGTGGAAAGACACGTTTACCCTCCTATTAAACTTTCTCTCTCTCTCTCTCACGTTCATCATCACCACCAAATCCTCACCGATAGACCACCACCACCACCTCCACCAACTCCACACCGATCGACCACCACCACCACCTCCACCAAATCCACACCAATCGACAACCTCCACTAATCTTGTTCGATCGGCGTCGAGCAGCTCCTCGGGAATTAACGAGCAGTTCGATCGGCTTCTCCCTCTCGCATATCGATTTTCTCTTTTGTGTTTTTCTTTGAAAATGAAGCAGATCAGGATTTGAAGAAATGAGGATTTCTGGGGTTGGGTTTGGGTTTGGTGGAGATGAAGTGTGGCTGGGTTTGAGAGCGGCGGATCCAGAATCCTTTTTGAATTTTTTGAATTTTTATTTTATTTTTCTGGTTTGGATTTATGATGATGACGAACTGGGTATGGATTTTTGAGGTCTCAATTTGATCTTCGATGGGTTGAGGTTTGGAAGAACTGGGTCTGTGAGGTTTGATTTAATTCCTTTTGGGTTTAATTTTGTTGTTGATGTGGTTAATCTGGGTTATTGATCTGGGTTGTGTTGTTGATCTCGGATGGTGATGGTGGTGATTTTGTAGTGTTAAGAAGATGAATTTGTTCTTTGATCTTTGGTGGAGATCCAGATTGGATCTCCACCGTCCATCTCATGAGATGGACGGTGGAGATCCAATCTGGATCTCCACCAAAGATCAAAGTTTTTTAAATTAAATTTAATGTTTTTATTTTATTTTATTATTATTTTATTTCTATCTTTTAATTGGAAACATACGTAATTACTTTTCTACCCTCCTAAACGTTAGTTGACCGTTAGTTTGACTAACTTCAAGACCAATTTGATGTATTTTGAATTATATTAGGACTAATTTCATTTATTTTTAATTAACAAGTAAAAAAGTAATGTTTTCCAATTAGATTGGGACCAAATTGTAAAAACCCCCAAACAAAATTAAATTAATAAAATAATGGGATCCAGCTGGACCAAACCAGGGCCCCCTGAATGTGGAATTGCTGTCTGAAGCCCATTCCCATCCTGTATTACGCCTACAAGCCTATATATAATTGGAGACCTAAAAGCCCATGTGTTTGTTTAATTACATATAACCCCAATAATGAAGTGGGATCCAGCTGTGGTCCACGTATTTCCTTACCCCCCACTGTTGCATTTTTTTTCAAGCCCAGAAACAATAAAGGTGAAGCCCTGGAAAGGTATTGAAGCCCAAAATCACCGTACTGAACTGACTTGGAATAATATTTAACATTTAATTTAAATTTTTGGACAATTTTACAATTTTTTCCGAATGTACGTAATTTGTTACACAACATGTGGCAACACGTAGAGTGTTTGACACCACTAAAAACGCAATCCATAATGTGGGAAGCCTTAGCTCGACATTATGTGCAAATGTCACCCATTACTCTACTAGGGTTATAAGTGTTACTATGCAATGTTAATGGATTTAGTCACGGTGTATTTTTTTGTCCGTCCGATGCTCCCCCAAAAACTCTATAAAGATATCCACCTACATTCAATCCACTTTGGACCATCCCGATCGGGAAGAAAAACACGGGACCCACATCATCGCATGCATAAACAATAGACATTCAAGCCCTGGCTATTATTGTTCAAGCCCAGTAATTACATATTAACCCCAAGAATGAAGTGGGATCCAGCTGTGGTCCACTTGCATTGGTTAGTGGGATCCAGCTGTGGTCCACCAATTTCCTTACCCACTACCATTGTAAATTTTTTCAGGCCCATAAACAATTAAGGTGAAGCCCTGGAAATTAATTCAAGCCCAAAACCACTGTACTGAGCTGACTTCGTATGCAGGATGCTATATTTTTGTATGTATTCCGTAATGGTAATGGTTATGAATGGATTAAGGCTTGAAAAAAATAGAACAATTCATTCATTTCATTCGTCGTAAAGACATTAAAAGAGTGGCCTCCAAACCAAACCAAATATTCTAGGGCTTCAGAACAAATCAATTTTTTGAATTTGGCGCAAACACATTAAGAAATACTCCAATACCAAATATTATGGGCTTCAGAACAAGTCATTTCATTTCATACGCCCCCCACCCAAAGCAAAACAACCAAACAACACACCATGGTTTACATTACAGAGGCTTCCACCGGAAATAAAACCAGAAAATCTAAAAACAAACAAAGCTGATAAACATTCCAGCCACAACCCCAACATTCCCTCACAGAGGGAAAGTCCAACACGATGGATTTCATTATTAATGATAAACTTAATATCGCTAAACTGGAAATGTTAAAACGTCTCAATTTCAGCACAATTGACCGCAGTCAATGATCCTTACGGTCTTCGATGGCAAGCCGGAGCTGGAGCCGATCTGATCAATGGCCTTCAAGACGTCAAATCCTTTGACCATCTCACCGAAGACGACTTGCTTGCGATCGAGCCACTCGGTCTTAGTGGTACAGATGCAGAACTGGGACCCGTTGGCCAATGTGCTGGTTTTGGCTATTGACAATATACCGGGACCGATGTGCTTCCTCACGAAGTTCTCGTCGCCAAAACTAGGGCCGTATATCGATTCACCACCGGTTCCATTTCCTTCAGTGATGTCTCCTCCATGGACCATGTACCCAGGTATCACCCGGTGGAAGGTTGAACCCTTGTAGTGGAGTGGCTTCCCAACCGTGCCGATCCCCTTCTCTCCGGTACAAAGAGCCCGAAAGTTCTCCGCTGTGATAGGGGTACTGTCTGCGAAGAGCTCCATCACAATTCTACCCGCAGGGATGCCGTCAATGCTTAGGTCAAAGAACACTCTAGGGTTCCCCATACCAGTGTCTACGACAAACAGAGAGAAGGTGTAGTGGAAAGTGGAAGTGGAAAGTGGAAATGGTAGATGAAGAACAAAAGAGAGTATCGACAAAATGGGGACTCACGGTTTCCGGTTTCCTTTAAATGGCAAATGCACCCCCAAAGGTGGGGCCCCTTTTATGTACTTGGTTCCGTTGGCGTTCATCATCAACACCCCATCATGGGGTTTTGGGTTTGTAATGCAAAGGGCCCCCCTATGTACTTGAATTTTTTTTTGTAATGAAACAAAAATTCAACACCCCAAAAACAACAAAACTCACGCCACCCTAGGTCGGGGTCCCACCAAAGACGAGAAGAATTCATATTTGTAGTTTTCCGGCCTTTCTCATTATTAAACTGAACCGAACGTGTTCTCTTCAAGCGGGTTCGGTTACCTCTTTAAGCGGGTTGGGTTGGGGATCCACACACAGGTTCGGGTTTAATTGCTATCCCTACTCATGTATGGTTAGCGGAAATGGAAGAAATTATTATTATTATTAGCCCCTAAGTAAGAGGAAATGTAGAATATGTATCGGATGATATCCTTCACATTATGGGGTCACGATTGTTGTAAATCTTTCAATACATATCAGAAGACAGAAGATCTTCAATCCGGTGAAAGTTCTGATAACATTGTTATAACGACTTCATGCAATCTTGAAGCTGAAATTCAACTATTAATTCATAATAATCTCCACTTTCTTCTCTATAACATTATGATAACCAAACCTTTATACAATTAATTACACATTCAATTCAATTAAATCATCACAAAATCTTGAAAATATTCATCACAAAATCATAACTTGTACTGCTTTACATTAACTAACACCAACTGAGGAAGAGAGAAAACTGAAACTGTAAAACAGATAAACATCAAACAATGAAGCTTCAAACAAAAACAATGAAACATATAAATTACACATTCAATTAACATAACAATGAAGCTTCAAACAAAACCACGACAGAAACAGCTACCAACTTCACATCTACCAACCGTAAAACAGAAACAGCTACCCCAACAAACATCTCAACACAGTTCACCGTTAACGAAAATTTCAAGAGCCATTGCCTGACGGATGGTGGGAATATCCTTCTGTCCAAACATTTCCATCCATGATGACAAGGGGAACCCAAATAATATCAATTCTGCATATTTACACACAAAGGCACCACAACTGTAGCTGCAACAAGTGAAAATGCAGGACTAAATATTTTTGTATCATAATAAAGAACTAGAAGTAATAATGCAAATTTTACCCGTCATCTTGTTGAGGAAGAATGGTTGGTTCGATGTTTTCAGCAGTGAATGGACTTGTGTGAGGAGGCATCTTCATATGTTCATAGTAACCAGAATGCTTAAGTATTGAGGGTAACAAATAAAGTAACCCTGGGATGTCTTTCAATCGGTCACTTTTTCCATTACGGTCACACAACGAGTCATACAAATTGACTTTCCCTTGTTTTAATAAAACTTCACATAGTACCCAATGATCCCCGGTGTTGCAAGGAACCAACACCTGTGTTAAAAAAATAAAACAAAAACAGAAGAAAGAACAAAACATAGGCAAATCACATTAAAAAGGCAAAAAAAACGAGGAAGAGAGGAATAAGAAAAAAACAAGGAACAAAGAGAAAGAACGAGAGAAAAGAAGAAAGAAGACAGAAGAACATACCTGGTACAAGAGTAGTACCCAGCAGGTAGCAGAGCAGTACAGGAAAAAAGAAGAAAGAAGACAGCAGCAACCAGCAAGTAGCAGAGCAGTAGAGAAAAATAGGAGTTAGTGACTTAGTGAAAACCAATAATAACTTAACAGAATTGTCACATTGCATGTCACATACTTACCGACTCCATAGTCCACCACGGTTGAGGGTAAAGAAGGTCAGAACCTGACACATAATTTAGTGTATCATCGTCTGGTTGGAAAGATAGGGGATCGAATTCGGGGTATTCTTCCCAAATTGGGACAGCTGGTGTAGTGGGTGTAACATCCTTCTTCTTTTTTTTATTCTTTTTGACTTCTTTTTGATCGAATCCGGCTGGGTTATTATTTTTTAAATGTTCAGATTCCAATAACTTCTTAACAGCTTCCCACTTCAGTTTCAAATGAGCCTGTTTACAAAATAAATAAACTTTCGTTCAGTTTAGGATTGCATCAGAATTGAATGTGAAGAAAAAAACAGTAGAAAAATGAACTTACGAAAAACGCCGTTGGGACCAACCCGATTTCTTGACAGTCGCTAACCTCTCCATTCGAACGCCGCCTCTTCCACAGAACGTCGAGGTAGCTGTCTATGTGCTACAAAGACATTTATATATAAACGTTAGGAAACTTATCTGTATTTGTGTAAACAAAGGCATCATAATTTATCACTTACCAAGTTGGACAACCATTTTGTAGGTTTGACCAAATTGTTGAACTGTTCACGATTCATATCGACGGGTTGGCCAGTGAAGACACTATGAGTTGGAAAAATTAAATTAAATATTCTGAACAAAAAAACACGTAAATAAAATATAAAATAAAAACAGAGGAGAATAGGAATGGACCATTACCGAGTATCATCCTTATTCTTCAGAAATGAGATGAACCGATCATAATTGTCATTCACACAATCGCTCAAATCTTTGGTTCTCTTCCTCTTCTTGGGTATGGGCATGGGATCAGTGTACGGGCTGTCCAAATACTTTGACCGCCTACGGGCTCTTACGTTCTCATTATTCTTGTAACACACACTTGGGTCAGCCGCATTCATAAATATAACACTAAGGTCAGGGTTTGGAAGAACCACGTTCACACATGGTGAAGGGAAGTCATCCAAATTTATCGCGTGCTTAGCTGACCCATATGATTCACCAACAACATTATCCAACCCACCCTCCTTACCAACAACAATCCCTGAATCGTCCTTATCATCGGCCTTCTCCACCTCGGCCATCTCCACCTCGGCCTTCTCAACCTCGGCCATCCCTGTATCGTCCTTATCCTCGGCCTTCTCCACCTCGGCCTTCTCAACCTCGGCCATCTCCACCTCGGCCTTCTCAACCTTGGCCCTCTCCACCTCTTCGACATCCTCCTTGTTCAAGTCTTTCTCCAACTTTTCCCCATCATTAAAATTGTGCAATGGCGACAAATTAGGACTGACCTGCAGTCATCAGAATATGTATAAAGAACTACACAATTGAATAATGTTTAATTACATAATAAGTTTTTGAATAGGCTTGAAAACCCTTATGTGTTATATTACTTACCATGTCGTCAACAGGTTTGTGTGACCAAGGTTTGTGTGACCAAGGTTTGTGTGAGCTTGCTCTTCTCTCGTCCAAATCTTTCTCCCTTTTTTCTGGTGCAATCTTTCCAATTTCTTCACTTATCCAGGACTTCATCCTGTCCTCGCTTTCTTTTATTTTCTGCGTGACCAGCTGTTCAATAGATGTATACAATTCGGGTATTGTATACGGAACCGATGTCTTGATTTTTGACTGCAAATCCAATTCAAAAAAGAATTAATACATTACGCAAACTAACTTAGGATAGTAAAAGTTATGTATGTATATTACAAATCATTACCTTGGGAGTTTCTACATCTCCATCATCGAAGAGCCGTTTCTTAGATGGCGGTTCATCTGACTTTCTAGATCCGATGAACCTTGTTGTTGTCTTGCTTTGGTGAATGGAAGCATCACCCTCTTCGATTGCATTTTCACGTTCCTCCGCATCATCTTGAAGCATCAAAGATTTGTAATAAGCACTTGACTTTTCATGTGCTGACACCTTCCATGGGAACAAAGCCATCTGCATGTAAGGTGCACAAAACATTGAGGTCAGAAACCCAATAGTATGCATAAGATAACCAGCAACACAAGGTATTTCAAGCCCTGGCAAGGTATTTCAAGCCCTGGAAGGAAATAAGAAAGTGTAGCCTACAACCCACTATGATGATAAAGATTTAAGAATGAGCTTCATAGAGAAATAAGTAGTAGTGGTATAACACATAAGGGTTTTCAAGCCCTGGCAAGGTATTTCAAGCCCTGGCAGGGTATTTCAAGCCCTGGCAAGATATTTCAAGCCCTAGCAAGATATTTCAAGCCCTAGCAAGGTATTTCAAGCCCTAGCAAGGTATTTTAAGCCCTAGCAAGGCATTTCAAGCCCCGCCTCCCTTTCATACCCTCATTTGGAAAAACCAACAACTGATATTAATTAACTACATACACTATAAATTCAATCACCCCCGGCCCCCCTCCCCCCCCCCCCCCCCCCCCAATTCATAATAAGAAAGTGTAGCCCACAATCCATTATAATAAAGATTAAGATTTAAGAACCAGGTTCATAGAGTAAAGTAGTATAACACAACACATAAGGGTTTTCAAGCCCTGGAAAGTTATTTCAAACCCTGGCAAGGGATTGAAATAACTGGCTAAGGGATTTCATACCTTCATTTGAAATAAGAAAGTGTAGCCTACAACCCACTATGATGATAAAGATTTCAGAATGAGCTTCATAGAGTAATAAGTAGTAGTGGTGGTATAACACCTAACGGTTTTCAAGCCCTGGCAAGGTATTTCAAGCCCCGCCTCACTTTCATACCCTCATTTGGAAAAACCAAGAACTCATATTAACTAACTACATACACTATAAAATACACGTAGAAGTAAAATACACGTAGAAGTAAAATACACACCGTCGTACTGAAGAAAGATTCAACTTTTAAAACCCTTGTATTGAAATTCCAATTCTTAAATCTTGGGAACCCTGTACTTTTCCGTACGCCGAGTTTACCTTCCAAACGGCAAATCCGTTCAACGGCCCAAACCTAAACAATTAAAAAAATCTCATAAAGAAATTACAAATCTCATGAGTTTGATTTACAAATGAATGCATTTGGCAACTATTACCTGAAATGCTAGTAGAAATCCATAAACGTGGAATGTGAAACACTTCGAATCATCATTGTTCTGCTGATTGTCCAACTCCGCCTGCTGATTGTCAGTTTTTTTCTTCTTCTTCTTCGGCTTCTTCTTCTTCTCTTCCTTATTCTCCTCTTCCTTCCTCTTCCTCTTCTTATTCTTGGGGCCCTCATTCTCTTCTTTCTTCTCGCCATTGCCTCTTAACTTTTCAATGTGTTTTTCGGCTGCATTCTTCAAACAACACAAGGTGACATCGAATATGTATGAGCCCCAAGGAAAACTTTCAAATGCATCGATGTCCTCAACTAAAGACAACACCCAACTGGGTATGGCTGTCCGTGCTTCATCCATCCCAAAGAATTGGGACACCATTAATAGGTATCCCATCTTCAATGCGTCATCACCCTCTGAAGGCTCTGTCAGCCGGTTAAAGGTTGCCTCCAACAGTTCAATCGATGGGTTTTCATCTACGAAATAGCGTGTTAAAATAGATTCCTCACTGACTTCTTCTTTTTCTTGGAACCCTTCGGGCAGTGTGCCCATGTTGAGGCCACTGCACAAGCAGAATTCCTCTCTGCCAAACCGAGCTTTCTTCTCCCCTAAACCAAACCACATTTCATCATCCTTTTCTTCTTCGGGACAAATGAGCTGTCTTTTCAAAAGATTGTAGATCAGCATCCCATGAACCCTTATGGGCTGTATCATTTCCAAGTACTGCCCAAAGGGGCCTTCTTTAAACCTATCTAACACGCCGCAACGTGTCAAGACCAACTTCAAATCTTGAAGAAAATTTTTTTTGTTGTGCGAGTTTATTCTCGCATGTACCCAGCTTTTGTGGTCTGGAAACCGCCATTGTTTTTTGAAACGATCAGCCCCCATCTGGTTTACAAGAAAAGAAAAAATCATTAATGCTAAGCATAACATAAAAAGGGATTTCAAGCCCTGGAATCAAATATCAAGCCCTGGCAAAGGGATTTCAGGAACTGGATAAAGAATTTCAAGCCCTGTAGATGGATTTGAAGACATGAACTAAAATTTCAAGCCCTGGAAAGGGATTTTAAGCTCTGATTTGGAAAAAACAAACAATGCTATGAAAGGCTTCCCACGGAGTCCCCACTGGGGTACTACAGTACGGGGATACAGTGATGTATGTCAACACAAAAATAATACATAAGCCCCAGCCCCCAACACAACCAAAATCCACCAATTCCAAAATCCAACGCTTAACATAACATCACAAAAACGATATACAACAACACTACACTTCACAATCGCTCACAGGGCTTCAAATCCCTTTGTCAAGGATTAATATTCAGACAAATGGGGCCACAGGGCTTCAAATCCCTTTGTCAAGGATTAATATTCAGACAAATGGGGCCACATTGTTCAATTAAAAACTAAAAAAAAACGACAAGCCAAGCCAAGTCAAGAATGGGGAAACCACTGGTAACCCACCACAAGCCAAGTCACAAGCCAAGTCACCCAAGTAAAAAATCAAATCATCATCCATGCATAGTTACACACAGATGCAAACAAAACAAATTAATGGGAGGTTCAAACGCGAGAATGAAGAAGACAATGAGAAAACAAACGAATACCTTTAATTGCGAGTTGCGCGACAAAGGCGTCTTCTCTAACTCGAATGTGGAATGAAGATGACAAGGACAAAACAGGGGGCCTGGGTCTCGGTATTTGACTGTTCTTCTACTTGGTGTGTTCTGATTCTTCTTCTTCTTCTTCTCTCTCGTTCGCAACCTTTGCTCCTCTGCTCACTGAGATGGCTCTTCTACTCGGTTCTTCTCTCTTGTTCGCCTCTTGGGGTCCTCTATTCTCGTTCACACAACCGCCGAGCTCCTCACTGAGATCGCTCTTCTACTGCTCTTCTACTGGGTTCTTTCTGTCGTTCACCTCTTCGTCGTCTACTCTCGTCACCGGGCTCCTCAAACGTTGATTTTGAATTTCAATTTTACGCTAGGGCAAATTGGTAATGATGCCTTATTGGGATTGACTGTGTAGGGTAATTTCGGGATTTCCCCTTTTAAATGGTTTTAAATATTAAAATGAACTTAAGGGTAGTCTTGGAATTTCATGTGCCCAGGGGGACACAAATGCAAGAAAAACATACTGGAGACTTTTTTGCTCTTTTAAGTTTGAAAGGGGACATTTGCTTCCATTTCCACAAAATTAAATCCTTTAATTACTAATTAATTTATAAACTATAGATTTTTATGATTTAAACACCTCCGTTAACCGTTTGACGAAAGACCCAGCCAAATATATTTTAATTTTTCTAAACTTTCTCACAAGCCAAACGACTGACCTACTATTTAAACACCAGCCTAAAGACCTAGCCGTTGCCGTTGTCTGTTTAGGGATTTGGTTCCAAACGTGAGAGGTTTGAGAGTCTATTTGTTAGGGATTTGGATGAGTTTGTGAGAGTTTAGGGGCTTTACTCTGTAAACTCTTTGACTCACATGTGAAGTGAGATGGTTCGACAGAGAGAGAAGGTTATACGAAGAGAGAAGACAACGAGTTTGACAGAGTCTGGTGGGCTTGATGGAGAGGGAGGGCGGCATGAGCTGTGTGATGTGTGAGAACTGAGAAGTGAGCAACGATGTCTGTTAGTTTGGAATTTTATTTTAATTATATATGGGTCCCACGATGGAATAAGATAAAGGGTACAATAATGTTAGAGGACCCAAAAGAGTGACCCAAATTTTGGACTCAAACCTATGTGACAACATCACATGGGATCTTTGGGAAGAGTGACGTGGGCCCATGTTGTTTGTGATATTGCCACATAGGTTTGGATCGAAAATTTGGATCACTTTTTTGGGTCCTCTAGCATTATTATAAAGCGTAATCTGAAACCCACATGTTGGGGTGAGTTTCTGATTACCCCCATGTAGGGTAAAGTGATTCCCAAATAATCACTTTCTTGAGAATCAAAAAAACGTAAACCTAGTAACAAACATGAGAATGTTATCAGATTCCCATTCCCATACAAACATTACCCCATACCAAACGGCCCATAAACAACTGCAGTCACATTTCATGGCCCGTAATGCTTGGGCTTTTTGGTGTTAATACATGTATATTTTACTGTTTTATTTTTGAGTTAGGGTTAGTTTGGTATTGCTTTTGAGTTAGGGTTAGTTTGATTCATTAAATGATGTTTGGTAAAACTTTCAAAAGTGATTAATTCATAATTTGTTAAGTTTTGAAACAATGATTTTGAGAAGTAGGTGGGAGGTTACTTTTTGAAAATGATTATGGAATTATCTATTTCAGCATTTAATGAATCTTTTAAAATATCATTATTATCCTTATGAAATCAAATTAAAATCAATTATATACCTTATTGCATCTTAAAATTCAAGATTCTAATTAAATATCGATTTGATTTATAAAACTTTTTAAAAATATTTTTATTATTCTTATGGATTTTTTTAAATTTTAGATATTCTACTTAAATATTGATTTAATATATATAATTAATGAAAAAAATAAAATAAGGTTCTAAAATCATGTCTATTTTAGTTATTGTAACTAATTTCAGCACTTTTGAAATAAAATTATCAAACATATGTATACTGCTTTTGAGCTATATAGTAGTTTTAAAAGTATAATTAACCAAACATCTGCTGATTAACTTAACATCTGATTATTCCTTCAGCACAGCTAACATTGATTATTATAAAAGTTACAGCAATGCCAAACTAGCCCTTAGACTGATTCGACTTAAATTTGTGACTCAATTTTTTGACTTCAACATCTCAACCACAAATGTGCTTTTAATTGAAGAGTTGTAAATGCATTCAAATCTCAACCATTAGATTAAAAACACATGAGTGATTGAGATATTGAAGTTAAAAAATTAAGTCACAAATTTAAATTGGTTTAGTTTGACCCTTTAATTTTATTACTTAAATATTTTCATTTAGTTTGTGTACTGTATACTCGGTGGTTTGACATTGAGCTATTAAATATTGTAGATGTTTAATTGATGGATCTTAATAATGAATTTATTTATGGGTTGCTCGGTTGTTATCATTTAGGTTTTGCTCTGACCTCTCTCTAATTCCACCGCCTCCAGCTCCTTCAGCTTCTCAGTCCGTCGCCGGCTGCTCGGTGTGGCTACGGGTCCGGCGGCGATGATCTTCTTCTTCTAGCTAGGCCGATCTGCTCAGATGGGTGTCTCCGGTGGTTGCTACGACGGCCCTGGCTTTCGTCGGACAACCCTCTCGAGCCTCCGGGCGGGTGTTTTGTCCGATCATCGCCGGCAGCGGTTAGATCGACCGATCCCCTCAGATATGGCCAGATCTAGAGAGTGAGTTCGGTGTGAGGATGCGACGGTTGCCATGGCGGTGCGTCTGGGCCGATCCTCTCCTCCGGTGCTCTCGCCAGCAGCCAACGGATTCCTCTCCTCTGGGTGGTGTTTGGTTTAGTCAATTTAGTTTCTATTAGTTTGTTTTCAGTTAGTTTTCAGTCAGTTTTTTAGTTGTTTTTCGGCGGAGGACTTCAGTTCTTGGTGGAGGTTTGCTAGACAAGTGGCGCGGAATTTTGATCGGCATCGGCGGAGTTCTGGTGGATCTTTTCCGGCGGCTTGGGTGGTCCTTCTCCAGATTATTGTTGTCCTGTTGGTTGGATCCCATCTTGTGTTTGGGGTTTTTTTCTCCCGGTTGTGGGACTCTGTTCTGGGCTTGTGCTCCAGTTGGTTTATTTGTTGAGTCCTAGTTATGGTTGTAATCTTGCCCTGGATCTGGTTGTCCAGATCTTCAGGTGCCCTTTCCATCAAAAAAATAAAAATAAATAAATAATGAATTTATTTATACTAGTGTTTCTTTTTTTTTTTTTTTTGATGGAATTATACTAGTGTTTCAACCGTACGATGGAAATTGTAAAAAAAAAAAAAAAAAAAAAAAGATTTAAAATACATTTATAATAAAATTTATTATACCAGTTTCGGTGTGAGCTTCATTTTGGCAGATCAACATCTTTTACATAGCCTAGTCATCATATACTCCCAAATCTCACTAATTAAATGTTTGTCCTATACCTAATACCCAACCACAATAAATTTCATTTCCACCCATCTACATACATTCCTTCAAAAACCCATATATTGCAAGTAATTACTAATTCAAGCAACAAATATGAAAAATCAAATATCTAACAAACGCAAAAACCCTCCACAACACTAAGGGGCTGTTTGTTTTTTTCACTATAAGACTTATTGCCTCTTATATCTTAAATTAAGATAAATCAGTTTGTTTGTTTTTCCAACTTATATCTTATTTT
The DNA here is from genome assembly GCA_030490815.1 of Acer saccharum. Taxonomy (NCBI): domain Eukaryota; kingdom Viridiplantae; phylum Streptophyta; class Magnoliopsida; order Sapindales; family Sapindaceae; genus Acer; species Acer saccharum. Next base: position 18,950,875 of record CM059875.1, read on the forward strand.
AAGATATATATGTCTTTTAGAAAAAGTAAAATTTTTTTACTTTTATCTTATTCAAAAAGTGATATAGTAGAGTATTTTAGTAAATTTCCACAAATGTTCTATATCAATTCATAAATTCTAAATTTTAAAGAAACCCTAACACAACTTAATCAATTTTATATTTGTAATAAGTAATCCAAAATAAAAAAAAACAAACATATCATAGTATCTTAATTTATAAGATTTATCCATATGTCTAACAAATTAAAGTCTTATAAGACTTTAGATAAAAAAACAAACAGCCCCTAAGGCTGAGTTCATATCAAAAACATAAATCCCAAATCGTCCCAATATTGACAAAATTTAAGACACTAATAGGAAAAAAATAAACCTGATAAATGGAAAATTTACAATGCTCCAGTACCTTGATGGCTCGCTCATCGAAGAGGAAATCTGGAGGACATTGTAGTCTCCCTCATTAATAAAGGCCTAGGTACAAAAAACTATTAAACCCAAACAACTTCAACATAGATTTAATTTAGGGATAATTACTCTGGTGGTCATTGAATTGATGACACACTATCAAAATGGCCATTGGATTGGAAAGTTGTTCCAAAATGGCCATTTTTGGCGAACTTTGTGACAATAATGACCATTCCATCCAATTCCATCTAATTCTATCAAATTCCATCCAATTAATGGCATTTTGGTAAATAAGGGGATGACATTAATTTATTTTAGATTTTTTTTTAAATCAATTTTTTCTTTTGTTTTTTGAAACGAATAATTATATTTAGTGTGTATATATGTATACACACTAAATATAAGATATTTTGTTTAAATTCAGACGGAAGAGATTAGAATTATATTAAGATAACATTTTGGCCTAAATTATTCTTCTTTCTAGCTAACTTGTATATTTTTTTTAATATATATTTCATTTAATCTTCTATCTCATTGACTATTCTTATCAATTTAATCGAGAGATATTTATTTAAAGGCAACTACTGTCATCCAAAGATATGATTTATATATTTATATTTTATTAAAATAAATTATTAATAAAATAACCTTAAATAAAATGATTAAAAGAATAAATAACTTGATTAAAATTAAATAAATCAAAATACTTTCCCCATCAATGACACCAACATTTAAACCCTAATTTTATTTTAAGCATCAATTTTTTATTTTTTTTTAATTCTGGTTTATCTTTAAGTCTTCTTCACATATGCATCATCAACTTTAATACGAGCCAAATTAAAGATAGCTCAATCTTCATTTTAGAGCCACCCAATTATGCCATCTTCATTTTAAAGCACCACATGTTTGATTGAGCTTGATTGACGTAGGAATTTTTGTAATTACTTCTCTTTGTTGTGTTTTGTGACTTTGTCAACAAAATTGAAAATTGAAATGAGAATTTATTTTAGATTTTTTAGATTTATTTTAGATTATTTTTTGGAAATCAATTTTTTCTTTTGTTTTTTGAAACGAATAATTATAATAAATTCTCATTTCAATTTTCAACTTTGTTGACAAAGTCACAAAACACAACAAAGAGAAGTAATTACAAAAATTCCTACGTCAATCAAGCTCATATAAACATGTGGTGCTCTAAAATGAAGATGGCATAATTGGGTGGCTCTAAAATGAAGATTGAGCTATCTTTAATTTGGCTTGTATTAAATTTGATGATGTGTATGTGAAGAAGACTTAAATATGAACCAAAATAAAAATAAAAAATAAAAAATTGATACTTAAAATAAAATTAGGGTTTAAATGTTGGTGTCATTGATGGGGAAAGTATTTTGATTTATTTAATTTTAATCAAGTTATTTATTCTTTTAATCATTTTATTTAAGGTTATTTTATTAATAATTTATTTTAATAAAATATAAATATATAAATCATATCTTTGGATGACAGTAGTTACCCTTAAATAAATATCTCTCGATTAAATTGATAAGAATAGTCAATGAGATAGAAGATTAAACGAAATATATATTAAAAAAATATACAAGTTGGCTAGAAAGAAGAATAATTTAGGCCAAAATGTTATCTTAATATAATTCTAATCTCTTCCATCTGAATTTAAACCAAATATCTTATATTTAGTGTGTATACATATATACACACTAAATATAATTATTCGTTTCAAAAAACAAAAGAAAAAATTGATTTAAAAAAAAAATCTAAAATAAATTAATGTCATCCCTTTATTTACCAAAATGTCATTTATTGGATGGAATTGGATGGAATGATCATTAGTGTCACAAAGTTCGTAAAAAATGGCCAGTTTGGAATAACTTTCCAATCCAGTGGCCATTTTGATATTGTGTCATCAATTCGATGGTCACCGGGGTAATTATCCCAATTTAATTTATATATTATCTCCATAACCGATCGCAATAAATCAAACAATGTTTGAATATTTGATTCCATCCCCATAGCAGCCAAACCGCACCTACAACTCTCACCCAACAAAGTTAAAAAATATTCTGCTTATCTTTAATATCCTGTTCGACATTAGAAAGAAAGTCGGCCACAAAATAAAGCAATGACAGCAACTTATTGTACTTACCCACCAGCTTCACAATGTATTCAAAACTTCGTCCAATGAAAATAGCAATGAAGGACTCAAGTTATCCACCTCTTCAGGGGCAGAGCTAGGATTTTGGTTTTGAGGGGGCCAACACAAAAACTATTGTTTAAGGTTGGTCACGCAAGACAAATGGAACATGTCTCTCTTTTATATGTCAAAAATCATTTATAATTAAATTAATCTAATTTTCAGATCGAATTACATTTCAATTACATAATCAAAGAGTTTGTGTAAAAATCATTTTTCTTCATTTTTCAAAACTGATGTCTAATTTATTATTATTATTGTACAAATGTAAATCTAAGTTTTTTCTATAAGAGATCCTGCATTTTTTTTTTTTTTGTGTATTTTTGGAATGGATGATGCTCCAACAGCCAAAAGGCCCAAACCCAAAACCAAGACAATCAAGTTTCATTTAAATTTTAAAATTACTGTCCGTGTTAGACAACACATTGCCCAATATTCTCTCTCCTCTCTCAAGTTCTGTACTTCTTACACCGTCTCAAACCTCTCTGTCACTAACCTATGTTTTCTCCTGCAAATATTAACAACCATTTTCGATTGCAATTGATTTTGTTCTTTGTCTCTCACAAATATTATTACTCTTGATCAACTCATCAAGACCTCTTCTTTTTGCAAGGTTGCCATACCTGAGACACAGTGATACAATAATAATCTTTCCTACTTTATTTTTAGTACTTATTTTCTTAACTAAAAAATCCAAAAATAATTCCCCTGTCGCCCCCCCCTCTAAATCCACCCCTGCACCTCTTCAATGTCAAATAAGTGATCTTTTACCGTTCGGAGTCATCCTCTTGAAGGAATTGGTCATGGAATTTAGTAACTTTTAAAGAAACTTGGCTAGACTTCAGATAAGGTTCTGACCTTCTATCGTTCGACCGTCTATCAACTCGGTCGTTTCGTCGATTTCCATAATTGTTGGTTTTTCCAACAAAATTTGCTTCGTCTTCCTCCCATTTGATTTGGGCCCACACTTTTGCCAATACGTCTTCCATTGTCCTGCATGGATATTTAGTGAGTTCTTTATATAAGTCGGAATCAAACCTGAGGCCTTTCCTAAAGGTGTAGATGGCGGTCGCTTGATTGCAATGTGGGATCTGTACTTTCTCTCTATTAAAGCGTCCGACATATGTTCTCAAATTTTCGCCATGTCTTTGCGTTATTGTATACAGGTCGTTCGACTATTTCTCTAGCTTGCGACTGCTCGCAAATTGCTCCACGAATGTATCTGTCAGCTGTGCAAAAGAATTGATAGAATTGTTAGGTAAATTCGTATACCATTGTAAAGCTGGGCCGCTAAGGCTAGACCCCGAAGGCTTTGCACATGCACGCTTCTCTCAGGTTGCGTGGAATCGCAGCAGTAAACATCCTTTGTTTGTACTGTGCTATGTGGTCGTCCGGATCTGTCGTCCACTCGTACTACTTCATGTTTGGGAAGCTGAATTTTCTGGGCATTTCGGTGAGAGCAATCACATCAATGAAAGGTGAATTGGCGAAGCTGTTAGCTGTACTTTTCTTTATTTTAGTTAGGACTCCTGGAATTCTTTGAATAAGGACTTTCATTTCTGGAAACCTGCGAGAGAATTCCAAATTAGCAGACAAAAGTAAGTTAGATCTGGGTTTTACCAATCCGGGTGTCAACTAGAGTGACACGGGCGTCCTTTAGACGTTTTCAGGCTGTAGATCCATTGATGGGTCCTGCTCGTTCAGCATTTCATTCCGGATTGGCATGTTGTTGAGATCAATTTCGACACGAGCCGTTTAGGGCGTTTGCTGATTCTGCTGGTCGCCTGGGTTCATGTCTGATCTCACGGGGTTACCTGGTGCGATCAAACCTGTTCGATTGACTACCTGTTCACCTTTTGGAACCAGGACTGGACGCTCCGACGTTGCTGAATCTGGTACTACTCCGTTGACCAAGGCTCTCAATTCGTCGTTCGTTGCTTGGATCTCTACATTCTCTGCTTCGAGTGCCCGTAATTTCTCTGCGTTTGCAATCATCTGAGCAGTTAATGCAGCGATTTGCTCTTCGACGGTTAGGATAGTTCTATCTCCAAACATGTTGACTAGTCGCTCAAGTGATTTGACTAATTAGTTCGTAAAGTTGCGATGGGCCCCATGGTGGGTGCCAAACTGTAGGGGGTCGAACTACGTATTATGTGAATCAGGCCAGGTTGTGTTAGGCCCAAGGCAACTCGTTTGAACTTGTAGGATTAGGGATGTTGTCTCCTCGTTGAACTTGCAAGTTAATGTCTATCGACCTGGTATGGACGCTTGTCGAACCTGCAAATACAATTAGAACAAAGATAATACAAGTAGAATGATGAAGATGGGTTTAGATTTATTAGCCTTATATGTGCTTGGGTTGAGCAATGATTGATGATCAATAATAATCGTGATTTGGATCAAGTTCCGGTGACCGGAGTATCGATGGGCAACGTTTCAAGACACTAGTAAGCTTTTTTTAATCAATGTTTTAGAGAGAGCTTTCACTGTGATGGTTTTAGAGAGAGCTTTCACTGTGATGGAACCTGGTTATTTATAGGCCAAGTATCTCTAACGTTCACCAACTGTTAGTTTTGATAGTGGGAGGATTTCATGGAGAGATTCACTTTGAATCCGGTGGTTACCACGTCAGTAAGTGGGGGCTTGAGTTGGACTGAGTCAATCAGCCAACTTTCAACTAGACCTGACACGGTTCCGGTTCTAAGGTTTGGTGGAACCAAAATTGGAACCGATATATGCTGGTTCCGGTTCCGAGCCAAACTGGCGGTTTTGAACCTTTTTTTTTTTTTTTTTAATTATTATTAATAAAACTTAGTCTCAATCAAGTCCATCAAGAGATCAAAAGACCAAGAGTCGGTCCAACACTCTAACCCACGTCAGTCCAAGTAATCAACTATCCAAGAAGAAGAAGAAGAAAAAAAAATAAATCAAAATCAGATGGTGCCATACATGGTGGTGATGCCGTGATGATGGTGGATCGAAGGGATTTGGGGTGGATTGAAGAAGAAGATGAGGAGATCGATCGATCGAAGAGGATAAGAAGAAAAAGAAGACTGCCATGGTGGTAATGCTGTGATGATGGTGGATCGAAGAAGAAGAGGAGATCGATCGATCGAAGAAAGAAGAGGAGATCGATCGATCGATCGAAGAAGAAGAGGAAGAAGAAGAGGAAGAGGAGGAGGAGATCGAAGTAAAGAAGAAAAAGAGGAGGAGGAGATTGAAGAAGAAGAAGAAGAAGAGGAGGAGGAGGAAAGAAGAAGAAGAAGAGTCTATGGCTGTGACTGTGAGAGAAGAGGGATTTAGGTTTAAGTTAGGTTTAGTTTAGTATTTATATTAAAAAAAAAAAAAAAAGAAGGAATCACCGGTTCGAACCGGAATCGGAACCGTCGGTTCCATTCCGGTTCGAACCGCCCGGTTCCGTAAACCTTGGAACCGAAACCGAAACCAGCCTCCTCCGGTTCCACGGTTCAAACAGGAACCTTGTCAGGTCTACTTTCAACTGATCAAACCTTTGGGTCAACCCACTAGACATGGGCTTGAACAGGATCCAAGGCTAAAGGTCTGGGCCTTAAACGTTTGGGCCTATGGACTATTTTTGGCTACCATATTGATAAAAGTGGATTTTGGGGGGGGGGGGGGGGGGGGGGGGGGGGGGGGGGGGGGGGGGGGGGGGGGGTGGTTTGGTATTATGTAACAGTAAGTTACAAGATATGGGCTATGGCTATGTTTGCATTCCAAAGCCCATTTAATATAGAATTTTGAACCATAATAAGAATTTAGACACACATAGTCCATTTAAATTTAAAAAATGAAAACCACCTTGTAGCCAATGGCGGAGCTACAATGGCGGAAGGTGTATGGGTGGGGTGCTAAGGCCTTAAGTCTTAAGGTGTGGTCTGGTGTGGGGTATGGGGGAGAGACCTGGTAGGGATAGGGGTAATTTTTTATATATATATATTTATTCAATATTTTGTGCTATAGGTTATCTAAAGGGACGAACGGAATATTTCGTTCCTATAGCTTATCAAAGGGGACAAAATTCAGTTTTCGTCACTAAATTATTATTATTATTATTTTTATATATAAAAAAATATGTTTTGTAACTATAGGTATTCTTTAGGGACGAATTTGAATTTTCATCTTAATAGACTTGTTACGACTCACTTGAGACGATGCAATTTGGTACGAAGTAGTTTTAATCCTAATAGATTTCTAGGAAAGACTTTTAGGCTATTGGGACGAAAAATAATAGTCCCTAGACGTTTTTTCTTATAGTGGTTCAAGCGGGTTTAGCAAGTTCAAGCAGGTTTGGTCAAACCCAAACTTGAACCGTAAAAATTGTTAACACCCAAACTCACAAACCAGAGAAATTAATTGGGCTAGGTTTCTACCCACGGGCTGTTCAAAAACCGGAATCGGAATCGGAACCGGAGGAGGCCGGTTCCGATTCCAAGGTTTGCGGAACCTGGCCGTTCGAACCGGAATGGAATCGGCGGTTCCTTTTTTTTTTTTTTTAATATAAATACTAAACTAAACCTAACCTAAACCTAACCTAAACCTAAATCCTTCTTCTCTCACAGTCACAGCCGCAGACTCTTCTTCTTCTTCTTTCCTCCTCTTCTTCTTCTTCTTCTTCTTCTTCAATCTCCTCCTCCTCTTCTTCAATCTCCTCCTCCTCTTCCTCTTCTTTACTTCGATCTCCTCCTCCTCTTCCTCTTTTTCTTCCTCTTCCTCTTCTTCTTCCTCTTCTTCTTCGATCGATCGATCTCCTCTTCTTCTTCGATCCACCATCATCACGGCATCACCACCATGGCAGTCTTCTTTTTCTTCTTCTCCTCTTCGATCGATCGATCTCCTCCTCTTCTTCTTCGATCCACCCCAAATCCCTTCAATCCACCATCATCACGGCATCACCACCATGTATGGCACCATCTGATTTTGATTTATTTTTTTTTCTTCTTCTTCTTGTTGGACAGTTGATTACTTGGACTGACGTGGGTTGGAGTGTTGGACTGACTCTTGGTCTTTTGATCTCTTGACAGACTTGACTGAGACTGAGTTTTATTAATAATAATTATAAAAAATAAAAAAATAATAATAAAAAAAGGTTCAAAACCGCGCTGGTTTGGCCGGAACCGGAACCGGTACGGAACTAGCATATACCGGTTCCGGTTCCACCAAACCTTGGAACCGGAACCGCCGGTTCGGAACCAGAGCCGGAACCGTGTCAGGTCTAGCTGTATACACCCATATAACTGTATTAATATATTTTTAGAAATTCCAATATCACCCTAAATAAAATTATGAAAATGTTTAAAATAAATATATTTCATACAACATGTTAATATGATATTTAATATTTCTGAACATTTAAAACAAACAGGGATTATACTTTAAAAAACAAACAGTGATTATAATTAGTCAAACAATCAAGATTTTAATTTTTTTTATTAAAATATTAATTAAATCTTAAATAGTGATTATTTAAAATTATAAATATTAAGTACCTATTAAAAAAAATTAAGATGAGAAATACATTGAATTTAATTTAAAAAAAAAAAACCTAAATTAAATAAAAAGAAAAGAAAGACGGAAGATGTTGGCATATTGCTGCCAATCTGGTTTATTTTAATTATTTATAACTTATTAATTTAATATATTTTTCCAAAAATTAAATTAGTAAAAAAATGGCATATTTGGTGTAAAAACAAATAAAAGGCATACTTATAATTGGGGGTGGGGTGGGGTGCAAATAATAATATCTTAATTATTTTTTAATGGGGTGTAAATATCGACACTTTAATGTTCTTAATTTTTAATTTTATATTGATACATTTTTTTAAATTTTTATTTTTCCATTTAATGTTCTTGAAAATTTATAGTAATTGAATTTATTTATAATATTAAACTCAAATTAGTAGAAGATCTTAGTTCCAATTTGCTGTGTAGAGTTAAAATTGAGAAACTTTGAATCTGGTATTCATCAATATAGAAGAAAACAAATTATAGAATTGAACAATTATCCTATCCTAAACACAATAAAACATAAATATTCCACTTAATACAAAATAAAAATAAAATAATTATATATATATATATATATAAAAAAGAACTAATTCCATAGAGTTTATCTAAGCTTGATTGTCGTTCTGTTATTTGAATGAAGCTTCTCCTCATGAGATCTAATACCTTCCATCTTCAACATCTCAAGCAAGAAATCATTCCAAGTGTCAATGGGTCCAGGCAAGCACCAATGCACACAGTCATTATACACCGTCATATTTTCATTATGAGAATGCCCATATCTACTTGGATGACCATCTGGCCTCAATAGCATTGCTTGTGTTGTGTCAAGTAGCCTGAATCTCAACCCTCTTTCCTTCCCTTGTTTCTCAGCAATCTTGAACTCCTCCAGTTGAGTCATATACAGTTCCAAATCCACACCCTCCAAAGCTGTCTCATTGCTCTTAAATGGCTTTGTTCTCACACAATCCCCACCTTGATCCCACGACCCGTTTTCCAAATGTGACGGTGCAAACGTCCTCAGGAATGTTATTCCCTTGAATTTTTCCAGGCTGTTTATGGCCTTAAAAGCAGTTCTGAATGCCTTTCTATACCCAAAATACATTGGAAGATCTGTTACGTTGTCTAAGCGGCAGTATTTGCAGCCAACTACTTGGTTATTCTCATAGTAAACCATCGGTCGATAGAACCATTGGCCTGCAGAGATTATGAGATAATCGAAATCGTCAATCTGGGTAATCCAATTTTCATCAGACTCATCAAGGTAGAGATTGTAGAGGCCAGTGTTGGTTGGTCCAGAGGCGTCTGCTTCTTTGGACTTCACCAAATGGGGTGTAAAGAAAGTGGCAAGAGTGAAGTTGTAGCTTGTGTATTTCCAGCGCATGAATCTTTCATCTGCTATGGTTGAGGCATCTATTGGGTATTCCACCTGCAAATCCAAAATAAGAAGATAATTGTGTAAATAATCACTAATTATATAGGGATACACATTAAAGGAAGATCTTATCAATGAAATTTTGACAGAAAAATTATATTTTAAAAAAATAATATGCTTTTGGTACACTCTTACATCTTAATATATTATCGAAATCTCCTCTATGTTTAACCTATTACCCGTTGTCCCTCCTCTAGTTTCATTAATGGCCAAAATCCCTCTAGTTTATCCTATTCCCCATTATCGCCTTTCCATTACTCTTTGATGCTAAAAAGGTAAATTCTAACACATTCAAAGTATGGGTTCTTAAAGTTAATAGCACTCTTTTGAGAGTTTTTTATGGGATTGACACCACTTTATTAAGTTAAGTTTAAATAGCATCAAATGTTGTTTTGTTCCAACAATACCCCTAAGAGACAACACGTGTGATTTTCTTTTTTGAAAAGGTAAAGAGAACGGTAGAAGGAGAAAATGAAAAACACAACAATGAATCAGAAGATAGAGAAAGTAAATCTTCCACTTTGAACCAAACGAGAGAGGAATTAGATGTAAAAATTAGAACAGGAAGATGAGATATCAAATAGATTTGGAAACCAAAACATTTTTATCATAGATTCAAACGTTTTTTCTCTAAGAAAAATGACATTTGTAGAGAGAGAATGTGAGATTCAAGATTGCTTGAGGAGAAATGGTAAGAGAAAGAGGAAAGGGAAAAATGTTAGAAAAAGGGGAATGAGGTCTTTAAAGTAAGTAAATAAGCATTTTTGTCGGTTACAATACTTTGGTGCTATTATAACTCAACTTATTAACATAGTGCCAAGCCCACAAAATCAGCTGAAAAATATGCTATTTACACCCATTTTCACTTCAAAGTATTAGAAAACATCTCTGCCTTTGAATAGTTCAGATTACTGAGAAAACATTTAGCCCTCAAATCATACCCCAATGGGTCTATAACAGCTTTTCCCCTCCAACACACACTTATCTTTTTCCCTTCCAACACACACGGTCTAAAAATAAAAAGCACCATCCATCTCTAAGATGGACGAGAGATCTATCTCTTTTTATTTCTTATTTAATTTTAAATAGGAGAAAAAAAAAAAAAAAAAACCATCATCAATTTTTTTTTTTTTTTTTTTTTTTTTACATCATCAAATGTTCAAATTCATTCACAATCATCGTATTCATTCACAATCTTCCACAGACACTTTGAAAAAAAAATCATCAGATCCATTCACATTCAATAACAACCACATTCAACATCATCACAAAACCCTATCCCACAAACACACCACTAACCCCACCATCAGCCAGCCCCAAACCAAACCAAACCCCTCTACTCTTAAACCCAAACACTACTACCAGAAACCACACCACTAGTGTCGGCCTCCTCTCAAAGAAGGAGAACAGTGCTTACTCTTGCCGGCGGCCAAATCAAACCCAAACTAGTAAAGTCTAAACCCTTCCATTTTCAACTTCAATTCCATCAACCCAATAACGATTTGCAATCAATCAAACCTCCCACAACATGCAATACTTGATCTTTTAACTTTAATCGTCCACACATAAAAAGCATATGCATGAACCAAAACACACGAGAAAAAATAAAAAATCTGAACCGCAGATATTGGTGGGTGTGAAGAGTTTGAGAATATTAGGATTTTGGAGAAATTAATATTAATATGGTGTTATTCAAGTGAGATGTATCAATCTCATCCATCCATCCATTCATTTAGTTTGTTTTTAATTTATTAGTATTAAATGCATAATTTTTTTATTTTACTCATTTGCCACTTTGCCCTTCAAAATTAATGCCCTTAGATTTCTCAATTTACTTTTTTAATTACCCATTAGAGATAATGCCCATTTTCTATTCTTTCCTTCACAATTAACGGACAATATGTCCTTTTAACGGCAAACGTAACAAAAATGTGGATATTGGGGAATAGGGTAAACTTGAGGGGATATTGACCATTAATGAAACTATAATAGGGAAAACGGGGAATAAGTTAAACTAGAGAAGGGATTTTGATAATATCCCCATTATAATAAAAAGTGTTTAATGTATGAATGTATGAATGTTGGCACCTAACTTTGTTGATAACAAATTTAAAACTTTCCAACTGTATTAAAAGACAAGCTCCTATATAAAGCACAATGGGAGTAAGTAATAAGTAGGTGTTTGTCGGACCGAGTTATTGACCTAATCGAATCAAAAAAAAAATTCACATGGCACTCTATATAATATGCCACGTTCGAGGCAAAGAGGCAGAACATGGCATGTGCCTGTGCCATCATTTTCAACCCAATATAACAATATTAAATCTATGAATATATTCTTTCAAAAAAAAAAAAAAATCTATGAATATATAAAGTAATAATTTAAAATTCTAATTTAGTTAAAATCATGAATCCTAATCATAAAGAATTCAATGGGCGTTTACTAAGACCATGTCCAACCCATTGCACCAATTTGTTGTAACTTTGTAAAAAATTGCAGTAACTTACGCACCAATTTTTTTTCCATCTCCAAACCATTGCACCAAATTTTACTCTAAAAAGAATATTTCTTTAAATATTCACATTAAAAAAAAAAAAAAAAAGTGCAAGATCTGCGCTATTTCTACAAGGTGCATTAGATCTGGCACAACTCCATCTCCTGCAACAAAGTAGCACAGCTTATTGGCGATGGGTTAGAGAAGGTTTTGCTGCGGCAATTTGGAGATTGGCGATGGGTTGGAGATGCTCTAAGGGCATCTCCAATCCAAGCACCAATCTCTAAAATAGAGCAACTTTTGCTCTCCAACCCTGCTGCATTTTCTTGCGCTAAAGGTGTTGCACCAGATTAGGCGTAGCACCATAGATCTGGCGTAACATTGATCTTTTTATTTTTTATTTTTAACACTATTTTTGTTGAGAAATAATTAAAAAGGGAATATTAAAGTAACATTTGGTGCAATGTGTTGGAGATGAAAAAAAATTGGTGTGGAAGTTGCTGCATGGCAAAGTTGTTACAAATTGGTGCAATGAGTTGGAGATGGTCTAATCACTTATCCGAATAAAATCAATTGACAATCATATTAGGTGGTCTCATAAATAAATCATGAATTAAAGAAACTCGATTCGCACTCTAACTAAGGAATCAAGTTCTCTTTTCCGCGGAACTCGATTCCATGGTTTACTCTTAAGTCTTAACCGGAAATGAAAATAATAAAAAATAAACATGGAAGCTAATTAAATTGATTGAGGAGAGTTACCCTAGATAGGAGGCAAATCAATGATTGTACTTGGTTTGTAGTCATAGAGTCTCCAATGAACGCGAGAGACTTGCCTCTAACAATTTCAAGGAACTGAGCAGGATTGAAAATAGGAAGATCACACCCATCTGGTTTCCACCTCCATTTCATGAAATCAGTGTCTGGTCTTCCATACTTCATACAGTTTTGGTTCTCATGAATGGCCCAACATGTTGTGTTTGTGTAATATGGTGCTTCTGGATTTGGGATCCATTCTCCAGAAAATAGATCACATATTTTCTCACTTTCCAGTGCCTTGAGTAAATCTTCTCTAGATATTTGCGATGGTGATGAAGAGGAAGAGGAATTATTAGAAGGCTCAGGCTCAGAGGTAGAAGATGAAGATGAAGAAGGAGTAATTTTGTGGAAAAAATGGGGTGAACCTAATAAAGGATAATAGAGAGGAATGATTGCAAGAATAACTAAAGTTAATGTTATTTGTAGAACTACTTTTGGTGTCTGGTTTTTGACAAATGGAAGCTCCATGGATTAAGAATTGAGAACTGAGAATTGAGAATGAGAGGCTTTGCTCTTGTTGAATATTATATGTGGTAAAGCGATGAACATGTTACTAACTAATAATTTTGTATATGGAATTCTGTAATGACCGACAGTCAACACCGACATCACGCCTTTGTTTTCGCATTTCAAGACAAAAAGCACACGTGAAGCCCAACTACTAAAAAGATCAAACTAAATTGGGAAATAATCAGTTTGTCCCTGCAGTTTGTATTTTTATCCACTTTTCCTCCTTTGTTTCAATTTTTGTTAAGATTTCCCCTATAAAATCATTTTATCTACATTCTCCCTTTGTAGACTTCAATCACATTTTTCGTTAAAAGGTGATGTCAGACACTTTTAGGGTGTTTAAAGACTACTATACCCTTAATTCATAAGGTTATTGTTAAAATACACTTACAAAATAATAAAAAACAAAAGCAAATTAGTTTTCAAAATCAAAATCAAACATCAAGAACTAGATTCACAAACCAAACGTTAAAAGTCATCACCACCAAACTGCCATCAACTAAATTCACAAACAAAAAAATCAAGAAAATTTTAAAAAGGTAAAAGAAACCACTAACAAATCAACATCATCATCACTACAACCCATGAAAAATCATCATCATCACCACAAAAATTAAAAAATCCAACCATCACCAAACTGATCCATCCATGCCTTCTTCTCTTCTCTCTCACCAACACCCACACAAATAGCAAACTCCCAAACACAACCACCATCCAAATACAACCAGAAATCGTAGAAAAAAAATATCCAAAGTCCAAACACCGTCATCACCAAAAAAATAAGAAAAAAAAAATCGAAATTGGAAAACAAAACTGTCAAATACAAACGATGATGATAGGGAAACATGATTTGGGTGTTTGAGTTTATGTTAAGGTTTATTATTATTTTTATTATTATTTATTGATTTTTGAACGTTTTATTATTATTATTAAATCTATTTTTTTATTTTAATATTTATTAAAAAAATTTAATTTAAGTTTTTCTCTACTTTACCTATTTATCCTCGTGTCTTTAAAGAAATTCTTATTTATTAACGAGGGGGAGGGGGGAGAATGGAGAAAATTTCAATTTACATAGGGGATTTTGTCAAATTTTAAAGCAAGGGGTGGAGTGAAGAATAGTCCAAACTGCAGGGTAAAATAACAATTTCCCAAATAATAAATCAGGGAGAGAAAAAATTAAAGTTTTCTAATTGCACAAATGTCTAACTTTTGTTCATAATTGTACATCTTTTATCTTCAATGGGCTTTGGTTAAAAGTAACCGGTTAAGGGATAAAAACGTATTTTTATCCGTTAATATGACAAAATCATTATTAATAATTTATATAATACTAAATAAATTACTTTATAAAGAAGGAGATCAAATATTTTTTAAAAAATAATTATAAAAAATAAAAAAATAAAAGAGAGATGGAATCTTCCAAGAGCTTTCATCATCTCCAAAATACAAAATAATTAAAAATAATTAAAAAAAAAGTTGAAGAGATTTGGATCTTTCCAAATCTCTATAAAGTTGAATAGCCTCCATTATTAAATAAATAATGGTTTTGGATATGTCATTATCTTATTCTTATCTCTAATTTCGTTTGTATATATCTGCAAAGAGCCAAAGACTTGGAAATGCGTAATTGAAAATTGGGTTTAAATTAAAAAATCTGCCTCGATTTTTCAATTATTATTTAATGGGTAGGAAAAAAGAAGAAGTAAAAATAGGAGGAAATAACACTTTCACAAGTTTAATAAGTTAAGTTTAAATGGTATCAATAGACAAAAATACCCTCATCTTCTTCTTCTATTACGTTTTTACCATTTTTAGGTTTATTTATTTATTTTTATTTTTTTCAAAAACCTCCATTGATGGAGGACCAATAAATGGAGATGAAATAGAGACCTCCATCTGTTTGTTTGAGGTCGAAATTGACCTCCAATGGAGGTCAAACGATGAAGAAGATGAACAAAAAAATAATTGAAAATTTTCATTTTTGCCCAATAAATCTCAAAAATTATAAATATACCTATTAAGTCTCAGAAACCACATAATAATTTTTGAAAATTACAAAAATAAGTCTCAAAAATACAAAATAAGTCTTAAAAACACCAAAATAAGTCTCGGAAACAAAAAGTACAAGACTTATTTTTGTGAGTATGTTTTAAGGGTATTTTTATCACATCAACACTTGAAGTGCTATTAAAACTTAAGTTATTAAGTTAGTGATATTCTTAAAACCCATTCTTTAAAGAGTGCTATTAAATTTTCGAGCCCCAGAAAAAAATGTTTTTATTCAAAACCATCCCTTTAATTGTAACAACGTTAAAAGTTCTATTGAATTTGGGGTAGTAGGGGAAATTTTGTACATTCAATAATAAAAGCTAAAAAATAAAAAAAATCTATGGCTTTCCTCTCCTCCTTACAGTCTCATCATCTCTGCCTTCCCATCCCTTCTAATTTCTTCCCTCTTCTCTATGTGGTTGAATTTGGAGTGGTGTTTTGTTGGATTTGGGTTATGTTTAGTTGGATTTTCAATTTTGATTGGCTATTTTTGTTGTTGAACTCAAAGGGAAATAATGATGGTGATGGAAGTCGACCATAGTGAAGTTGTTAATGATGAAGTTCGCAACGGTGGTTCGTCGATAATGAAGTCAGCAACAGTAAGGCACACGGAGGAGCAAAGGCAGATCTCCACCTTCCAATGGAGATCACACAATCCCCACCGTGCGATGGAGATATGCAGATCCCCACCATGTGATAGAGATCTAAGATCTGTATATCTCCATTGGACGGTGGAGATCTGCCATCTATTTTTTTTTTCTTTTTTCCTTTACTTTTTTTAATATTTTTCTAGAATGTTCATATCTTTCTCTAATTATTATTATTATTTTTTCTAAAAACACTTCAAAATCTAGTGCAAAGCTGACTAGAAATAAAAAAAATTCTAAAATATTGTTGTTATTATAGAGAAGAAGGAGAAAAACAATTTTGGTGATATAATAGATATTCTCATAAGTCATAACTTGTTAAAGGCATAGAAATCTTTTACTAAGGTCAACACAAGCTAGTCTAACTGAATTCTAATTGCCGTTAGAACTCATGGGATGTCGTTTAATTATATTTTATGGAAACCATTAGATGGTGGTTATTAAAGATGGAATTGGAATGCAATGGCTACTAATTATCTCAGAAGAGTCCACCCTCCATCTGAAGTTGCATTTGGAAAAGAAAAAAACACATCTTTCATTTGGAATTGGAAAAGAAGAGCAGATATCAGAATAGTCCATCCTCCATCTTGAAAAGAAGATTAGATATTGTTCTGCTCTTCCGCACGAAAGAGCAGATCCTCCACATACTCCAAAGATTTCTCCATTGTGTTTGATTTTAACACAATGGTTTTTATGTGGTTTGGTCCACTCACCTACTCCATGCCTCCAAGCTCACCAAACTAGAAGATTCCACTATAACCAATTGACCTTCCGGGTGCCTATCCAACCCCTTACAACTCTAAGTGGATACCTTATTGTAATCTCTACCAAGTGATCCCTAACACTTAGATATCTCTCAATAAAAGTGTTTCCCAACACTCAAATACAAATATAAAAGATTAAATACAAAGAAACTTCTCACTTTAAAAATATATATGAAAATTCAAGTTCAAGAGAAAGTATGATATGATAGAATGAAACTTTTTAGCTTAAGAATCTTTAAAGAACTTCATGGTGATGTTGGAGAAGTTTGAGAGGCCCTTCGAAGTGTTTTGGTCGAGATAGAAGCTTGTATTTATAGAAGATTTGAGAAACTAGATGTTTTGCTTGTTAGGAAAGTTGTCAGAGAGGTTGGCAGCACATCGGTTTCATAGTGGTTGGAGATCGACTACAAAAACTAGCCATTGTGGCTTGAAAATAGAGGATCAGTTGCAAACTTTTATGACCACCAGAATGGGTGTTACAGCCGCAATTTGTGTAGCCGCCCTAAAACCACCTCTACGAATGCACTTTGAATTTCGCAAATTAAGACCCAAATTAAACAAGCTTTGTTCATGATGCTCTTCAATGTGATTGAAACTTTACTTCAATAGTTAATCAAATAATTTTAAAACTTCATCAATATTTGTTATTATCAAAATCAAAGCATAAAGCCTGAAGACTAACAAATGGAATAATTAATAGTAATGATTTTAATAAAATTGAAATTAACGAATGGATGAGAATGATACACCATGCATTGCATATATAACATCATATTAATATTAAACTATTAAAATAATATAATTATTAAAAAATAAAAGATATTGTCAAAAAATTTAAAATATACAATAATTTTAAAAAATAGAGACATTTTTCTCTCTCTCCTCTCTCTCTCTCTTACTAGTTGTGGTGGTTGATATTGGGGTATATGGTCTGGTGGGTATGGTTGGGTTTGACATTTGGTGCGGTAGTGTGTAGTTGATGTTGAATTTGGATAATGATGAATGATTGTGAATGAATGAATCTAAAGAATATTTTGTGTTTTGTCAAATTTTTTTCAAGATGTTTTCTGACGATCTGAAGAATTTAATGTTTGGGTTTACATTAAATTTTGTTTTTTAATTTTTCTTTGAATCTTTTTGTGAATAAATATGATGATTGATTTTTGTTTTAAAAAAAAATCCGATGAGAATTGTTGTTTCAAAAAAAAAATCTAATGATGATTTTGAATGTATCTATATTTCAATATGATTTTATTTTTCAATTTTGTTTTATATTTTTTTAATTAATGTTTCTTAAAATTAAATAAAAAATAAATAAAAAAGATGAATCTCAATCGTCCATCTCATCCCATATGGACGATTGAGGTCTATCTCTTTTTATTTCCATTAAACTGTGTTGGAGAGAAAAGCAAATATATAGGGGTATAAATGTATTTTTATTATAATAAACACAATTATTCAAGGGTAAAGATGTCTTTTAATGTCAAAATTCACTTTCTTAACGGAAAAAGTACTGGAATGAGGGATAATGGGGAATAGTGTGAACTATAGGAGAAAATGGTCATTAATAGAACTTGAGGGAGATAATGGAGAATAAGTCAAACTACAAGGGAGATTTTGATAATATCCCTTAAATAAAATCTGTCAAGCTCTCTTTTTGGGAGGATTTTATATTGCTTGATACTCAAACCCCGAATAAAGGTAAAGTATCAGAACCATATTAAACTACACTCAATTATGAAAACTTTGAATAAACTTTTACAAGCAAATACAACCGTCAATCACATCAACAAAGAACCATTATTTTACGTACAAAAAACAAAATGTATGAATCATGAATCTATCTAAATATTATTTATTTTTTTGTCTTTCATTATAAGAATTTGGTGTACAAGAAACCTTGCTGTTCATTATCATGTTTTGTTATCAACCGAAAATGTGTTGCTATGTGTGTAGTTGTCCTCCATCTTCAACATTTCCAGCAAGAAATCGCTCCAAGTGTCGATGGGTCCAGGCAAGCACCAGTGCACACAATCATTATGCATTGTTACGTTTTCATTCTTTAAATGGCCATGTCTACTTGGATGACCATCTGGTCTCAATAACGTTGCTTGTGTCGTGTGTCAAGTAACCTGAATTTCAATCCTCTTTTGTTCCCTTGTTTCTCAGCAATCTTGAATTCCTCCAATTGTGTCATATAAAACTCGAAATCAGCACCCTCTAAAGATGTTTCATTGCTCCTAAATGGCTTCGTTCTCACACAATCCCCACCTTGATTCCACAACCCATTTTCAAAATTTGATGGTGCATAAGTCCTTAGAAATGTTATGCCCTTGAAATTTTCTAGGCTGTTTATGGCTTTAAAAGCAGTCCTGAAAGCTTTTCTATATCCATAAGAAATGGGCAAGTCAGTCACATACTCACATTGTCTTTGAGACAGTAACGGCAACCAACTACTTGGTTATTTTCGTATAATATCATCGGCCGGAAAAACCAGTGGCCGGCAGAGATGACGATGTAATCAAAATCTTCAATCTGGGTCGTCCATTCCTCATCAAACTCATCAAGGTAGAGATCATTGAAGAGGCCAGTGTGGGTTGTACCATTGGAATCAGCTTCCTTGGCCTTGACCAAATGTGGTGACCAATAATTTGCAAGAGTGAAGTTGTAGGTTTTGTATTTCCAGCGTTTGAATCTCTCATCTGGCATGTAGGAAACATCTACAGGGTAATCCCCCTGGAGATATCATATATGCATAAAATCATTGAGTTGATCAGTCAAAAACACAATTAGAATCAAGGCTGATACTATAAGATACTTGGACAGTTGTCTAGATAAGCATCTTCAATAATAATAATAATTAATAATTATTATTATTTTAAATTTCATAAAGCAAAACTATCATGTATAACATTATTTAATTTGATTTGTTGTTTATCAAAAAAAAAAAAGGCGAAACACACCTGTTTAGCCATGTAAATAAGGGGTGTTTTATTTTTATCAAAGATTATGGTACGTTTTGATTGTTCTTATTGATCTTTTTTCTAAACCGATAAAAAAGTGGAAATTGCCAAAACTGACCCATATACTTATGGGATTTTCTTTTTTAACCACATGCATACTTTTAATTGTTTTTAACCATGTTTTTGAGAAATTACTCACATGCCCTCATATAAAAACCTCCCCAAAACCACTGTTTCTCTCTTTCTCCTTCTCTCTCCTCTACTCTCTCTCTCGGTCATCTCTCACTTTCTCCTCTCCATCCCGTCGCCCGTCGCCGGAATCGTCGCCCATCGCCGGAGTCGTCGCCGAACAGCCGTCGGACGTCGCCTGGACCAGCGACGGTCACGACCAGCGGCGCACGAACGCCTAGTCGTCGCACGAACCAGCCTGGTTCGTGCGACGACCAGGCGTTCGTGCGCCGCTGGTCGTGACCGTCGCTGGTCCAGGCGACGTCCGACGGCTGTTCGGCGACGACTCCGGCGTTGGGCGATGATTTCGACGACGTGATCTGCAACAAAAAGGAGAAATCAAAAAAACCTAAACCTAATTTGAATCTGAGGAAGAAGAAAAGGAAGAAGAAAGAGGGGAAAGAAAACCTAAGCCAAATTTCAATTTAGTCCAGATTTCAAGTTTGAATATTTCTATTTTAGGCATGATTTCAAGTTTTAATATTTCCATTTAGGCATGATTTCAAGTTTGTGTATTTCAATTTAGTCGTGATTTCAAGTTTGTTTCGAGGTTTAAAGAATACTATTTTCAGGGGTACTCTGGTAATTCATGGTACTAAATTGAATTTTTTTAAAAAAAGTGGTTATTAACAATTAAAAATTCAAAAGTGGTTAAAAACAAAAGTATGATAAGTGTTATGGCTACTTATGAATTTCTCTCGATAAAAAAACACCCAACTTTAATTTACTTTTAATTTTTAAAACTATTTAAAAAAAAATAAATTAAAGACCTCTATGGAGGTCATGGAGGTTGCGCATACCTCCTTTCCAGAGAGGTCTACAACAGACCTCCATAGATCTTCTTCTATGAAGGTCTGTGGATTTTTTTTAAAAAAAAATTCTGAGTTTTTTTTTTTTTGTTTTTTTGTTTTTGTTTTTTGTTTTTTTTAATCAAGGAATAAAAAGAGGTTTAGCGTGTTTAATAAAAATAAATAAATAAATAAATAAATAAAGAAAAACCCTACCGCCGTGTTTAATAAAAAAAAAAAAGTTTAGCTTGTTTAATCTAAAACTCTATCGTGCTTAATCTATGTAAGGAATTCTGTGAGTTTCCAAAGGAAAAAACATTAGCGTGTTCCCAATAAATTCCTACCGTGTTTAATTCCAAAAAAACTGGCATGTTTAATCTTGGCTTAAACATGCCGGTTTACTATTTTTTTCTTCTTTTTCCCCAATTTTTTTTGGAGGTCACGGAACTCCATTATTATATTTATATTAAAAATAAATTAAAAGTATTTTTTATTCAAATATTCAATGAGGGTAATTTTGTCCAAAAAGTGGTTTGTTTGCTGAAAACAATCAAATTATTGGAAAGTGACATATGTAGAAACTACCTTAATTTTATGACTATTTATGGATTTGACCCAAAAAAAATCATTATTTAATTTGTTTCTAGCTACCATAAATTTCGTGGGGACTGTCTGCAATTTTTATATTAGAGGCGATGTCAGAAATTCAAGATTGATGGGTCATTATATAAAAACATAATTTAGGGGTCAAGATGAAAAGTGTTTAAAATATAATAATAATTTTTAAATTATTTTATTTTATTTTTTTTATGGAAGGAGGGCCGTGGCCCCTAAGCGAATTGGTAATTAGTAGGAAGTCTATGTATTAAGCAACAACTAATCAATCTTATGCGAATTGGTTGCAATGTCGAATACTCAAATCAACGACTATTCTCAGTGGGTGGTAGGGAGATTCTAGTAAAAGCAGTAGCACAAGCAGTTCCCACATATGCCATGAGCTGTTTCCGTCTACCAGTTGCTATGGTGAGGGAGATGCACAAGCTTTTTGCTAACTTTTGGTGGGGATTGCATGATAACAGGGAAAAGGCTCATCGGATGGCCTGGAGGAAAATGTGTCAGCCAAAAGATACAGGAGGAATGAGTTTTCGAGATTTAGAGGCTTTTAACCAAGCAATGCTAGCTAAACAAGGATGGAGAATTTTATGCAACCCAACATCTCTTATGGCCTGTGTGCTTAAGGCAAGGTACTTTCCTCATACATCTTTTCTTAAATGTAAATTGGGTAGGCAGCCATCCTGGATTTGGAGAAGCATCATGTGGGGGAGGGATGTTTTAGCTAAAGGAATACGGTGGAGAATTGGGGACGGAAATGAAATTTTAGTTTATGAGGATCAATGGTTGCCTAGGCCCTCCACTTTTAAGATCTTTTCTCCCAGAAGGTTGCCAAATGGAAGCTTGGTTTCCTCCATAATTGATAGTCCTGGTAAATGGAATGAATCTTTGATTAAGGAAAATTTTTTACCATAGGAGGCTGAGTTAATCCTTAGTATCCCGTTGAGTACTCATCCAAAAAGGGATTCTGTTCTGTGGCACTTTGACAAAAATGGTATCTTCTCGGTAAAGAGTGCCTATAGAATTGCAATCTCAACCTTGAGGAATTTTGAAGCCTCCTGTTCCTCTGGTCCCGATCCTTGGTGGAAAAAATTGTGGTGTCTACAACTTCCCAATAAAATAAAAATATTTTGTTGGAAGGCTTGCCGTAATATCCTCCCTACCAAAGTATTATTGTACAAAAGAGGTATCACTGAGTCAGATTTATGCCCTCTCTGTAATGAAGGACCAGAAACGGTGGATCATGCCTTATGGGGATGCAAGAGTGTTAAGCAAGATTGGAACCAATGCCCCCTCTTTTCTAATCTAAATAAGCTCAAAATTGCTGACTTTCATGATAGAGTGATTTGGGTGGCTACTGTGGGCAATTTGGAAACTATTACCAAGTTTATCACCACAGCTTGGTTAGTATGGAACAATCGAAACCAAACTCTGTTTGGTGCAAAAGCTAAAAGCTAGGGAGAATCATGGAAAAAGGCTGCTTTGCTCTTGTCAGATATGAAAACTACTGTTGCTCAGGCAAAAGCCACAACTAATTCTCCATGTGAAATCAAGAATTGGATCCCACCAAATTCAGGCACTTATAAAGTCAATGTGGATGCAGCTTTGGATTTGGAGAGGGGTAAGTTTGGAGCGGGAATTGTCATCCGAGACCATTCAGGAAGAATATTAAAAGCTGCTGCGTTGGTCGTTGAAGGAAGAGTTTCAATTGACATTGCAGAAGCTAAAGCAGTCTATGAGGGACTTATGTTAGCAAAGCAGTCAGGTTTGCTCCCTTTATCTATTGAATCCGATTCTCTTACTGTAGTGAAATTGTGTAATGGTGAGATATCCACTAGAAGTGATGTGTTTAATGTAATTAGTGATATCCAGATTGTTGTGAATAGGGAGGAAAGGATTTTGATTTCACATATCCCACGTATTTGTAATAGGGTAGCGCACGAAATTGCAAGAGCAATTGGCCTTGATATCTCTGTTTTCTTTGATGCTCCTTTTCCTCCTTGGCTGCAGATGGTGGCCTTATCTGATGTAACTGCTATCTTTTCTTCTTTGTAATATATTTTCCTCTTTCAAAAAAAAAAAAAAAAAAAAAAAAAAAAAAAAAAAAACTCAAATCACTGTACGGCAATATCCTACTCTTGCAAATTTATTATTCTCTTCGAGAGTGTGAGACCTCTCAACAATATTTTAATACTTTTTTTTTTCTTTAGACAGCTAAATCGTTGACCCACAAGGCCACAACACAGTACACTAGGGCTCGATTAGGTGTCGTGGCTCCTTCACTTCAACAGTTTCTCACCCTAAAATTTCACATTGTGTATACATGAGACCGCGGATAAATTATTATTCCCCTCCCCTTAAGATTATATTTTTAAAATAATTTTTATGGGATTAAGACTAACCTTTACTTGTTTATACTAGAAGAAAACCCCACCTGATAACACACTAGGGCTCGATTAGGTGTCGTGACTCCTTCACTTCAACAGTTTCTCACCCTAAAATTTCACATTGTGTATACATGAGACCTCCGATAAATTATTATTCCCCTCCCCTCAAGATTATATTTTTAAAATAACTTTTATGGGATTGAGACTAACCTTTACTTGTTAATACTAGAAGAAAACCCCAACTGACAACACACTTCATTTACAATATTTTTCTTTTTCTTTTTATGTTTTCTCAACATATATAAGTTATTAAAAATTGTAGTGAGGACTTTTCTTTTTAATTATTATTATTTACCTCACATCCTCACCCCCACTCTCACTCAAAACAGAATACCAAGTCCATCCCAACTTTGGTGAGACATGAGTACAAGTCTTCTTTCTCTCTCAATTAATGGACTTAATTTTTTATTTTTATGTATAAAAAAATTAATATTTACATCCTATTAATATTAAAAGGGTTTTTTATTTTATTTTAAATAAGATCATTTAAAAGGTTAAAAGATACAAGGGAACAACTATAAACACTGTTTCCTTATAAAGACATGCAATGCACTAAGATTCCACATAGTGTCTCCCAATTATTATTTCACCTAATATTTGATTTACATAGATAAAGGCTTGGGTCAAATAAATTTCAAGTACGTAGTTATTATAAATAGTTATAGGATTATTAACATATTTACAGCTAAGAATTAATTAAATTCTAAAAATAATATATAGGAATTACATTTATTGTATGTTTGGAAGAGCTTATTCAAATAGAGTAATGCTACATTGCCCAAATTTGGTGCCCAAATTTGGTGCCCAAATGATGTGGCAACACTCTGAGCCATTCATTTGAATTGTATTAGATTTGCATGAATTAAATGAATGGCTCAGAGTGTTGCCACATCATTTGAGAACCAAATTTGGACAATGTAGCATTACTCATTCAAATAATAGTTTGAAAGAAAGTTTATGTACGTTTGGTTGTTAATTGAAAAAGCTCTTTTAAATAAAAGATTACCAAAATACTAGAAAATATTAAATGATAAGGTTATATCAGACATTTTAGTGTTATTAAACAAAACTAAAAAAGATTTACACGGAAAAAATATTGATTCTCATTAATGGACGTAAAATGATTTTTTTAATCATCTAAAAACTTTACAGAGTGACAACCAAACAACAAAAATAAAAATTTAAAGAGCTTTTTTAATTAAAAAAAAAAAAAAATCTTTTAGCTGCCTCTTTCAAACGGCACTTATTCTACCAACTTCTAGCTAAAAAAAATAAATATAAAATAAAAATATAAAAAATAAAAATAAATAAAAACCTGATATATCTTAGCTGTGTATATAGTAATTCATCTTGACAGACCCTTCACCCATTTGGTATCAGATTTTTTTTTTTCAAAAAGTTAAAAGTTATTTTAACTCTTAAATAGGATTTTCTTTCATAATTTCTCATATTATGTTTAACTTTTTATTCATAAGTGCCACGTTCGAATTTAAAGTGAAAAGGATGCATATAATTATGAGAAAACTAATATTCGAAGAATACTTACCCTAGATAGGAGGCATATCAATGATTGCATTTGGTTTCTAGCCACAGAGTCCCCAATGAATGCAAGAGACTTGCCTCTGACAATTTCTAGGAACTGAGCAGGGTTAAAAATGGGAAGATCACACCCATCTGGTTTCCACCTCCATTTCATGAAGTCTGTGTCTGGTCTTCCAAATTTCATGCAGTTTTGGTGCTCATAAATTGCCCAACATGTTGTGTTTGTGTAATATGGTCCTTCAGGATTCGGCACCCATTCACCTGAAAATATATCACATCTTTTCTCACTTTGCAGTGCCCTTATCAAGTCTTCTCTTCTTGAATCATGTGATGATGGTGAAGAAGATTGTGAATAACCAGAAGAATTATTACAAGAGTTTTTCAACAAGAATAAAGGGTAATTACCTAGTAGAGGGTAACTGAGAGGAATGATTGCAAGAACAATTAAGGTCAAGGTTATTTGTACAACAATTTTTGGTGAATTGTTTTTTGCAAGAGGAAGCTCCACGGAGTCAAGCTTCATTTTGATATGAGGACATGCAATTAGAAAGAGACCTTAATTGCTTATGTATATTTATGGATGGGATACGTTCATGTAGAGAACAATTTAATGGTTAGATTAATTATAATATAAATAATTTAATTATTTTAATTGGTATATATTTGACTAATGATATGGTACAAACAAACAATGAATAATGAAATTATAGACATAATGAGGTGGGCCTAGTAGTATGCACTATGCGCACACACTCAAACCATAAGGTTGTGGGTTATAGTCTCTCCCCCTCCCCAAAACCCTGAATTAAGGTTATCTCCAATCCTAAAACCCAATTTGTTGCACTAAAATGGTGTAACTTTCACACTATTTATTTTTTCCATTTCCAACCCATTATACCAAATGTTACACTAAAAAGAATATTCCTCTTTTATTATTATTATTATTATTATTATTATTTCTCGACAATAAACATTTCACCCCATAATTAATATAATATTTCAATAAGAAATTATGCAATTAGTACATTAGGAAATTAAATTTAATTAACTAAAATATTGCATTTTATCATTATGAAGTTTTTAATGTTTTTAATGTTGTATTTTGCTTTTAATTTTAGTATTTTCAAATTATTGATTTTAAAAAATATATATTATCAGTATAATTTTTGTATCATATGTTAAAAACAGAGAAAATGGATTTTGTTGTGAATTGAGTTGCTACAGCAGAGCTCAAGCTTTCATATATTGAATTAGTATTATTATTATTATTACAAAGAGTTCTACAGACTCTTATATTTATAGTTGGTAAAAGACACTTCTAGATATATCTGGATATCTCCCATGACTTATATACATAATATATATATATATATATATATACAAAATACTTATTTTACTTCAATACTACACAATACTTTAATTAATTTTAAATTCCAGATATTTCTGGAAGTGCATTAACTTCCAACACTCCCCCTTAATGCACTTTCTTTGTAACTCTAATCAGCTCCCTCAGATAGATGAACTTGTCTCTGGTGAGTGCTTTAGTAAGAATATTAGCTCTTTGATCTTGAGTCCTACAGTACATGAGCAGAATTTCACCTTGCTCAATTGCTTCCCTGATGACGTGAAACTTGATAGTAATGTGTTTCGTACAATCATGACTTATTGGATTCTTTCCCATGGATATGGCTGATTTATTGTCACAATACAACAATGTAGGATCTTCTTGCTTTTCACCAATGTCTTCAAGAATTCTTCGAAGTCAAATTGCTTGTGAAGTTGCTTTTGTTGTAGCCACATATTCTACTTCTGCTAAAGATTACACAACAATCTTCTGCTTCTTTGAACTCCAAGAGCATATGCCTGAACCAAGTGAGAACACATAGCTAGAAGTGCTCCTTATATCATCAAGGCACCCAGCCCAATCACTATCCGAAAAACCAACCAATTTTGAGTCTTTCATTGGTTGGTATAAAATTTCATAATCCAAAGTGCCTTGCAAATATCTCAACACTTTTTTAGCAGCTCCCATGTGATTTAGAGTTGGACTTTGCATATACCTGGATAACAAGCTTGCATCAAATATAATGTTTGGTCTTGTTGATGTCAAGTACAGAAGACTTCCAACCAAACTTCTATACAAAGAAGCATCTGACTTCTTACTACCATCATCTTGCCTCAACTTCTCATTCACAACAAGTAGTATATCAATAGCATTACAACCACTCATATTAAATTTTTCCAGAATATTTTTTTTACATATTTCTTTTGGCAAATAAAAATTCCCTCTTCACTTTGGCACACTTATATGCCTAAAAAATAATGTAATAACCCCAAATCACTCATTTCATATGTTTGCATCATATTGTTTTTAAACTTAAGAAATAGCTTATCATCATTGCCTATGATAATCAAATCATCAACATAGATTGAAACAACAAGAGCACTTCCATTTATGTTTCTAGTATATAGTGTGGGTTCACTTTTACTTCTTCAAAATCCATTCATGGTAAAGTATTTATCAATTTCTTCGTACTAAGCTCGGGGAGCTTGTTTCAACCCATATATGGCCTTTTTTAATTTATAAACTTTATTTTCTCCCCCTTTCACCATGAATCCTTCTGGCTGCTCAATATATATTTCTTCTTTCAAAACACTATTTAGAAAAGATGATTTAACATCTAATTGATAGATGTTCCAATGTTTTCAAGCAACAAGAGCGATTAATGTTCTTATTGTTTCAAGTTTAGCAACATCAGCAAAAGTTTCATAGAAATCAATACCTAGCTTTTGAGTAAAGCCCCTTGCAACAAGTCTTGCATTGTGCTTTTGTATATTCCCATCTTGATTTAGTTTTGTCTTGTAAATCCATTTAACTCCAACAACCTCTCTGTTTTTGGGACGATCAACTAGCTCTCAAGTTTGATTTTTCTCAATCATACGCATCTCATATTCCATCGTCTACACCCATACTTCTTCATTTGCTGCTTCTTCAAAGCTTTTTGGTTCAATGACTTAAAAATTGCAGGATTCGTAAACCTCACTCAACATTCTGGTTTTTCTTGGAGGTGAGCAAGAAGATGATGAGGTTGAAGAACCACTGTCACTTGAACTTGAGCTTGAGCTTGAGTTGACATGTGTTATAGGAAGAAAATTATCTTCATGTGACTGCCTTAGAGCTTATTGAGGATTTTGAAAAATTGCATGAGTGATCTCCTGCACCTTTTTCTCTTTCCAATCCCAAGCTACATCTTCATAAAAAATTACATCTCTACGGACAACAATTTTGTTAGTCTCAACATTATATTATTTAATACCCTTATTGTTGGAACTATAACCAACAAAAATACATTTTTCACTCTTCTCATCAAATTTTGATTTTTTCTGAGAAGCAATATGAACACAACAAATGCAGCCAAATTTTTTAAGATTTCTCATCGAAGGCTTGATGCCACTCCATGCTTCAAATGGAGTCATATCCTTTACAACTTTGGTTGGACATCTATTAAAATTGTAAATAGCAGTTTTCACAGCTTCAGCCCAAAATGATTGTGGTAATCCTTTTTGACTCAACATTGATCTTGCCATCTCTACAATAGTGTGGTTTTTTCTTTTGGCAACTGATCGAGCCAAAAAGTACATGATTTTGGCCCTCATTCCCGACTCTTTTTGCTTGATCTAGGATAAATTCCCGCGATTTAACAGTTTGAATCAAGTGTTTTTAGGAATATTCATGCCACAAGGGCATTGATGAGAAATGAAAGAATTAAGGTGCAAAAAGTACAAAAAGGAGAAAAAAGGGAAATAGAAGTATAGGGGATTGTCACAGCTATGTCGCTTGAAAGCAATAGCAACCTAAATTATGTCACGGTAAATGTGTCGTATAAAGACACCACGACAAAAGTGCCCAGTTTCAGCGAAGACAAGTCCAAGGAATATTGCGGCTTAAGTGTCGTTGCCAGGACACCGTGACAAAGAAGAGAGAAGTCAGTGAAAACAATTAGGTGGAATGTCAATGGTTTGCCAATCTAGACAAGGAAAGGGGAAATCAGCTGATCAATCAGGTCATTTGTCGCGGCCACCATGTCGCTGTCTGTCCAACCGCAACAACACTTAGAGAAATCGATCTAAAGTGTCATTGCTTCAGTGTCGCTGACTTGGTACCGCAAAAATGATTGAAGGATCCAAATCCAGATGTCGCCACCAAAATGTCGTTGCCTTAACGACTGCGACAACTAGATCGAATGCCATATAACCGTCTATCGCGGCCTTTGTCAATGTGTACAGACCGCGACACATGCCACATCAGCGAATCTGGCGGTTACAAGACATCATCTTGGGACCATATAAATACCCTTTTCCTTTATTTTAATAGGGTGTTTTTTCCAGACGAAAAATACATAGAATAACATTGAGAGCTTTCATCCATTTCTCCCATTCTCACCTTCATCCATTTCTAAACTTGAACTACCTTTTTCCATTCAAAAACTCAACAATACACATTTAGATTACTTCCCCATAACCATTTCTCTCTACCCATTATCTACACACCTTTCCTTTGTCACTTTTCATTAGACTCTGTCTCATTACACATCCTTATCTTTCATTCTTTGCATCAAGATTCATTAAGGAGCTATAAGGGATCAAGGTTAAAGAAAGAGGCTCATAGGTGATTTCCTAATCTTTTACCTCTTCTCTTTAATTGTAATCATGTGTAACTAAATCCCTCTCTAGGGGATTGATTGGAGAAGCCTTTGGATATTTCCATTTTCCCCTTTGAGGTTTACCCTATTGTTAAGACAAGGATATGGTTTCTACACATTTGTCGTTCTCCCCCCTAAAACCAAATTAATGTTAAAAAGCCCCCTTCTATTACCTTTTTCAACTGAAAAGGTAACTCTAACATGTTTCAACTGGTAAAAAGACCGTAATACCCCTCAGTGGCCTGAGAAACCTGTCAATAGCTGGTATACACGTGATTGAATTACTGAAATGATAAAATTGCCCTCTAAATAAGTTTTTTGAGGCACACCAACAAAATTACTATAGTGCCCTCTGAACCAAACCGTTAGGGACACCAACGACTATATTTGGCCTTATATATACCTTCTGCATTCATCAACTACTTTATTCATCAACTGATATTTTTTTCATTCACTCATTCAAACACAGCCACTCACATAACAACCAATATTTTTCATTCAACTGTTTCATCTCCCAAAAACACTTTCAAACATTTTTTTTCATCTATTTCATCATCACCAAACAACACATTCAAACACTTCTAACCTTATTCACCCACATTCACAATTGATATATCAGTGACCAACCATGGAAGGAAGTTCAAATACAGGGAGTATAGGAAGCAACATCAATGGTGGAGTGCTAATGTTTAAAAACAAAACATACAGATGTGGTAAGAAGACCGGTGTCAAAATCTCAGAGTCGTTTGATAATCCAAGGAAGTTGTTTTATTTTTGTGAAAAAAGGCAATGCAAATTTTTTTCATGGTGGGAGCCAGATGCAACAGAATTGTTGGGAAGTATGCAAGGTTGTGAAGAACTGAATAGGGATGGAATTGATGAAAAATTGAATTTGCTAAATACAAAGATGCAGAAACTGGAATCAAGTATGCACAATCAGATGACAAGTATAAATGGAAGTCTAAATGGGTTAAAGAAGATTATGTTGCTTAACATGTTACTGTTGGCTTATTCTATTTTCTTTTTTGTTAGTTCTATGAACATGTAATGCATTTCTGGTATGTAATGCAATGCAGTTGTGGTATGTAATATAAGAGCAGTTGATGAATATCAGTTATCCAATATCATGACATTCATTATCAAAGCATAGACATACTACTGCATGGAATTCTCAATAAATATGCATAATACTTACTAATATAAGCAATAACAGTTCAGTGGTACCAAATTCCACCTAAAGTTGACAATACCAGCCATGCATTGCAAATATAAAAGCTAAGCATTGCAAATGCTTCACAGTGCTGACAACAAAAAATATGTCCTGGTAGTGACAACCTAAGCAATACAAAACATCTTAGTTCAACTACATAACCTATTAAAAGTTCAACTACATAATCTATTAAAAGTTCAACTACGTAAACAACTAAATCAGTGCAATTGGGTCACTTGAGAGATTGGTTAAGTCTGAACCTGTGTGGTAGGCTGTGAAGACTTGTCACCAACATCTACATGTTTGGCTAAAGCCCTCTATCTCTGCAGTTTTAATAAACCAAAAATTAATGGAAGTATGACACATTAAGAAGGAAAGAAATAAAATAAAAAGATAAGGAAGCAAGAAGCATCACCTTTTTGGAAGGCTTTGAAGATGATGCAGCACCTTCGTCTTCACTTACAGTAGGTTGTTTCTTTGAAGCCTTCTGTTTATGTAGAAGAAAGGAATAGTAAAATTATAAAAATAACACCAACTTAATTAAACTCAAAACAAAACAAATCAAAAAAATTCACAATTGATTACCTGAAATTGTGCAGGGCTGCCTTTAGTTTTACAAGTCCTAGAATTATGCCTAGGTAGTTTACACTTTCCACAGACAACACTACCACTCCTAGCAGCTTTAGGTTTCTCAGTTGATTCCCTCTTCCTAAGTAGTTTTGGCCTTCCTGGTTTTCTCCTCAGGGTGGTGGTTGAATATGTGATCCTATATGATCACCCCATACACACAAATCTAGAATGGGATGGATCATGTAGTTATAGGTTCTAAGATAAGCAACCTTGGACAATGCAGGGTCAATAAATTCTTGTAAGCTGCTCTGATTACTATTAACACCAAAATGGTGTCTAATACCAGCCAATGCGTGATAGCATGGCACCCCACTAACCTGCCATTGGCCATACTAACATGTTTTATCATTCAAGTTGGTAATGTATGCCCTATTTAGACCTAACATCTCATACTTCTCTTGACCTGAATGCAAAGTTCGAAGAATTCTACACTCCACACTATTTTCCTTAATCTTCTTGTTCACTGCTGGTGGTATGTCATTACCCCATCTACTGCACTCCTCTTTCCTCAGTTGAAACCTACACATCACCATTCTTCTTATGTACTCCATCAAGCTTAAATAAGTCATAACTCTACAATCTTTAAGCATGCTATTAAAAGCTTCTGTCATATTGTTAGTCACGTGGTCACATTTGATTGAGTTCCTTAACTAGTGACAAGGTTCAATGGCAGTTAAATAAGCCATAGCTTCAGGGTTTATACTACCCATGTCTTCCAAACACTTCTTGAACTCATGCTTGTCACCAATTTTACTAGCTTTCCAGAAGAGCTTCCTCTTCTTTTGTCCACTGTATTTAGTACTGAAATTGGCATAAATATGCCTTGCACAGAACCTGTGTCAAACATGAAAAGTGAAATTAATATATGAATTTTAAAGAAAAGAATTCTAATTGCTGCAAGTGATTGAAATTAATACCTTACGCTTGCCTTTGGCCAATACATCTTCAAAGCCCCAATTACACCCTTCTACCTGTCACTCATGAAGCAAATAGCTCTATCTTCTAGGTACTTCAAGAAACAACGCAGTTGCCGCAAAAACCAGGGCCAACTTAGTAATGTTTCACCTTCACAAATGCAGTAAACTAGAGGGTACAATCCAGAGTTTAAATCTAATGCAACTACTGAAATAAGAACTCCTTCATAAGGCCTTTTCAAATGGCATCCATCAATACCGATGAAAGGCCGGCAACCCTCTAGAAATCCAATCTTCTGAGCTTTAAAACTGACAAAAATCCTTTGGAAGATGGTGGTGTCTATCTGAAGATGAAAATAGGCAGCCGAACTAGGGTTGCATTGTTGCACCATCACTGCATACCCCTTTAAATGAGAAAAAGACCATGTATGCTCTTTAAGCAGCACCTCCAAGGCCCTCTTTTTTGCCTTGTACAACCGCCGAGTGTCAATACTGACATTGAATTGATCTCTCAATAGATCAGACATCACCCCATATTGAATGCTAAGATTGTTCTTTATAAGAACCTCAAACTTACTTGCAATCCACTTTGACCTTGCCTCTTGACTTTTATAAATTCGATGACAGGTATGGTCATTGTTGTAAGTCTTCACTTGCATAGTTGTCTCATCACCAATAATGGAAGCATGTAGCCTCCATGGACAATTTGCAGAAAGGCATGCCCAAGTAAGCCTATTCTTATCATTTTTTATCTTCTTGAAATTAAAACCCCCATGAATTGCATAATATGTCAACAACTCCCTCAATGTATACACACTGTCATGTGTCTACCCTACCTCGAACCTAATTGGAGCTCCTACAAGTTTCTTGAAGGGTTGCTCTTCATCACTGTTGCAAGTTTAGAATCACTTCCTTCAACATCAGAGTCACTAAAGAACTCATCTTCACTGTTAGATTGGTAACCTTCAAACAAATCATTATTACCAATTTCATCTGGCATCTCACCCACGGATTCAGGAACCTCAGGTAGAGGTGGGCATTGATTGGACCGGTTCGGTTTTCTATAGAACCGATAAAAAACCGATAAAGTTCGGTTTTTAAAAAGTGAACCGATCCAATCAAATTGACATTTGTCAACTGATCAAAAACCAACCGAATTGGACCGGTTCGGTTTTTTCGGTTTTTTCGGTTTTGGGCCTAATGGGCCAAATTTTTGGACTTATTCAATTACATGGTTTTTTCCATATATTGGGCATATTGGAATGAATTTGGCTAAAATAAAAAATAAATACACAGTCCACATCTTAAAATAAATACACAGTCCACATATTGGGCCAACCTGATTTTCAAAATCACAATCTTAAAAACGACTCTTCACAACATGATGAGCAGTCCACATAGTGAAAACAACACTTCCTCATCTTAAAGCAATAAAAACAGCACTCCACAGCATCACAATCCACAGTCCACAGTCCACAGTCCACAATCCACAGAAGATGAAAAGAAGGAAGACGAAAATTGGATTGAAGGGAGTAGTTTTATTCAATTCTTGCCACCATTTTTGCAACAACATCAATGGATCCATTTTCTTAAAGTCCTACTTCTGAGATGGAACTAAGAACATACATGCTTATCATGTAGACAACATAACTGTACTGGGAATATTGTTGATGACAATAAACAAATGCTACTAAAAAAAATATATTAAAAAGAAAACTAGTGGAGTGTGAATCTGATAATATTTACCGATATAAAACACAAGGCGGACTTTCTATAGGATCTCCGTGAATTCTGCATATAAAATTTTTAAAAAGACTTGAAAAGGATACAAATTTTATATCATAGATAATTAATCAAATCAAAATAAGACCTTGTGCATATACAATATCACTAAAAAGAAGAGGAATCGAAGCTTACCTGGTGCGAAATCGAGAATATTGATGCGAAATCGACGACGGCCGGCGGAAGATGGTTGATCGACGACAACCGGCGGAGATGGCTGATCGACGACGAGCAGCAGGCGAACGACGAGCAGCAAGAGATGGCTGAGACTGGGCGTGGTGTGGTCGTGTGGCTGCTGTCTGGTGAACTGAAGAAGTGAAACTTAGATTAGGTTTAGGGTTTTTTTTATATGCTACATTACCGGTTCAGTTTACTGGTTTTAGACATCAAACCAAATAAAAACCGGTTTAGTCGGTTTTTTTAAAAAGCCAACCGAACTGAACCGATTTTTCAATAAAAACCCGAAAAAAAACCGGTCCAACCGGTTTGATCCACTGGTTCGGTTCGGTTCGGTTGGCCGGTTTTTTGCCCACCCCTAACCTCAGGTATGACTGCTAATTCCCTCAAATCAGGAACCCAACCCATTTCCTCAATTTCAGCACCCAAATCAACACCTAAACCCACTACATCAGTCTAATCACCTAACCCATCTACAACAACATGCTCATTCTCTTCAACATCATCATTATCTCCATCAAAATAAGAAAAAATATGTTCCTCAAAACCACTAAAATCGACATCATTCAGGTCTGTCATGAACTTAGGCTGTTGGTTGGGAATGTCAGAAGATGAGGTTGCAGGTGGAATTAGGATATATGGCATATTTTCTATTTCAAACATAATTTTCATTTCTTTGTGCTCACTAAAGCTCCTAAACACTTCTAAAAGGTGACTATCACTAGTCACCACCTGCTTCTCAATTGACCAAGGCAAATAAACCCACACACGGTACTCATCAGTAGGAACCTCATGACTACTAGTTTCTTTTTCAGATAAAGTATGCAAGGGGACTATCATACTTATGTGCTCACCATTACAGGTACCAAGTTCTACAACCCTAGTGTCTATAGTGACATATATTCCGAATATATCATCCATTTAAACACTACAAAGCATCAGGAATAAAAATCAATCACCAAAGGGAAGAAAAAAAAAAAAAAAAAAACCATAATCAGTTAATGTAAAACATTTAAAACCTCTAAAATATATCATTCAATGTAAACAAAACCCTAATTTACTGAAAACAAAACCAAAACAACATAGTCACCCTCATTTTAAACATTTTTAATGTTAATCATCAAGTAATCAATGAAACAAAACATAATCATCATAACAACACATACATGCAAAGAATCATACGTATCAAAAACAATAATTAAAAATAAATTTTCTAAACCTTTCATGCAAAAAAGAAAAAACGTTTAAATCATAACATTCAAAAACAAACCAAAACACAATTTTAACACAACCAAACCCTAAATTACTGACAAGACAACCAAAGCAACATATTAAATTTTTTTTTTTTTTTTTTTTTTTTTTTTTTTTATTACGTTTTTCATGTTTATCAACCACCCAAACATCAATTACACTATCAATTTGACATGCAGCAACACCAAACCAAAAACCCTCAAATTTCATAACACAAAAACCCTAATTAGTTAAGTTTAACAAAAACGAACACATCAAAACACAACCATGCATCCAAATTCACCTAGAAAAATAAAAAACAAGAACTAGAAATTTGAACAAACCCTCGCAACCAAAACAACCGGTTTGCTTATCAAATCTTCCTGCTTTCAACAACCCTTTATCACTACTGACATATAACTAAATTAACCCTAAACGAAACACAAATACAGTCAAGAAATAAAAGTTTTGAAGAGGTTATAGGTGATTGTAGGGTTGGTTTTGGCACGAAATGGATTGTGGGAAGAACTGTCAAAGAGGGTTTTTTGGCTTCTTTGTCTCTAATATTTTCTTTGGGACCACGACAAATATATATATAGTGGAGAAAGTAAATGTCTGGTAGGTGGAACAATGAGGTGGCATCGCCCCCTCCACTTGTTTTTATTTAAATTTGTTTTATTTTTAGTTAAAATTTTGAATTGTCTGAAATAACCTTCACCTGATGCCCCCACAAGGTAAAAGACGTTTGTGCCCTTTAATGTTAACGGTCAATGTCCGATTTGGA
Organism: Acer saccharum; assembly: GCA_030490815.1. Classification (NCBI taxonomy): domain Eukaryota; kingdom Viridiplantae; phylum Streptophyta; class Magnoliopsida; order Sapindales; family Sapindaceae; genus Acer; species Acer saccharum. The sequence goes on from CM059875.1 coordinate 18,987,741, forward strand.
CAATAAAGGTGACGGAAGGGGGCTTTTTAACATTAGTTTGATTTAGGGGGGAAATCGGCCAATATGCCGAAACCATGTCTCTGTTTTAACAATAGGGTAAACCTTAGGGGGGAAATTGGAAATATCCCATTTGTTTTGGCTATCAATAATATGTTCTCCTATTATGTTTTATTCATTTTATAATTAGATCTTGCTCTTATGTAATTAATTGAGAATATCACTTGTTGATTGCAATATTGGTAGTATTTATTTGTGATAAAATTGGTTAAGAATTGACACCCTTAATTGATTGTAGCTCATAGTGAATAGGATAGGTTAATTGGTGGATATATCAACCCCGATTACCTAGACCATTGATTGTAATTAACCGATCTCCCATTATCCCCTCTCTCTAAATATCATAGGAGAGAAATTTTGGTGGGAAGTGGTTTGGTTTTGTTTCGACGGCCAAACCACATTTACGAATACAATCGGTCTATAATAGTGAGAACGGTTCCTTAATGAAGCCATCTATACATTGCCTAATATCCATTGGTGACTCTATCAATTCCTTAGTTTCACTTTAATTGATTAATCTATATTTCTTATCTAGATAGTTGAGTATTCTATTTTTCATATCACTTTTATTTGCTCTCTTGTTATCTTGTGTTTGTTTGTTATGTTTGTTTGTTAGTTATTAAGCCAATCACTATCAATCCAACCTATGATTTACATTTATGCAATTAGATTAGCTAAGATTAGTTAATCACTTCAATTGTCAATACCATTCTCTGTGGACGAATCCCTTGCTTACCATTTTACTAATTTCATATTTTCAGTGTGTGTAAATGGTGAAAATTCGGTTTCAAATACAAACATAAAACATCTTTTTGTTGAGTAAAAAATGGCCTCTTCAGCAATACCGTTTTGCTGTGCACTGTAACCAGCTATTAATTGATTCCATATTCCTTCATTTTTGCCATAATCTTCAAACTCTTTTGAGGTATATTCACCTCTTATGTCATTGTGTATGACTTTAATCTTCTTTCCGCTTTGTCTCCCAACAAAAGCTTTAAATTTCTTGAACACTACAAAGGTCTTTGACTTTTCCTTAAAAAAATACACCCAAGTCATATGCGAAAAGTCATTAATGAAGATAAGAAAATACCCGTGTTCATTTAAAGAAGGATTCCTCATTTTGCCACATATGTCTGTGTGAATAAGCTACAATGGCATTTTTGCTCTCCATGAACTTTGTTTAGGAAATGAAGCTCGCTTATGTTTTCTAGAAATACAATCTTCACACGAACTCATCTTGGTTTCTATTTCAAAAAGCCCCATTACCATGTCTTTTTGCTTCAGCAACTTCAAGCCATTAAAGTTTAAATGGCAGAATCTCTTGTGCCAAAGCCAAGTATCTTCAGTAACTTGACTTCTAAAAGACATAGCTCCATAATGAAATTCAAGTGGAAAGCTTCTATTGCTTCTCATTTTAATGCTGGCAATGACCCGATCTTTATTCTTTCGGTCAAAGATCTTGCAAGCATTATTTTCAAAACACACATGATAACTATACTCAACTAGCTGCATAATACTTAGTAGATTATGTTCCAAATCAGAAACAAGCAAGACATCTCGAATATATCTTGGGCCTCTCTTAGTTTCAATTAATATGGTTCCTTTTCCTTTTGCTTCTATAATGGAACCATTGCCTAATTTTACTTTTGATCTCACAGTAGTGTCAATGTCCAGAAATATTTTGTTATCTCTAGACATATTATTACTACACCTACTATCAAGATACCAAATATTATCTTTCACATCAGTAATTGCTTGAGAAGCATAAAATAAATTTGCATTATCATCATTTTGTTCTTCTAAAAAATTAGCATGATTATTTGCCTTAAATCTGCAATTTTTCTCAACATGCCCAAATTTCTTACAATGATAACATTTTGGCTTCCCAGGATGCCAACATTTTGAAGTATCATGATTTGTTTTCTTGCAAATTTTACAAGGAGGCCTAGAGTTATTAAAAGCCTTACCTTGGTTATTTCTTTCTTCTCTTTTGCTCGAGTCATCCTCCTTTGCTGAATCTGATCTCTTCGAATCACTGACGGTATCCTTCTTCTTTGAGAATGGTTGAGACTTGAGATTGAGCTTGGATTGAAGTGCATTCTCAACAAATTGATCATTGTTCCGTAGCCTTCTTTGTTAATGAGAGAGGAGAGAACTCATTAACTGTTGCATTGATAGAGTGCTGAGATCTTTAGACTCCTCAATGGCAACTACAATATATTCATATTTCTTAGGTAGGCTGATTAAAATTTTCTCAACAATTATTTGATCAGCAATGTTTTCTCTATAAGTCTTCATATGGTTGACAACATCAATAACTCTAGAGAAATAAACCTTCATGCTCTTAGAATCTTTCATTCTGAGATTTTTGAATTCCCTCCTAAGATTTTGGAGCTTGATATCAATTTCTTTTTTGCTACCTTGAAACATCTATTGAAGAATTTCCCAGTCTTCTTTCACTTTAGTAGCACCCATAATTCTTGGAAAAATGGCAAGAGAAACTACATTATGAATTTTAAAGAGAGCTTTAGCATCATTTATTCGATTTGTTTCAAGAGCCTTTTTTTTTGCTCATCAGAAAGTTCAACTCCATCAGCTGGTTCAAAGAAGCCTTTGAAACTAATAATGCACGGTGTGTATAAAACTATTTAGGGGGGGTGAATAGATTTTAAACCCTTTTTACCAATTTTCGCGATTAGTCAAATTTATGAAAATACCCCTATCTAGTCAATTCAATAAATCAAGTGTAATAAGTGCGGAATTATAAATGACACTTGATTTTTACGTGAAAACCTTCAACAAGGAAAAACCACAAGCTGTTATGTGCGCCACACACGAATCTCGAATCCACTAATTTCAATAACGTTTACAACCACGGTTGACCTCAACCTCTAACAGTCAATAACCCGTTACCACTACTCTTAGGCCTGAAAAAGTGGACCTAGTCCAATTTCTTGTGGCCTAAGCAACCTTAGCCACAAGACTTAATTCTCAATGAAGAGATTAAACAACCTAAGTGAATATGCAAAGATATCCAAATCTGCAATTAATGCTATGTTACACTAAATGCTTATGTAGGATTATAAAATGTCAATTAAATCAATCCTAGATATTAATTGCTATATGACATGGCATAAAGCATAGCTATGTGAGATATGTCAATCCTAGGGATAGCTATCAAAATACAACACTCAAACATTCAACACACAATCTCAATTTCCTATGTAGAAATTACTCTAAGAACATACAAGTAATAAAATAGATAAATTTGCTAAGTAAGAACACTAATTATGTAAGATAATAGTGAACAACTTACCATAATATGTGTGTAGAAGAAGACTTATGCACTAACACATACTAGATGATCCTAGATGATGCTTAGATGATGATTTATGCATGTGGAAATGTGTTTAGAGAATTAAAGATGGAATCTTTATGGTTTTTCTCTCAAGTCTCTCTCAATATCTCTTTAGGTTTCTTGATGTTGAAGAGCTCAATTAAAGAACAAGAGATAGAGGTATATTTATAGAGAGTAAGAAAGGTTGGGTGAAATGACAAAATTGCCCTAACTTTCACGGGCTAAATCTGCGATCAGGGGCAGCAGTTGTGAGGGCGCCGAATTGGACGTAACGTTTTGGTCCCAATTTTGCGCCCTTATTCTACGGTCCCTTAACGTAGAACCCAAAGGCGTAGAATGGACCAGGTCTTTTGGTCTAGATTCTACGGCCTTGTTCGGCGGCCTGTGTCCGCAAAACAATGGCGCATTTTTTACCAGATATTTTGGTCACAAAAATGTAGCCCTAATCAGCGGTTCTTGGCCGCATAACCAGGGCATCGAATTCTCCTAGAAGACAACTTCCAAAACAAGTTCAATGAGGACGAGCATGGAGGATTTAAACAAACAACCACACACACAAAATATAACAAAGAAGTGCAAGTGTGGAAGTGAAGAGAATGCACAATAGCAATGAACATGTATGTAATCATGTCAAATAGTGTGTCAACTAAATCTCTTCAAAGAAAACTAAGCACTAGATGTATACCTTTGGAGTGCTTATCACCTTGAGGTCTTAAGAGGGTCTTGAACTTGATCATCAATCACCTAAGCTACCCTTACAATTCAAACCTCAATTGTGGTTTGTCACCGAAATAAACCAATCAAACTTTGAGGAGCTTACAGCCTTTGTCAACAATACTCCACAACCCTTCAGCCAACAGTAGAGTCTTCATTTTCATCTTCCAAAACACGTAATTTTCTCCTCCAATACTAGTAGAATTGAGTGCGACGAATCAACAAATTCCCTAACAAGAGACACCATGTTGCAGTTGTAATTGCAAAGACCCAGAAAATTTGGAACACTGATGACAGATCCAAAGGATTTCAAACACTATTCACAAGACCCATATGAATTCGAATACTGCTATGATATCAATCTATTAAAAACAAAGGAAATTGATTTTATTGTGATTTGAGTTGCTACAGTAGAGCTCAAGCTTTCATATATTGAATTTTTTTAAAAAAATTTATTTATTTATATTTTTTTTACAAAGAGTTCTATAGACTCTTATATCTATAGTTGACAAAAGACACTTCTAGACATCTGGATACTACATAGAAAATACAAAATCCTTCTTTTACTACAATACTACACAATACTTTAATTAATTTTAAATTCCAGATATTTCTGGAAGTGCATTAACTTCCAACATTATATACTTAATTTTAGTTTGTTATAAATGTTAATATAAATAATAATTAAATGAAAACAAATATAAATTAAACAAGATCATTAAATAATAAAAGGGATATAATTGGAATAAATTTGATTGAATAAGGGTAAAACTATGATTAAACAAACTTTTAAATAATAAAAAGGGATACAATTGGAATAAATTTTATTGAATAAGGGTCAAAGTGTGATTTAACTAAACTATCAGGATTTAAAAAAATAAATAGAAGAAAGACACATTTCCATGTCAAATGAACAATGTTGTTCCAGATCTAGCATAACACTATAGAACAACCCATTTTGATGGAGAAAAATGGAGTTTGATTGGAGAGAGTTTTTTGCTTCAAATTGGTGTTTTGCTTCATTTTAGAGTTAGGTTGGAGATGGCCTAATGTAATGGGTGTCGATATTGCCATCGATAAATATGATTTGTACATCTATATTTTATTGAAAATTTTAATTACAAAAATATCCCAACACAAATTAACCAATAAAAACATATTAATTTAATTAAAAATACATCAAATACTATGTATACCCATTAATTGCACTCATCATATTTTAAACTATATTAAACTCTTTATTTAAAAAAGAAAAGAAAAAGAAAGTGCATGATAAATCTTAATTAAACCCTAAATCTATTCCAAATATCAAAATTTCACCATTAAAAAAAAAAAAAAAAAAAAAAAGCCTATTATAAAACCTAATTAAACCATAATTCTAAACCCTAATTCTTTTCTTTTTTTTTTCAATAAAATAAAATAAAACCCTAATTCTATTTTGTACGAAACTCTTTGTTTTCTTAAAAAATTATCAACACTTTTTTATTTACATTTGAGAATGATTTTTAATACATTAATTAATCTATGATGAAGAAATATTTTTTAAAAATGAATTTCGATGATGAAATTGATGCGTTATTGCCTTATTCTATTGTTGGTGCATAACTTGACATTAATTGATTCAACTGATTTAGAAAAAATTCTTTAAATTTATAGCATTCATTGCTTCACCACTTTTGGGACAAGCATCAACTTAAAAATTTGAGTTTAAATGACACCAAAGTATGGTGATGGAAAAAAAATACCCTTTTTATCTTTGAATTTAATTTTTCAAAAACCTCATTAATGGAGTTTGAACAGACCTCCAATCGAGGTCGATGAAGAACTTAAAAAAATAATAATAATAATAATTGGGGGTGTAATGTAAGTTCCTTAGTTGTTATTGGTTTATTTCTGTGACAAACCATTAATAGAGTTAATGTTGTAAGGGTAGATTTAGGTGATTGGTCTTGATCGTGATCAAAGCACCCTCCATCATCCCCAAAGCTTCAAGAGTAAAGAGCTACACAGGTATAACACTTGAATTGTACTATTGAAGAGATTAGGTGCACACACACTCATGACATTCATTTATGTTCTTTAAATGTTATTTATGTGTGCCTTTCACCATTCACACACTTTCACATGTTGCATTTAGGTTAGTATGTTTGACCACATGAGAAGGCCTCTTTTTTCTCATTGTCGCGGTCTTAGTGTCGTCGTGGTGAACCGCGAAAAACCTTCTAGTGGTTTTCACGGTCCAAGTGCCGTCTTGGACCACTGCGAAAAACTCTCCAATGGTTTTCGCTATTGTTGTGTCGTCATGGAGAACCGCAACAATTGGCGTGAAGTTTTTCTCTAGCAGTTTTCGTGGTCCATGTGTCGTCATGGACCACCACGAAAAAGGGATCACGACTTTTTGACGACGATTTAGTTGCCTTTGTCACAGCGAATTGTCGTCTTGATCAACTGTGAAATTGGGACCACGACAATCCATTTTTGGCCAAAACGATGTAGTTTTGATTGCCCCTTATTTAAAGCCCAAGATACTTTCTTGTTCATTAAGAACTCTAGATTTTAAACTCCTTAGAGAGAAAGAATAGAGTTCCTTGAGAAAGAAATCACCAATTGTGTTTTTAACTTTCCAACCCCAAAATCCATGGGCATATGACATCTTCAAGCATCTTCAAGCATGGTTTCATAGGTTTCATCACTTGATAAGTTAGAACAAACACTCATCTTTGTTTATTGTTCTTCTTAGTCAAGATATCTGATTTATTGCATATTGTTTGCAAAGACTTCATCTTAAACTCATATTCTTTGAAGTAATATTGATTGATTGGGGTTGATTAATAGCTAGCATGTTTGGTTGCATTTTCTTCATCTAGCTAAGTCTACTTGTATGTTCATTTAGACACCTTTGATAACTAGGATTATTATATTGCATTTCTATCTTTCTAGTTAAGCATATCGTGTGTTGCATGTCTTGCACTATATTGCATATAGGACATTTTTACATGTTCACTTAGACATTGATTTTTTTTCATTATAGTCCAAGTCATGTGACTATATGTGGTAGTTGCACAAACATTGTCAAGCCCCACTTTTAAAGGCCTGTGAGTAGAATAGTTTGTGTTACCAGCCTTGAGAAGAGTGACAAGTGTAAGTTCCTCAAAGTTTGATTGACTTATTTCTTGGACAAACCACAGTTGGGGTTTGATGTAAAGGTAGCCTAGGTATTGGTGATCAAGTTCAATGGCCCTTTCAAGTCCTCATGAGAAGAAGCACACCAAAGGTAATTTCTTGTGCTTACTTGCTTTGAAGAGATGTAGTTGCACACACTCACAACTCATGCATATTTCCTTCTTATATGTTGTGTATTTTATATGTGTGCATTCATGTACATTGATCTCTCTTCATGCATGTTTTAATTGATTGCATCTTGTTCATGACATTGCCATGACATGTTAGGCATTAAGATGCATTCACTTCACTTTTCACACTTGCACAAATTGCTCATGATTATACTAAGTGTGAATTGAATTTGAAAAGAGAAAAATTCTCTTTGACCGCTGCCTGTACAGCCCCTGGTACATGTGCATGGGCAACGGTCCATGTCAGGTTGAAAAACCTGATGCTTTTACGCTATGCTTACTGCGGCCAAGACATATGCCTCTAGGGCGATCTCCATAGCGGTTGAAAGCAGAGCTTTCACGCTGTGCATATCGCTGCGTAGGCACTTACACGCGCAGTGGTATGGGGAGCAGTAATTTGGCCAAAATGTTTTAAAAAAGTGACCAAAAAGACTATGCTTTGAAGAGACCACCTATATAAGTGTCACTTATGTCTCTAGGTCATTTTGAGAGAGTTCAAACAGTTTTCTTACTTAGAACATTTTTCAATAAAGAAAAAATTCACAAGAACTCACCTTTAAACACTCAAAGCTATTCATTTGTGCATCAAAGTTCATCTTGCATCATCTATGACTATATAGGATGTATCCATGTATGGTTTTGCTACATCACATGTTGCTTGGTAAGGTTTTCACTAATTTCATCTAATCTTAGTATATTTCTTAACAAATCATCTCTTTAATTACTTGTATGTTTTTAGATCATATGCTAAATACAAGATAGTGATTGTTTGTGGTGTTTTGATTGAGTGTTGTATTATGATAGCTATACCTAGGATTGCTTAATCTTATATAGATTTGCTTTATGCCATGTCATATAGCAATTAATATCTAGGATTGATTTAATTGTCATCTTATAATCCTATATAAGCATTTAGTGTAACCTAGCTCTATTTGCATATTTGGATATCATATATATTCACATAGGTTGTTTAATCTCTTCATTGAGAAGTAAGACTTGTGGCTAAGGTTGCTTAGGTCACAAACACTTGGACTATGTTCACTTTTATAGGCCTACGGGTAGTAGAGGTGGGTTAGTGACTGTAGGGTTTGACGTGGTCAACCTAGGTTGTGGACACCTTTGCAATTAGTGGATTCGAGGTTCGTGTGTGGCGCACATAACGGCCCGTGGCTTTCCTTGTTGAAGGTTTCCACTTAAATATCAAGTGTCATTTATATTTCCGCACTATTACACTTGATATATTGTTTTGACTAGATTGAGGTTATTTTCGTAAAATTGACTAATCGCAAAAATTTGGTTATATAACTTGTTAAAATCTATTCACCCCCCTCTGTATTATATATAGAACACACCAATATTTGTTTCAATAAGGATGTCAACTTAGGTTGTAAACAAATATTCAATTAGTGGAGTTTTATGTGACTAAGTGGCTAGAGAGGCTAGTCTCGTGGGTTTTTCCCTGTTAGACGGTTTCCCACGCAAAAATCAAGTGTTATTTAATTTCCGTACTTACATTTGATTTTTGCTGTTATTTTGAATTGGTTTTTGTGATTAATCTTAACTAATCGAAAAGCTTAGTAATTAATCGATTAACAACTAATTCACCACCTCCCCATGTTGTTTATACACATATTAGGGCAAAAAGTCTTGGGTGCCCAATCGAAACTTTTTTCCCTGCCCTAATTTTTTTTATTTTATTTTATTTTATTTTTTTTTTTTTTTTGGCATTTCCATCAGTAAGTCCCAGAAAGACTAAAATAAGGTTTCAGAAATACCAAAATAAGGTTGCATTTGATTTTCCGTTTGAAGACTAAACAATGACTGAAAATTGAAAACTAAATAACATGTTTGATTTTTTTCACTGAAAACTGAATATAAGTTATAAGTTGTTTGTTTTTTTAAGTTACAAATATCTGAAAATAAATAATTTTACATCTATGCTCTTTCAACCATTATCTGTTATATATTTACATTTTAATATATTTTAGACAACTAAAAATAGTAATTTAATAATATATTAACAAATTTATAAAATAAAAAAATGTCAAATAAAATATAAACCATTAAAGTATAAATGAAAAGATAATTGAAGTTTAATTTAAGAAATAACAACATGTTAGAATAAGCCACTAAGAGCATCTCCAATGCAAATATGTATTTTGAGAAAATTGAGTGCCACATAAGATAGATAATTAAAAATTTAGAAAAACTCTCTCTAATGCAATTATCTAACTTCAATACGGAGATGATGTGGTAAAAAAAAAAGTTAGAGAATATGAAGTTGAGTTTCTAATTCTAGAAACTCTCCTAGAAATGCTAACTAAGATTTCTAACTTTTTCCACAAATAATATTAAAGCTCATTTAATTGTAAAATAAAAGAGGAGAGAGAACAAAATAATTGTTTTAGTGTGATTTGTCATAAAATGAATGCATATTTGACTTTAGATAATTGCATTGGAGAAGTGAATATGCATTTCTCCAAAAAAAAAAAATCGAAAGTGGGTCCATAATGAATAGAAATGTTGGTGTGGCACTATTTAGAAACTCAAAAATATATATTTACATGGGAGATGCTCTAATAATGTGTATGATGATTATATGTGGAATTACAATAATATAATTATACATTTATAATGAAATCTGTATGCTCTATCAATGTGGACATACCATATAAATATGCCACAAACAGACAAAATTCAATTATATATATGTAAATCAACAAAATATTGGGAGTATCTCATCTAGGCATATAGAGATGATATCGTGGTGCCTGCTACACATGTAAAGTGCATGTAGTTTATGGTTAAGTTGGTTTTAGCTTGTTTGCCAAATAGGTTAATTTTTTTTTTCTTAGAGTGCTAATTTTCCCCAATCACATAATATAAAACTAAGGGGGGTGTATTGGTTCAAGATTTTATTAGACAATTTGGGAAAGTAAAAGTCTAGTGGTATTGGATTGAGACTTTTTAATAAGTTAGATAAGTCCGGTGGTATTCGATCAAGACTTTTAAGATTTTTTTAAAAAGTTCATATTGTCTTGTGGTATTGGATCTAGACTTTTAAGACTTTTTTAAAAAGTCTATATTGTCTTGTGGTATTGGATCTAGACTTTCAAGGGGCAGCAAATTGTCTGGTGGTATTGGATTGAGATCAAGATTTTTAGGATTTCATGACAAAATGGATTTTCCAGACTTTTTAGTGATATGTATAAATAGCTTGAACCCAAAATTGTCTTGCCCTCTCCCTCAATACTTTCCAGACTTTTCTTTCTTTCACTCTCTCTCTCTCTCTCTCTCTCTCTCTCTCTCTCTCTCTCTCTCTCTCTCTCTCTCTCTCTCTCTCTCCCTATTTGTGTTTCAATTTTCAAGCTTTCAAAAAACAGAGCATTCTGTTTCTTCACTCTACTTCATAAAACAACCTTTAATGGGTGAGTTCTTGTTTCAGATTTCTCAATCTCAACAGCTGTTTTTTTTTTTTTTGGGAAATTTTAGTTCAAAAGTTCGAGTTCAAAGTTTGTCTCCCTTTGTTTTGATTTTGTTGTTGTAGAATTGAGTTTTAGTGAAGAAAGACCGTAGTGTTGAACATGGCAATAACAGTGGTGATGTTGTACATAAACTAAAAAAAAAAAAAAAAAAACTAATTTTCTTTTCTAAATTTTTAGGGTTTGTCACATGATTTGACTTAAGGGCTGTTGTCTTGGTGAGATTGAGTAATAAAACAGTAAATAGGATTTAGAGGACAAACAAATAAGTTAAAATGAGTATCAATTTTAAGGTTAATTTCAGTGTTAGATGGGATGTAGAATAAACTAATAATTTTTACTTTTTAGTAATGGGTGTAGGAAGCTGACGGGTGTAGTGAGAACTTTTGTATGGGTGGCAATAGAGCCTCTCTAAATGCAAGAGATTAAAAGGTTGGTTTGGTGTGCGAGATATGATAGAATTATTTTCATAAGATTGGATTGAATGAGATAAGATTGGTCTAAAATTAGTGATGTGATGTTTGGTGTTGTATGTGATTTGATTAAAATAGTCATATATTTTGTTTGGTGCGGTGAGATTGGAAAAAAGAAATAACTTTTCATTCTTTGGTCATTCTCAAGCTGTTATATTGTTAATCCGTTAAGAAGAGATACCAACATTTTTCAAAGACGACTATTTTTGGGTCTTTGAGTTTGTCTTATTTAAATTTGTGTTTTGCTACTTCGTAGTAATGGAATTCTTGAGCATCTCTTTGCTTCTTCTATAGCTGCTTCAGCTTGTTTCTGCACAAACGGTCACCGAACCAGTTGAAGGTTATGTGTTGGTTGGTGACATTTTAAAATTTTATTACTTCTCATCATAGCTTATACATGTTTCTCATTCAATTTTTGTTGTTCAGTGACTACCCTCAACAAAATTATAAAGCACTGGAACTTGGGAAAAAAATTGAATACTACAATCGACTCTTGAAAGTCCATATTTTTAAAAGTCTAAAAAGTCTTTAAATAAAGTCTAGATAATCCAAATAGTCTATAAATAAAGTCATAAGACTCTTTCAGAATCCTAAAAGTCTAGTCCATATAATCATAATAATCCTAAAAGTATAATCCTAACAATCATAATAATCCTAATAGTCTTGTAAATCCATAAAATCCTTGCACCATAAAATTGTCTATTAAAATTCCAATCCAATACACCCTCCTAATTATCAAATTATGAGAAAAAAAAAGTCCTTACCAGAAAATGAATAAAAGTCGAAATAGGTTTGAATACAATTAAAAAAAAAACGTTGATTTCAAACGGAGATTTTGGAGTCTTAAAAAACTAGGTTTTATGGCAGCTAAAATTATTTAAATCATGAGAAGAAAAAATATATTAATATGGTTAAGGGTTTTGAGAGAAAAGAAAACTAGAAATTATATAAGATTTATGAGGATAAATTTGGAAGTAATAAATTGATATATATTCAGTTGATTTGTTGTTAAGTGAAAAGTAAAAAAATTTCACTTTTAATAATTAGTGATTTTAGGAGCTCATTCAGTGATTTTATCACTTAAAAAATCAAACGAAACAACTTAATGATATACATTAAGTGTCATTAAGTATTTAGTGAAAAAATCAAACAGGCCCTAAGTTTTGGAGACTTAGGGGTTGTTTGTTTTTTTGCCTGAAGACTGAACAGTCCTTAATTTTTTTAAAGACTGAATAGAGACTGAAATTTGAACTTGAATGACATGTTTGTTTGTTTTTTTTTTTTTTTCCTCACATCCGAATGTATTGTCAACACGATTGTTTTTTTAAAATAAAATTAAATGAAAATAAGTAATTTTACATTTATACCCATGTTAAAAATTATAAATATAATATGGAATAAAAACAATCTAAAAATAATAATTATATAGAACACATATGATCATGATCTTCTTCTTCGATTACAAACAAACTTCATTTTTACTAAGAAAAGAAAAGGTTTTTTTTTTTTTTTTTTTTTTCAAAAAATAAAAGGGGTAGCAGGAAAATTCACACTAAACACTCTAAAAAAACAATATATAAATACATCACCCTAATGTCATAATAAAGTATTGATATTAAACACCAAAATGAGAAGTGATTAGGGTTCTTTTTTATTTTTAAAGCTATTTAAAATAACAAATATATATATAATTATGATGAAATTGGAAATATGTTATATATGAGTGATAATATTGGAAGAAAAGATTTTGGATTGAATTTAATACAAGTGGAATTGGTGGAAAATATCACCTTTTTAAACTGATTTGGTGACAAAGTTAGTGCTTTAATAAGTTAATTAAAAGGCATCTATTATGGTGAACTACCAAAATTGCCCTTAGATAATCATTTATGTTATTCTCTTTGTACTTTTCTCTCTCCACACTTCCAACAAAAACGACAATAGTGTTGACTCAGTAACTCTCTCTCTCTTTCTACAAATAAAAGTTCGAGGTTCAAGGTTGCCTCGACTTTCTTCTTCAACTTATAAAGGAGAGACGTGCTTCAATACAAGAAGGCAATATTTCTTGCAAATACTTCTTTTAATTTGTTCACATTTTCATTTGTTCCTTTTCATCTGTTATCCGAGTCTTTTGTAAACTTTAAGCCATTTTGAGAATTTTGGATCTTTGAGACTTTGTAAGCTCTGTCCGAGCTTTTTAAACTTCTCTCTGAGCCTTTTCATGTAATCACTATCCGAGCCTTTTCAAGTGTTGTCCGAGCCTTTTCATGTCTTCTCCGAGACTTTTAAAGTCTTCTCTGAGAGTTTTCAATGAATCACTATCCGAGCCTTTTCAAGTCTTGTCTGAGCCTTTTCATGTCTTCTCCGAGACTTTTAAAGTCTTCTCCGGGAGTTTTCAATGAATCACTATCCGAGCCTTTTCAACTCTTGTCCGAGCCTTTTCATGTATTCTTCGAGACTTTTCAAGTCTTCTCCAAGACTTTTCAATGAATCGCTATCCGAGCCTTTTCAAGTCTTTTCCGAGCCTTTTCATGTCTTTTTCATTCCTGACAATACATGTCGCACATTTATAAGAAATGACGATGATGTTCAGTTTATGCTAGGGGAAGATCGGGTGATCCCTCAAGTATGTGTCAGTCTAACTAAGAGAACAGCTGAAGATATGATAGGGAATGATATTCCTCCTCCAGAAAATACCCAACAATTTAGATCCTTTAGCGGTAGCAACCAAGGGTTCACCCAAAGGAGTTCCACCGAAGGTGGGGAAAACATGTGTGGTGTCCCACTGGTAAGGGTCGACCATGCAGGTGTAGTTGAATCTCAATTTGGCGATATGTTTGGTTGTCGAATTGAGCAGTACAATGAGCTGTATAATTAGCAGAACCATGAGGTGGATAATGAGGCAAATAATGAACAGATTGATGATCTAGAAAATGTGGATGAAGAGCATGCACAAATTCAAAGACGTGGAAGATGTGTACAAGGAGTTGCTTGCACTGCACCGTATATGCTTGGGACTTCCGAGGTTCAGCATAATGTAACTGCATCTGATTCTGATAATGCGACAACGTGGGTTATTCCCAGAGTAGATTCATACTTGTTTGGTATTGGTAAAAGTAGCACCGTGGCAGCACAGGAATGTAGAAGCATGATTTATAAAGGTCAATTTTTTTAGAGTAAAAAGGATTTGAATAGGCTAGTTTGCCTTTTTTCAATGCGGCAGAACTTTGAATGGAAGGTGAAAAGGTCTAATAAAACAACGTTACATCTTATTTGCATCATTGACGAATGTACGTGGAAATTAAGAGCGGTGAGAAGAGATGAAGGGACTTACTCCCAAGTCATAAGTTTTGTCAACAAACACAGTTGTCCCTTGGAGGAGATTCACCATCACCACCGACAAGCTAGTGCAATCATATTCGGAGAAGTCGTTGCACCTAGACTTCAACAACATGATAGTCGTCTCATGAGTCCGAAGGACGTAATCGCCAATATGAAAACAATGTATGGCATCCAAGTCATGTACAGTAAGACACATGATGTCCTGCAATATGCATTGTCATTGACCTATGGAACGCATGAAGAAACTTTCCAACTGCTACCATCTTTTGCATATGTTCTGGAATAGTAAAATCTGACACAATCACTGACTTACAATGCGCAAACGATGGTACATTCCTCTACTTTTTCATGTCGTTAGAGTCCTCAATTAGAGGTTTCCGAAGGTGTATATGTCCTGTGATTGCAGTTGATGGTACCCATTTAAAGGGAAGATTCAGGGGTACAATATTTGTTGCAACTGCACAAGATGGAAACGAACAAGTGTATCCAATTGCTTTTGAGTACGGTGACTTAGAAAATAACCTTTCATGGGAGTGGTTTTTGGAATGCTTGAGGGGTGCCCTTGGTCATATAGATGATCTGGTTTTCATTTCCGATCGTCATGCAAGCATTGAAACAGGGATTTCTAAAGTGTTCCCTTATGCAACCCATACTATACATTTTGGTGAAAATATGAAGAAGCGATTTCATAGAAAGGATGTTGCCGACATAATGGATTCAGCAATTAGGATGTGATTGCGCCAAATATGTTGTATATTTCGGCCCTCAAATCTGTAACCTTTGTGTCATTTTCATGTGTTTTAGTGTCGCTTATGGGCTCTATGATCGTATTTGCAGGCATTTCCCCATTTCGGGTGATTAGAGCATATTACGGGACTTTCAGGCAAAAAAAGGACTAAGAGTTGCAAAAAGAGGAAGAAAAGCATCAGAGGCTACAACAGTGCAGGTCCCAACCGCATTTCACCCGCACTCGTGCCCAGACCAGAGGACCTGATTGTCGAAAACAGATATAGTGTAGGTGAGCGCGGGTCCCAACCGCACTCCACCCGCACTATTGCCCAGACTAGAGGACCTGATTGCTGAAGGATGATAAAGTGCAGGTGAGCACGGGTCATCCAACTGCACTTCACCTGCACTTCTTCTTAGATCTGGGAGTCCAAAAATCGAAGGAAATGATAAAGTGCGGGTGAGTGCGGGTCACTGACCCGCACTTCATCGCGTCAGATATCATTTTAAAGCTGATTTGTAACCTATTTTGGGGGACTATAAATAGAAAGTGTGTGTAATGTTTTTAGTATGCTTTTACACTTAGAAATTCTGAAATTGTAACTAGACCTAAGAATACATTTCTTCTCATCTCATAAACTTTCTACTCAACATCTAAGGGATTATCAAGGTGGAGATGATCTTCAAGGGTTATTCCTCTTCTTTTCTCTTATTTCCATTATTGTCAATGAGAAGCTAAACCCCTCTAAGGGAGTCTATGGATTAGTTTGTGAATAATTGGGCTTTTGTATACAAGCTTTATTTCTTTTATATATTTCTATCTTCTATTGATTTATGCAAGAGTATGAATGGATTCATTGGATTTACTTGTCTTAGATACACTCTCTTTACAAGCTTCCATTGAAACCATATCTTTGTAGGCAACTAGATATACATCATATATAGTTGTTTATTGCTCCCATGAATCGATGGGATTCTCGTAATCCCGGCTCGATAACCGCGCTCTTCATCTAACTTCAAATGGGTGACCGTTTCCATACGTCCTAGGACGGCTCTCGTGAGAGGCTTAGAAGCCTCTTCTATACACCCTAGATTGGCTATACTAGAATCGATTGAGCCCGAGATAGATACACGAGCTTAATTGCTAGGGTCTAACCAAACAACTGACACTATACACCCTAGGTTGGTTGTTTATGAGGGACCAATCACTAGTAGAAGGCTCCCTATACACCCTAGGTGGGCCCCTTGCTAGGGATAGATAGCCAACCTATACACCCTAGGTTGGCTACAATCGTCAAAACGTGCATATTTTACAAGTTTATTACATTTGTCCAAATGTTTGCTTTCTAATCCGTTAACTCCCTAGTCTCCATCATATCTATCTTTCATTACATTCATATTCATTTTTTAGTTACATTTCTAGTTTCGTTTTAAGTATTGGCTATTTCACATTTCAACATCATCAACCATGTATCTTTATTGCATTAATATCACTTAAGTATAGAATAGTTTTAGCTAAATTTCAATCTCTGTGGATGACCTTTGCTTGCCACAATACATGTGTTTTCATAACCTCTATAGGCATTGCTAGGTTACAAATATTGTTTGACAAGTGAGTTTTAAATACACACAAAACGACTTTGTCAGGACGTACAATGAATTAAATTATAACCGGCACATGGAGGAGATACGTAAGCTGCACAAGGTTGCATTCGATTATGCCATTGCTACTGATCCACACAAGTGGTCCCGCGTACACTGTCCCTAAAGAAGGTACAAGGTGATGACCACAAATGTTGCAAAATGCATAAACTCATGCCTAAAATTCGCACGGCAACTGCCAATGATGACACTAGCAGAGTTCATTAAGAATATACTACAAAAGTGGATTCACGATCGTCATACAGCAGCACGGTCCATGCGTCATCAATTGACCGACACAGCACATCTTGTGATCCTGAAACATGTCGAGACGTGCAGTTATATGACAGTAAATCCAGTTGACTGGAACATATTCTCCGTCAAACTGAAGAGAAAGCAGTGGACGGTTAACTTAGCCCTAAAGACATGCACATGCAATAAATTCCAAATTGATCATTTCTCATATTCTCACGCACTCGCAGTAGCAAGGTATATGAGATGTTACAATTAACGCTTTATATTACCCAAACGTAAATTTCATTGTTTTCATTGTTGTAAGGAGCGAAACTTAGATTTCACATCTCTTTGTGCGGACTACTACAAAAGGGAGACACTTATTGATGCATACTCGGTTCTTATTGTGCCTGTTGGCCATCCTTCTTCATGAGTAATGCCATCCGACATCGTAACGCTGGTGGTTTTAAATCCAAAGTCAAAAAGACAATCAGGTCGCCCGACGGAAAGTCGACATGCCTCGCTTCGGAGAGGACAACCACACAATCATGTAGAAGATATGGACAATCAGGACATAATAGCAGGAGATGTTCCAACACGCTTATGGTTAATGAAGGTCCCATCAGAATTGTTCCCGAGGAATACCGTCACAAGTGCAGCATCTGTCATTCAACTAGACACAACAAACAAACGTGCCCTGAGAAGGACTCTACCGTGGAATGAATGGAGCCGTTAAGGAAGGTGATCAAACATAACAAGGCAGTACAAGAGAAAGACGAATTGCCACCTAAAAAGCTTGAGATTGCTAATGTGGGAAGGCAATGCTTTTATGTTGAACTATTCGGATATATTTTTTGTTCTGAAATTGATTTGAATTTAGTTCTTCATTTTAATCGTGTTGGAATTGAATAAATTTAATTGAATAACTCAAACAAAAAATTCAAATGTTATGTACATCAACTACATAACAGAGAACAACTGTTATATACATCAACTACAGAACAAAATTAGGCAGTGAGTTGCAAACAACCTCCACGACCATCTTCTCCTGGATGGTGCCCATATCCTCTTACGTCTAGTCGAACTCCCTCATGTTTGCCAACAAGTACTTTGCCAATCTCAAAGTATGGGCACTACAGTTACCCCTGCAAATCACCACATGTACAACCGTTAGAATGGAATTTTATTGAAACCAATTGGGATAGAATAAAAATTTTGAAACAGTCATACCCCTTCTGCTGTTAGGGCACACGTGATGTATCCAGGATGGTCATCCGAAAGGGCTTCTTCAACAATTTGTACATCCTATCATCCCTCCCTCTGTTCTCGTGAAACCCGACCTGATACAACATCGAGGGTATAAACCACCGTAAGCACGCGACCTGCTCATTCTTGTGATCCCATGTAACCTCCTGTTTGAACGGGTCTAACAGGTAGATCTTCCCTTGTGTGAGGTCGACGCTGGCCAGTACCCAATGTTGTTGTCCAAGGTTGCAAGGAATCAAAACCTTGGACGACAACATTGGGTTTTTTACTTTTTAAGTGAAAAGTGAAAAGTTAGGATTTGCAATTAAGTGAAAAATCAAGATTTTTTGCTTTTTATTTTAAGTTATTTTTTGTAAGTTGTTTGACCCCTTAAAAAAAACAAACAAAACAACTTAATAATTATGATTCAGACCCATTAAGTTTCAAGTGGAAAAAACAAACGACCCCTTATTTTCCTGAATCTGAGACTTTATTTTTTGGATATTTTTTCAGATTTGTTTCTTCATTTTTTCTACTAAGACTTATTGCCCAAAAAAAAATTTTGTTTTTGCCTTCTATTTTATTCTTCATCGACTCAATTGGAGGTCGAGTTCCTTTTGACCTCCAATGGAGGTATGTTCGACTTTCATTGATGGAGGTCACTTCCATTAATGGAGGGTTTTGAAAAAAAAAAAAAAAAAGGTTCATACGAAAGGAGAGGAAAAAAGAGAGAGAAAAAGAGAAAATTAAAAAGTAAAAAAAAAACAAAGTAAAAGAATAGTGGGGGTATTTTAGTCTCACCACTTACTTTGATGTCAATCAAACGTGGGTTATTAATATAGTGTTAGTTTCAAAAGTCAAGATGGATTTGGTGCTATTTATCTCTATTCTCTCATCCTGAAATTGTTAATAAAAAAGATGAAAATTAAAATTAAAAAAATTAAAAATAAAAAATAAAAATAATAATAAAACAGGTTCCACGCATGTTTGCCTTTTCTAAGATTGTATAAAACAATTAATCTAAAATACCCCATAAAAAAAAATAATATGAATCCAGTAAAGTGAATCATAAGAAGAAAGTCAAAATCGTTCTTGACAATGTAAGTGCCTCACTTTTGATTGGCGTATTTCGTTGGCAAAATCACAATGGGGTTCTATATGTAAGGGTAGCTTAGAATGGAAGGAAACCTCATTGTGTGTTCAAGAGCTTCAAGGAAGGTAAATTACTTGACTTAACTCTATTTTGAAGAGATTTAGAATGCACACACTCACATGTCATTCATCTACTTGATTTGAATTACTTGTGTGCATTTCTTGTTTGATTCCTACTTAGCATGCACTCTTCACACTTGCACAAAATTGCATCTTGCTAGGTTTTAGGTTGTAAAGCCAAGGGGCTTTTTGCGCCCCTATTTGGCGGTCCATGATCGCAGAATAGGCCGCCGTTTTTCGGCGCCCTTGGTTCGGCGTTAAGGGGTCGCGAAAACCAGGCCACAGAAAGGGACCAGAAAGTCAAGTCTTTTTCGGCGCTCTTGATTCGGCGGTCAATGGCCGCCGATTTAGGCCGCCGTTTTATTCGGTGCCCTTGGTTCTGCGTTAAGGGGCCGTAAAACCACGCCGTCGAAAGGGACCAGAAACTCAGGTCTCATTTCGGCGCCCTTGTTCGGCGGCCAAGGGCACAGAAACAGGGCGCATAATCCTAAGTCTCGCGCGTCTGTTGGTATTCGGCGCCCTCATTCTGCGGACACCGACCGCAGAATCAAGGGCACAGATCTACTTTTTTCTGATCTTCTTTTCAAAACGACATCACTTCATTTGGATCATATATATATGTGTCTTGTGTGCCTTGGCTCATCCAAGAGAGCAAAAATTACTCATTTGAGAGCTTCTTGAGCATCTTCCACTTCAAGGCATCAAGACTTCATCTTTAAGGTTCCAAAACACAAACACCCTTCATCTTGCATCTTTCATTCATCATCTAGCATGATTCTAGGTTGATTTCATTTAGAGTTTTCAGTTTTGCTCACATGACTTGTATCTAGAACATCATTCTCATATCTATATGTTCTTGCTTTACAAGATAGCTTTTTTATCACTTGAATTGATTCAAGATTGCATCTTTATGACTTGACTTAGTTTCAAGATTGTTTTATTGTGGTTTGTGAGTTGTTTTGTGATAGATAATGCATATAGGATTTTGGTTGCTTATTTAGTATTGTTATATGCATGTCATCTAGTAATATGATATCTAGGAATGTCTAACATGTTCATCCATGCCTAGATAAGCTTAAATGTCTAACCTTGCATTTTTAGCATCTTGAGTATTTCACATATTCACCTTAGGTTGTGCTATCTCTTCACTTTAGAGACAAGTCTTGTATTTACCTCTTAGGTAGTTTGCAAGCAAGGGACTAGAGTCACTATTAAAGGCCCGCGGGTAGCAAAGACGGATTAGCAAATTTAGGTGTGATGTGGTCAACCTAATTTGTAATCGTATTTACAAATAGTGGATTCGAGGTTCTCGTGTGGCGCACATAACAGCCCGTGGTTTTTTCCCCGTGTGGGTTTCCACGTAAATATTGTGGGTCCTTTAATTTCCGCACTTGTATGCTTGTTTTTGTATATTGACTAGATTGGGGCTTTTTTGTAATTTCGACTAATCTCGAAAAATTGGGTTAAAATGTTTAAAATCTATTCACCCCCCTTCTAGATTATTTTAGGACACATTTATATTTATTTTCAGACAAGATCGAAGACAGCAAAATATGGAGTGATCAGTGATGTTGTGTCTTCTCAAAATCCAGCCAAACAACACGTAACAGGGTATATATGGTAGCATCAAAATTTGGGAACTACTTATGGTTAAATTTGGAAACCATTTAGATTTTTGGGAACCACTCTCATGTTAAAATCAACTAAAAAGTGGTTCCTAATTTTTGATGCTACCATGCCCATGTGGGTATAGTAGCCGATCCCTTTAAATTATATGAGCAAGTAAAGAACAAATGAACATGTGAAATTAGTGTAAAATTATATATATGGTCCTTCTCTAATTAGATCGGTCTGAAATTTTTCTTTGGATATTTAGAATTCCAACTGATTGGAATTTTAAAGACTTGATGAAAACTTTCAGGATTAGACATAACTAAAGAATTATATATATAGAACCTAACCCTTATATTTATAATCAGCATTTTTTTTTTCTTAATTATTCTGTGATATTATTGAATATAAACATTAATTAATTAATGCTTCAAATCTGATGGTCACCACGTCTGACATGAATTTGTCATAAATTATTTATAAAAATAAGTAATTAGAGGAATTAATGGATACGCAGTTACGCACTATGCATCATCATATGAAGACAGGACCATTTACGGAGTTAAGAGATGCTTCTCAACAACTCAACGTTTAAACTTTAACCATATTATATATTCTTTTTTAGTTTAATTACATATATTATATATTTTATTTCTATAATAAATGGCTGAATTTTAGAACCTTAATAAAATAAAAATGTGAAAGTTGAGATGCTTTACTGGCAAATTAATCTCTATCGCAATTTTATAAATGATATTGTCGGTTTAAGTAATGTCCTACTTCTCTGACTTTCAAATTTATAATAATAATAATAACTACATTTACAAATGTACTTAGAATGTACAACAGCCCGTTAACAAAGTGATATGTACTCAAATCTATATTTTTTTTATTTTTTTTTTGACAGCTCCAAAGAGCACCAACAAGGAAACAACAACCCCAGAACTAGGGAAAAACAAAGAAAAGGAAACAAACAGTTGCAGGAAATCAACTTCTTCTCCAGAAAAGATCAGTTTTTCTCGAGAGAGCTTGACAAGCAATAGCGAAGGCAGCTTTGTTCGACCCTTTCTTACCAACAAAGACAGAGGACAAGCCCAGATCATTCATGATATTATGAATATCACTCACAATATTGCCACACCCAGAGTTAGAATGGTTCTTAAGATTGATCAAGTTCACCACAGTGGAAGCATCGGACTCAACAGAGAAGGGGAGCAGGCCACAATACTTCCCAAATTGAAACCCTTTCAGAATAGCCACTGCATTAGCAGACAAAAAATTTAATCCTAAGTCCAGAAAAAGGCTACATGATGACTGAACAATGCCACCATGATTCCTGATTAGAATACCCAAACCAGTTCTTCTATTAACAAGATCAGTGACAGCTCTGCAATTAATCTTGAAAGAACCCAAGATAAGAGGGAACCAAGCGAAACCCCTAGGAACCAAAAAACAAGAAGGAGAGGAGGGCTTATCATTTCTGCTGTTGAAGTCAAATAAGAAGGACTTGCACCAGACAATGGAACAATGAAAATCAGGCCTTTTAGAATCAAAAAGCAAGGAGTTCCTTATAAACCAAGTTCTCAAGACAATAGTGCAGAGCAAGCCGAAGTCCTCATTGCATAACTTCCTAAAGCTATCATAAATAAAATCCATGAAGGAAGCAAAATTACCTAAAGAACCAGGGTGAAGCTCCTCCCAGTCCAGACAGTTGCGTTTCAACTTCTTGCAATTCCAGAGAGCATGAAGAGTGGATTCTTCCTCCTGATTACAACACGGACAAATCCTATCCAAGTTGATACCCCTTCTGGCTAAGCTAGCTCTAGGCAGGATCCAATTATGCCAAGCCTTCCATATGAAAATCTTGATTTTCAAAGGAATGCAGGATTTCCAGAGAGAATTCCACCAACTAGAAGAAGCATTGGTCTGAGAAGAGCTAGGAATAATCTCTAAATTCTGGCCAACCCTGTAACCACTACCCACCAAATAGTTACCAGAAACATCAAAGTGCCAAATCAAAGAGTCTTTATAACTTTCAGAACTCACAGGAATACTTAATATGGCCTCAGTATCCTCTTTAACAAAAAAACCTCTTGATACGATAGGAGTCCCAGCCTCTCGAAGGAGAGAGAAGGCTATCCACGGTGGCATTTAGGCCCAACACTGGCTGAGAAATGGTTTTAAAGATAGAAGGCCTAGGCAGCCACTTGTCTTTATAAATTAAAACAAAGGTACCATTACCTATTCTCCATCTCAAGCCAAAATCAAGAATTTGCCTACCCCAGATGATACTCTTCCAGACAAAAGAACTAGAGGCTGGAATAGAAGCTTCCATGAAGGAAGAGTTACGGAAATAACAGCCCTTCAGGACCCTGCGAATCCGGATGCTGTAAAATCCTCCAACCTTGCTTGGCTAAAAGAGCTCTGTTGAAGATGTCCAAATTACGAAAACCTAGCCCTCCTTCATCCTTATCTTTGCAAAGTTTGCTCCATTTACACCAATGAATCCTACGTTTATCAGAGGTGCTTCCCCACCAAAACCTAGCACAAAGTCTCTGAATTTCTTTAATAAGACCTCTTAGAAGCCTAAAAATGCCCATTGCATAAGCAGGGAGAGATTGAATGACAGATTTTATGAGGATATCTTTTCCACCTATAGACAAAAAAATTTCCCCCTAACCTTTCAGCCTATTCCAGACTTTGTCAATGATATCCGTAAAAACTATTCTCTTGCTTCTGCCAGTGAAACAAGGCAGACCCAGATACTTTTCGTGACACTCAACCAGTTTAACCCCCACTAAAGCCGACAGTCTTCCACCCTCTGAAGTCGAAATAGAAGGGCTAACGCACAGAGCAGACTTGCTGAAATCAATCACCTAACCCGACGCCTTCCCATAATTTTCGAGAACCTTCCGAATGGCCAAGCAGTTCTTGTCATTAGCTTTTAGGAAAACCAAACTATCATCTGCAAAAAAGAGATGAGTAATAGCTGGCCCTTTCATACTACACTTGAAACCTTCAATGTTACCTTTACTATGAGCCTTTTTGAGCAAACATGAGAGGCCCTCAGCACAAATTATAAGGAGATAAGGGGACATCGAGTCACCCTGTCTGAGACCTCTGGGAGGGACAATATTACCATGAACCTCCCCGTTGAGTAAGAAAGAGTACTTGACTGAAGATATGCATCTTTTGATGAGATTGACCCAACTGACCGGGAAGCCTAGCCTAAGCATCATGCTACACACAAAATTCCATTCAACCATGTCGAAAGCTTTCAACATATCCAGCTTCAAAGCCATAGAACCATTCTTCCTTTTCCTTCTCTTAATACTATGGAGGCACTCAAATCCAACAATGGTGTTGTCAGAGATGAGACAACCTAGAATAAATGTGCACTACTCTTCTGAAATCACCTCACTAAGAACAATTCTGAACCAATTACTGATAACCTTGGTAATGATTTTATAAATTACATTGCACAGACTAATTGGTCTGTAATCATACATCAATTCAGCGGACTGAGATTTTGGAATTAAAGAGATGATAGTATTGTTGATGTCGCCTACCGAACCTTCATCGTTAAGAATTTTCAAACAACACTGAGAGATGCTAGGCCCTATAGTACCCCAAAATCTTTGGTAGAAACCGGTCGAGAGACCGTCCGGCCCAGGGGCCTTCAAAGGATTCATACCAAACACAGCAGTATGCACATCTAACACAAAAAATTTAGCTTCTAGATAACACACCATACACTCAGAAAGTCTAGCCTGCACGTTCTTAGTGATCTTATCCAACTCTTAAATACTGGGCACGCTAGAAGAGAAGAGACCAGTGAAATATGAAGAAATTATACTAACCATGTCTGTTTTGGATTCCTTCCAGGCACCACTCTCATTAGCTAAACCCACTATTCTATTGCGAGCTCTTCTACTATAGGCTTTTGCATGAAAGAAACGTGAATTGCGATCCCCTTTTTTCATCCAATCCGCCTTATCCCTTTTGTCTCTAGTAGTTTTCTTCTGTAGTCAACTCATCATCAAGCTTATTTTCAATCCTCCTAATAGTGTTCCAATTAGTGGGGGCATCCCCCACATTAGCAACTTTAAGGGTTTTCCTATTCTTGCTTATTTCCAGACGTTGTTGATTCCTCTTCTTAGCATTCCAAGCATCTAGTTCTCTCCCACTGCTTGAAATTCTGTCAAGGACCTCCTGCAAATTCCCATTGTTGCCACAATTATCCCAAACCGAGTTAATAAGCCTCTTGCAATCATCATCATCAGCCCAACAATCTTCAAAATAAAACTGTCTCCTAACTGTGTTGGCCGAGTGACTTGACTTAGGCTTGTCCGAAAATTCTAATAGCATCGGACGGTGATCTGAACCCTAGAAATCTAGATGCTTGATAGTGTAAAAGGGAAACAAATTCTTCCAACCTATGTTGCGAAGCCCTCTATCAAGCCTTACAAGAATGTGAGCCGCGCCATTACGTTTGTTGCTCCACATAAATTTAGGGCCTCTGAAACCCATATCCTCAAGGTTACAATCATTAACTGTTTCCCTGAAATTAGCCAAGTCTCTCCACTTTTTCACAGAACCACCGACTTTTTCACTATCCTAAAAGACTTCGTTGAAGTCTCCCATACAAACCCAAGGAAGGTTATTCATACCTGATAACCGCTTTAAAAGAGTCCATGAGTGTTTCCTCTGAGCCTGGATCGGATGGCCATAGAACCCCGTGAACCTCCAGTTCTGGCTCAAACTGTGCTGAATCATAACATCAATATGCTCTTGAGAATAGGTTAAAAGATCCACCGAATTACCATCTGCCCAAAACAAACAAAGACCCCTAGATTTACCCACACTGTTCACTACCAATTTGCTATTTTATCCCAGCTTAATTTTCCACACCTCTAGCTTCTCATGTTGACATCTCGTTTCTAGAAGAAAAATTAAATCCGGTTTCCACTCCTGCTTATAGGTTAGCAGGATGTTGAACGCCTCAATCTAATTTTGTATAATCATTTTATATTTTGATTAAAGAATTCTAATATGGATGGGACTATCATAAATGACACGTCATTGATGAGGTGTAAAATTCTCAAGGAATTTTGGTAAAAAAAATTAAAATAAAATAAAATTATCAAAGACTTATAATTAGTCTTCTATAAAGTGACTTAATAATCTACATATATTTTCTTTAAAATATAGAACATTTTGGAGTCGTCATTAGAATTGTGTTTTTTGGGTTAATTGAACTAATATCCAGAATTATTGAATCAATCAAAATTTCAAATAAAAACATAAAATGATAAAACTAACACAAACATTAAGTTATAATCGATTTTTTTTTTTTTTTTTTAGGATAAAACTTTATTAAGTTGAACTTAAAACAGAAATGTCATTCAGGACATACTTCTCCACACACACGGAGGGTAGAAAAAATCCCCTGTTACATTCAGAGCCATCTTTGACAGATTATGGGCTACACAATTAGCCTTTATAGACACAAAACTGAATGTACCTCCCTGCACACAACGAAGCCGAGTTACAATATCATCGATCACTAAGCCAATATCACTACTGTTTATGCTTCCTAAGTTCACCAAGTTCACCACTCCTAGAGCATTGGATTCAAAAACAACTGGAACCAAACCTGTATCAAGAGCCAAATCAATTCCCCTAAGAATCGCCACTACTTCTACAACTTGAGGTGGGTAGCTTGCCTCCAACCTTTGGGCACCAGTGGCCATAACCGATCCTATGTGGTCCCGAATAACCAAGCCTACACCAACACTATGACTGTTCACATCAATAGTTGCGTCGGAGTTAATTTTATAAATTCCTTCCTGAGGAGGTATCCATTTTTTATTCTTCTTGTTACCATTGACCACCTGGATGTTCTTATCCTCACCAGCATTGGCTTTTTGATAATCTGCCAAAAATGTACCTGACCAAAGCAACACATCACCCTTATTCCTTCCCCCCACTCCATGAATTCTTTGGTTTCTCAAAAACCAAATCCGTCACAAAACAACAACGAGGAGAGACACCTTCTTCTCCTGCAATCTAGTAAAGCAAGAGAAGAGGAATTTTGAGAAATCTAAAGCATCATCACATTTCATACCTTTCATTACACCAAATTCCTTCCAAATTGCTTTTAGGCCAGAGCAATTGTTATGTACTTTTCTGATCCTAGAAAATACTGTTAGGATTATGCTCAATAGCAAGAGTGTAATATTGTTTTTAACAATCTTTTCATATTAATAAAGTGATTTTTGTTTTAACAAACCTTATAGCATTTATAGTTTAATTATTATAATTGTCAAAAGTAAATAATCATAGGGTCAAAAGACTATGAGAAATAAAGAATCATTCGTACATCTGGATATGTATGAGGTAGACACAATTCTTTAGTTAGTCTTGAATAATATTCACAACTTAAGATAAAGGTTGGGCACATTTGCCATGTTAAAGTTGTAGATTCTTTTGCTAGCATTTAAGTGGGATCAAATATGTTATGATGAGTCTAAAATCATCAAAGTGTAGTGTCTTTAGGTAAAAGAATCTAGTGCACTAGGTGCATTGAATAGGATCACAGTGAAATACTTTATCTAGAACCGTCAGTGGATAACAGTTTTCACTTTGAGGACAATCGGAGAGTCTATCTTAATCTTGAGATAAATGATGGACTTGTGATTACAAGTGTTATCATTTGAGCTATCAATGAGTATGATTATAAAGCATAGTTTATCCTCGATAGTTTGGTGGTATTCATTTGCTAATCGATAGAGGACTTCATTTATAAATATGGACATCGTGGCTCAATTTATTAAATGAGAGTAGAATATTATCATATGGATATTTTGAGGTATTGGATATTAAATCTTAACATTAAGTTTTCGATAGCGTCTATTGAAATATGGCTTCTGGACAAGTCAAAATATCCAAATTCAAAATGTGGTCATATGAGTAAATATGGTAACTAGGAGAGCTATAGGCGGTCTATGAGCTCTTGGCGATTACTAATATTCTTCATAAGGATACACTATCTCCAATAAGATTGTCTAGTGTACGAATGAGAAACATTTACTTATTCTATTTTTATTTAAGAGTTCAATTTTAGTTCTTTAGTGGAATGAGCTAAAATTAATAGATCGAACATAAGTGAATCATTTGTTGACTGTGATTAGGTTATGTCTATGAAAGCTTAAATTTAGATAGCCCGCCAAGATCCCCAATCCATATAGACTTGCATGGATCACTTATATTCTACCGGATTAATTTATGGGTCCATCTAGAATTGTAAGGCATGTGGACTTGTTTATTTTAGTAAGAATGGGCCTAGTTCACATGTGGACTTTTTACTAAGGTCCAATAGGTTTAATAAAATGGAAAAATAATATATTGCAAATGATATATGTTTGGGCGGCAAGGCTAGGTTTATTACCCTAGTATATTGTTTTATTTTATTATTTAATAAAATGGAAAAACAATATGTTGTCCATGATCATATACTTGGGATGTAAGGCTAGTGATATTGGCCTAGTATATTGTTTTATTTTATTATTTAATTAAATGGAAGTCAATTAATTATTTAATTAAAAGTCAAAATCTTTTTCTAACTAGGAAAAGGTCTCTTAGTATGATAAGTATCAAAGACTTTATTTGGTAAGTAGATAAATAAAAGGAATTTATTTATCTAGTCAAATTAGGAAGTTTTTGATGTTGGGATTACGCTCGATAGCAAGAGTGTAATAAGTTTTTGACAATCTTTTAATATTAATAAAGTGATTTCTGGTTTAACAAGATTTATAGCATTTATAGTTTAATTATTATAATTGTCAAAAGTAAATAATCATAAGGTCAAAAGACTATGAGAATAAAAGAATTGTTCGTACATCTGGATATGTATGAGGTAGACACAATTCTTTAGTTAGTCTTGAATAATGTTCACAACTTAAGGTAAAGGTTGGGCACCTTTATCTTGTTAAAGTTGTAGATTCTTTTGCTAGCATTTGAGTGGGATCAAATGTGGTATGATGAGTCTAAAATCATCAAAGTGGCTTTGAGTAAAAGAATCTAGTGCACTAGATGCATTGAATATGATTACAATGAAACACTTTATCTAGAACCGTCAGTAGATAAAAGTCTTTTCATTATGAGGACAATCGGAGAGTCTATCTTAATCCTGAGATAAATGATGGACTTATGGTTGTAAGTGTTATCATTTGAGCTATCAATGAGTACGATTATATAGCATAGTCTGTCCTCGATAGTTTGGTGGTAATCATTTGTTAATCGATAGAAGACTTCATTTATAGATATGGACATCGTGACTCCATTTATTAAATAAGAGTGGAATATCATCATATGGATGTTTTAAGGTTTTGGATATTAAATCTTAACGTTAAGTTTTCAATAGTGTATATTGAAACATGGCTTCTGGACAAGTCAAAATATCCAAGTTCGAAATGTGGTTATATGAGTAAATATGGTAACTTGGAGAGCTATAGGCGGTCTATGAGCTCTTGACGATTACTGATGTTCTTTACGATGATACACTATCTCCAATAAGATTGTCTAGGGTATGAATGAGAAACATTTACTTTTCTATCTTTATTTAAGAGTGCAATTTTAATTCTTTAATGGAATGAACTAAAATTAATAGATTGAAACCTAAGTGAATCAATTGTTGATTGTGATTGGGTTGTGTCTATTGAAGCTTAAATTTAGATAGCCTGCCAAGATCCCCAATCCATACGGACTTACATGGATCACTTGATATGTTCTACCGGACTAATTATGTATCCATCTAGAATTGTATTTAATATATTAAGAATATAATTTGCACATTATTTATTTAATGGGCTGTTCAATTATATTAATATATTAATGAAAAACATGTGGGCTTGTTTCTTTTAGTAAGAATGGGTCTAGTTCACATGTGGGCTTTTAATTAAGATCCAAATGGATTTAATAAAATAGAAAAATAATATTAGGCCCATGTTTTGTATATGGGCGGCAAGGCTATTAAAATAGTCTAATATATTATTTTATTTTATTATTTAATTAAATTGGAATTAATTAATTGATTGATTAATTATTTAATTAAGAGTCAAAATCTTTTTCTGACTAAGAAATATGTTTCTTAATATTATACTATTGTTGGTAGTATAATTAATATTAAAGACTTTATTTGGTAAGTAGATAAATAAAAGGAATTTATTTATCTAGTCAAATTATGAAGTCTTTAATATAGTCACAAATATATTAAAGAGTTGGATTAGGGTTTGGAATTCTAAGGAAATCTACCTAGGGTTAGGATTTATGTAAAAAGGCATAAATCCTACATGGTAGAAGATTTCGACCACCCTATTATGATAAGCAATAGAATTCGGCCACCATAATAAATATATGGCAAGATGTATTCGACCAAGATATATATATATATATATATATATATATTATGTTGGCAAGAAAGATGAGGGCACACTAGGGTTGCACATTTTCCCCCGGATCCCCGTTTCCTTGCTTCCCCATCCCCATTTGGGGGAAAATAGGGAAATGGGGAGGGATGGGGATGAAAATCATCCCCAAATTGAAATGGGGATGGGGATGGGGATGGGGAGACCCCACCCCATCCCCATTTCCCAATTTTCCCCACTAATATAGTGAAATAGGGATGGGGATGGGGGTATCTCCCCCCATCCCCATTTCCCCATTTCCCCATTTCCCCTAAAATATTATAAAAATAATTATATATATATATATATATATATATATATATATATATATTGTAATGTATTTTCTTTGACATTATTTTGTAATGTATATATATTTGACATTATTTTGTAATGTATTTTCTTTTGCATTTGTAATGGAATTTTTTTTTTTTTTTTTTTTGTTTAGTTTAATTTGTAATTTTCAACCAAATGAGAAAACGGGGGAACGGGGAAAAACGAGGAAACGGGGAAAATGGGAAAATGGGGATGGGGATGGGGATGAGGGGACCTCCCCCCAAAACTCCCCCATCCCCATTTTCCCCAAATGGGGAAATGGGGAGGGATGGGGAAGGGTTGGAGAAGTGGGGATGGGGATGGGGGGACCTATATCCATCCCCATTTCCCCAATGTGCAACCCTAGGGCACACTATCATATTATTAAAGCAAGAAGAATTTGTTCATATATATATATATATATATATATATATATATTATATGGGCAAGAGGAATTGGACAGAACCCTAAGTCTTGTAAAACTAAATATAGCACGGTGTGTATAAAACTATCTAGAGGGGGGGTGAATAGATATTAAGCTTATTACCCAATTTTTCGTATTAAGTCAAAATTATGAATTTACCCCTAACTAGATAAAGCAACAAATCAAGTATAAAATGCGGAAATTAAATAAGACTTGATTTTTACGTGGAAACCCTCATGGGAAAAACCACGGGCTAGTAAGTAAGCCACACTCGAACCTCGAATCCACTAAATGTGCAAACGATTACAACCTAATCCGGGAAGTAATCACACACCTACCTAATCCCGGTATGAGTGAACCTAGTCCAATTTGCTTGCGATCTAAGCAACCTAATCCCGGATGCTACACATAAGACTTACTTTCTCTATGAAGAGAATAACACCCTAAGTGAATATATGAATATCCAAATGCAACATAGAGCAAGGGAAACCCTATATGCTTATCTAAGATGATTAATATGCAATTAGAACAATCCTAGATATCACAAACTAAATGACATGTCAAATAGTTTAGCTAATCAAGATTAAGCACAAAATCTAATTAGCTATCACAATACAACTTCTCAAACATACATCACACTAATCTCAAACTTGTATTCAAAGTATATAAAATAACATACAAGTAATTAATTGAGATTGCTAGTTAAGAGAAACACAAAATATGTAAGATATTAGTGAAAAGCTTACCAAGCAAAGTATGATGAAGAATCCATGCTAGATGACATCTAGATGATCAAAGATGATGCTAGATGATGATTGATGATCATGAAAAAGTGTTTGAGTAATTAAAAATGAGTTCTTTGTGTATTTTTCTTGTCTTGAAAAATATCCTAAGTATGAAGCTTGAATATGAACTCTCTTAATTGAC
Source organism: Acer saccharum (assembly GCA_030490815.1). Classification (NCBI taxonomy): domain Eukaryota; kingdom Viridiplantae; phylum Streptophyta; class Magnoliopsida; order Sapindales; family Sapindaceae; genus Acer; species Acer saccharum. The sequence continues at coordinate 19,020,319 of CM059875.1, forward strand.
CTAAAGACAAAGTGGCATATATATAGGGGCCATAAGTGAAGTGAGGTCGTTTTGAAAAACGCGCTCTGTGCGCTGGTGAGCCTGCGCTGGACAACAGGCGCACAACCAACGCACAAGCACAAATTTGCACAGGCGCTTGACGACCAGCGCTCAGACAGGCGCACGACCAGTGGCACACCACTGGGCGATTTGCGCTGGTGTGGACCAGCACACGACCAGCGATAGACCACTGGGTGATCTGCGCTGGTGGACCAGCGCACGAACAGCGACAGACCACTGGGCGATCTGCGCTGATGAGCTGCGCTGGTCTGGCGCTCGACGACCAGCGCACGGTCCACTCCTTTGAACCCCACAAGAAAGCATGCAAGGGGGTAAAAAGGTAAATTAAGATGCATCCTAAAAGCCTAAAATGCTATGACATATAATCACAAGATGCAATCAAAATAACAAGCAAGAAGAGATGTTAATGAACATTAATGCACAACAATAAGAAACACAACATACAAGGAATAAACATATGCATGAGTTGTGAGTGTGTGCAACTATCTTTTCAAGACAAGTAAGCACATAGAGTATTACCTTTGGAGTGCTTAACACTTGCAAGGGCCTTGAGCTTGAACACATTCCTAAGCTACCCTTACATGATCCCCACATATGGTTTGATCACGAAATGAGCCAATTAAAAACTACGGGAATCCTTACATCTTGCTTGAGAGTTATTTTTCTTTAGCTTGAAAAATAGAATCCAACTCTTAGACATAGTGATTTTCGACCAAAAGGGAAAGAGAGAAGAATTGTTCTTATTTCGATAGTACACTGCTAGCTTTGATATCAAAAAGGCTTTGTGCACATCTTTGAATAAGGTTCACACGAATTTCGATCAAATAGATTGTGAATTCACAAGTGACCGGAACGTTCTTCATTCTCTCTTAACAGATTAAAGTGACTAACGAAAAAGAAAAAGTTTTTTTCTTGTTATCCATTCTCAGGTTTACGATTCAAAGAAAAGGGAGACCACAATCCTAGGTGATTCACGTTCGTGATTGGATTGGAAGATCTTACGGATTACCATCAATGCAACGTCAATCGGATCACGCGACAAAGGTACGATATCTTTTGTTATATATTAATTAATCAAGGGTTAAGGTTCTTCTCTTAAAAGGAAAATTTTTTAGAATATACTAAACCTATTTTAGTCTCGCTTCCGCTGCGTGCAATCATTTTTCCCTACATTTGATATAGTCACAATTAGATAATACACTAAAGAGTTGGATTAAGGTTTGGATTCTAAAGTTGATAGGAATTTTGGTGAAACACAAATCCTCTTTAGGAGAGGATTTCGGCCAACACTAATTATTTTTGGGGAAGGATTCGGCTACCATATATAATCCCTATCAAGGAATTCGGCCACCCTAGTTCTTATTTGAGAGAATTTTTTATTTGCTTAGAAAAACAAATCCAACTCTAAAGACTAGTGTAGAATTCGGCCAAGAGCAAAAATAAGAAAGAGAATGTTTTGTTTTCGATAGTGCACTACTAGCTTTTACATCAAAATGCTTTGTGCACAACTTCGAATGAGGTTCACGCGAGTTTCGATCAAAAGATTGAGAACTCACAAGTGACCTAACATTCTTCGTTTTCTTTTAGAAGATTATTGTGACTAACAAAAGAAAAAGTTTTTGGTTATCCATCCTCAGGTACACAATTCAATAAAAGGGAGCCCACACTTTCACGTTCGTGATTGGATTAGAAGATCTTGCGGATTACAATCGACGCAACATCAATCATCACGTGGAAAAATGTACGATATCTTTTATTATATATTAATTAATCAAGGGTTAAGGTTCTACTTTTAAAGGAAAATTTTCAAACTATACAAATCTATTTTTCACTTCCGCCGCGTGTATTTTCCCTAAAAATACATAAAAGAATTGAAGATAGATATAGTATTTCAGACTTAGAAATACATAAGAAGAATTAAGAGGAGAATAAAGGGAGACAATTTGTTCAATATAGTCGATATCTTTACTTCATAACGATTCTGCCTTTTATAGGCTACAAATAAACACGACTAAGCTGAAAAACAGGAAGCAATACAAACGGTGATTGAAGCACTTTTGGAAACAACTAAAAACAACTGACACACTAACACATTAATAAACAACTGACACACTAACTTGCTCCACTAACACACTAACAAGAACCATGCATTCACGTGTATAGTACACATCATTGGATTATACACATATCATTCCATCCTCCCAAAATTATCCTTGTCCATAAGGATAAATTCAGAATAAGTCTGCCTGGAGTTCCAACTCGTTGGATTAGCGCCACAATTAAGAGGGTCTCCAAATTTGGTTGATCGTATGTGCTTGAAATCAACATATTATGCATCTTTGAAAATCCATCCATGTGAGTCATTGTCGCCAAAAGTAGGGAAGGATAACTTCAGATGGGTGTTACTGTGGTCCAGCATGGTGCGAAGGGTCAGGGAGGTTGATTGCTTGGTAAGGGAAATGTGTGACTCGTAAAAACAACCCACAAAATGAGAATTGATTTTATATGGGATTTTCTCAAATACATAGTCATCAAATATCGGTAGTTTATCAAAATCGATAAAAATCTCCGCCGATAAATATGTATCATCGAAAAACACCAAAAGATAAGTGGCTAATTATGTTTGAGAAAATGATAGAAATTGGAGTTCATTCCTAATGGTTTTGAGGTTACTTTGGATTTGAATGAAGGTGGACTCAAGACGAGTTAGGACTTCATAGACTCCGTTACGAAAATGTGTGTCCATGGGACCGAACAACTTTGATATCATTGTTATGTACTTTTCCGATCCTGGAAAGTACATAAAGAGAATTTAAGATAGAGATAGTATTTCAGACTTAGAAATACATAAGAAGAATTAATAGGAGAATAAAGGGAGACAATTTGTTCAATATATTCGATAATCCGTACCCAATTCAAAAAGGGCCTTTTATAGGCTTACAATATCAACTGACTCTAAAAAAAAGAAACAACATCAGACTCTGAAAACAGGGAAATAACTACCCATTAACTATTCAACTTAACATCCACTAACTAAAAATAAGGAGCACTAACAATCCACTACTGCACTAACAAATGCACTAACAAATCCACTAACAAATCCACTACTGATATTCCGATAACTAACTAACTTATTTGATCCTACATTATGACTTGGTCTCATACTAAAAGTTGTTGTTGTTAATTATCCTTTTCCACAAATATAAAATTGAGATATGTTCTAGAGGGATATTTTGGGAATTAGTTTTACGGAAGCTGGTTCATACCGTGTTTCGCCAGTAGAGAAGGAGACTTGAGTTGGTTGCTTTTGTTTCGGGGTTGGTGGAGGAATGTGGTGGTCATGGGCTCTTTTTAGTGGTAGTGTGGTAGGAGTTGTGAAGACGGCGGACTCGGCAGCGCGTGTGGGATTAGGCAGGATTTGGTGTTGGAACCGTTCAAAGTCATAGACGGCCACCTGTAAGACTTGATGTTGAACAGTTTTTTTTTAACAATTTCTGGTCATTAATTGTGTGGTGTGGAGTGATGTGGGTGGTGGTTGAAATTTGGGTTGGTGAGTTTTTGAGAGGTATGGTAGGCTAGGTTTGTTGCAATCGTAAGGCTTGTATTTCAACAAGGATTTGGTCGAAACGTGATTCGTGATGGGCCAGAGTTTTGTAAACATTGTTACGAAACTCGGCATCCAAGGAATCAAACGGCTCTGATACCATTGTTATGTATTTTTATGATCGTGGAAAATACATAAAGAGAATTTAAGATAGAGATAGTATTTCAAACTTAGAAATACATAAGAAGAATTAAGAGGAGAATAAAGGGATCAGAGACAATTTGTTCAATATATTCGATATCTTTACTTCATAACGATTCTACCTTTTATAGGCTACAAATAAACACGAATAAGGTGAAAAACAGGAAGCAATACAAACGATGTTGGAAGCACTTTTGGAAACAACTGACACACTAACACGTTAATAAATAACTGACACACTAACAATTGACACTAACTTGATCCACTAACTCACTAACAAGAACCATGCATTCACGTGTACAGTACACATCATTGGATTATGCACATATCACCCCACAGTGAGTGTACTGCAGTTTCAGAATGACGGTGACCTCTAGGACATAAAGCATCAACATCATGAACTTTCCACTTTGCAAGGTTTACATTATTTGGAATCCAATTCTTATAGGTGTTAGACATAAAGAATGGTCTGAAACAATACCAGAAATTGAACAACCTAAGTGAATGAAATAGAAGTTCATATTTAGTAGTCAGGATATTCGCAACCACATGAAAGGTTGAACTTAGGTTTTATGACTTTAGGGTCCTAGCTAAAAACAAAATCATAATAAAAGAAAACAAATTAATAATGATTGATAATGATAATGAGAAACTAAAGAAACCAATACTTTCAAGATTCATATACACCATCTCAAAATCATAATTTGCAAGTAAAAAACCAAAAGAAAGCAAAACTTACCCAGAATACACACTACAAGAAAAAAGGCAGGGAAACTTTTTTTTCGTCCTAATAGGAGGTCTATTGAGACGAATTTTATATTTCGTCCCAATAGGATGCCTATTGGGACGAAAAAAAGTTCGTCCCTAAAGGTCTTACTACCTTGGACAAAATTTGTCCCAATAGACATTCTATTGGGACGAATATTTATTTCGTCCCAATAGAATGTCTATTGTGACAATTTTTGTCCAATGTGGTAAGACCTTTAGGGATGAATTATTTTCGTCCCAATAGGAAATCTATTGGAACGAAATACATAATTCGTCCAAATAGACTGCCTATTGGGACAAATTTATTTCGTCCCAATAGATTTTCTTTTTATTTAAAATTATAATAGTTAATAAATTTTGTTGACCTTTAGGGATGAAATACATAATTCGTCCCAATAGACTGCCTATTGGGACGAAATTTATTTCGTCCCAATAGGTTTTCTTTTTATTTAAAATTATAATAATTAATTAATTTTGTTATCTTTTAGGGACGAATTGTTTTCATCCCAATAGGACATCTATTGGGACGAAATATATAATTTGTCACAATAAACTGTCTATTGGGACAAATTATTTTCGTCTCAATAGGTTTTCTTTTTATTTAAAATTATAATAATTAATTAGTTTTTTGAAAATTATTGATTTTTTTTTTTTTTTTGAATTTTTTTCCTTAAAGATAGATTAATAATTAAATTACCATATAAATTAGAAAATTATGCAATATGGATCATTTTATTCGTCCAAAGTGGTTCTTTATCGAGATGAATTTTGTTTTTTCCCAATAAGTTCTTCATAAGGATCAATAACTATTAGTATTGAAAGGTTTTCTATTATTTTTAAAAATGGAATTGAACCGTTGGAACCGGAACCAAAACCAAAACCGTTGGTTCCGAATCAAAAATCAAAATGTGGAAATGGTGGAAAATGTCACCTTTTTAAAGTGGTTTTGTAAGAAAGTCACCACTTTAATAAGTTAAGTTTAAAAGGCATCAATTATGGTGAACGGACAAAAATGCCCTTACTTTACACACATTCTCTTACTTTGAAGTTTTTATTTTTTTCTTATTCTTTCATCTTCTTCATAGAGGTCTGTCCTCCAATAGAGATTGAACATCATTGGATAATTAGTTTAGTGGCTCTACAGAGATTTTTTTGGTTTTGAATCTTCCATTGTTGAGCCTTTTCATTTTATTCTTCGAGTATTTTGTAAACCCAAATCGAAAATCGAAACCGTTGGTTTCGAATCGAGAACCGGAACTAGGGTTATGTCTAATTCTGAGTACGATTAACGATTGACCCTTTGATTTGACAATATATGATTTGAACAAAATAGTTTAATTAAATGTTATAATAAATGTTTTTTAATATCAATTTGTTTATCATATAAAAATAAAATTTAAATTAGTGAAATCAATCTACAAATAAAATTTTGATTGAAAAATAATCAATAAAAAAATAATAACAAGTAGAGGTTATAAATAAAAATTATGCTTTTGTTATCACAATCAAAGGAGCAGTAAGGTGTGTGGGCGTGTGTGGGTGGGCGTGTGTGTGCAGCGTTCAATTCACCATGAGGACACCAATTAAATTTGATTTGTGTGGGATGGCTAATGGGTGTGCGCAAGTGGCGTGGGTGGGTGGCCTGGTCGTGCAACAATTTTTTTATTTTTTTTAATTTCATCCCTATACATTATCAATTGGTACGAACAAAAATCGTCCCTATAGGTAGTTTTAAGGGACGAATTTCAATTTTCATCCCAAAGAAGCTATTGCGACCCACCTGAGGCGATGGAATTTGGGACGAATTTTATTCGTCCCAATAGACCTATTAGGACGATTTTTGGGCTATTGGGATGAAAAAAAATCGTCCTAATAGCCCTTTTTTTGTAGTGACACTATCTCTAAGAAATCTATAAGACATGTTGCCTGACTGGTGTTGTGTCATGGGCAAAAGCTTCTTTTCAACCACATCTTCCATGGTAGAGAGAAAACTGAGAGATAACCAAGAGAAAAGCCGCATTTTGTAAATATTTAGGGTTAGGTTTGATGTAAATATGAATCATGGTGTATATCTCATATTGAAAGAAAGTTGGGTAATTGAAAATGGGTGAAATAAAATGGGACAAATAGATTCAGGTCAAATGGATCCATGATTTTTTTTTTTTTTTTTTTTTTTGTTGAAAGGGATCCATGATTTAAGTTACGCTTACATGCAAAATGGTGATGAGATGTATAAGTATGCTATAAATATGCCTAAACGATGTGCCTACCCGAGAAAAATTAGTCGGTGTACAGAGTTTATTAAGAATTTCAAAGTGTTTAAATACTAAGAAACCCAAAAAAAAAAAAAAAGGGGGAGATTTAGGAGAACAAAGCTTTCTCATACAAGTTGGAACTTGTGATTGGGTTAATCAAGATTCCCTTGACGTTTCTAGGTTCAAATCTCTTGTTTTTTTTTTTTAATTTTTTTTTTAATTTTTTTTTTTTTTATTGTAATAACTTCTGGAAAAAACCTGGGAATCTTTTTATTATTTTCAAAGTTTTTTATCAAAATTTTAAAGATTTTTATTTCTTCAATTTCTTTAATTTTTTATAAGATTTTATTATAAGTTTATTTATTTATTTATTTAATAGTTTATAATTTATTATTTTAATTATTAAAATAAAAAAGAATTGAATATTTTAAGAGTAAAGGGTAATTATGATTCTTAATAAAAATTGTAGGGTATTTTCAACTTTTTTGAGTCAAACCTCAGTCAACTGTTAAATTAGATGGAAGTCAATCGTTGAAGAGAGGTCTTCTACAATTAAAGCAACTAATTTAATATTAAGCCTTTTAGGAAAAACTCAAAGTAAATCATTGCAATTGACCCTAGTTTCAATTAATAGATAACAAAACATTCTCTCTCTCTCTCTCTCTCTCTCTCTCTCTCTCTCTCTCTCTCTCTCTCTCTCTAGTTGTTGTGGTTAATAGTATGAGTGTGGTGTTTGGTTTGGTGGGTATGGTTGGGTTTGATTAGGGTTTGGGTTTGACGGTTGGTGTAGTAGTGTGTAGTTGATGTTGAGTGAGGATGATGATGAATGTAAGGATGGATGATTGTGAGTGAATGAATTTGGAGAATTTTTTGTGTTTTTAAAAAAAAAAATTGAATTTTTTCTATCGATTCGAAGAATCTAATGTCTATGGTTATATTAAAAAAAAATTTTCAAATTTTCTTTTAATCTTTACGTGAATAAATATGATGATTGATTTTTGTTTTTTTTTTTTTTAAATCTGATGATGATTGTTGTTTCCAAAAAAAAAAAAAGTTGATAATGATCATGAATGAATCTGTTGTTCAATATGATTTTATTTTTATTTTTTTAATTAATGTTTCCTAAAATTAAGTAGAAAATAAAAAGATATGGATGTCAATCATCCTTTTGAGATGGACGGTTGAGATCCATCTCTTTTATTTTCATTAGACGTTGTGTTGGAGGGGAAAAACAGTTATTTAGGGGAATAAATGTATTTTACAATAACATCAATTATTCAAGGCCAAGGGCAAAGATATCTTTTAACGTCAGAATTCACAGAATTCACTTTCTTAATGGAAAAAATAATGAAATGGGAGATAATGGGGAATAGTGTGAACTACAGGGGATAATGGTCATTAATAAAACTAGAGGGAAATAATGGCGAATAAGTCAAACTACAGGTGAGATTTTGATAATACTGTATACTTTTTATAAAATATGGCAAGCTCTGTTTTTGGAGTGCATTTTTGCTCACCCACACTAACTAGGGTGAACCATTACCCCCCACCACAAGTGTTGACACGTGTCCCAAACTTTGGGTTAAGTTTGGGTTAACTTTGGACTTTGGGTTAAATTTGGGACACGTGCCAACACTTAGAGTGGGAGGTAATGGTTCACACTAGTTAGTGTGGGTGAGCAAAGTTGCACTCCTGTTTTTGGGAGGATGCTATAGTGCCTAATACTCAAACAGTCAAACGGTCAAACCTGCAAAGGTAAGGTATCATAACCATGCATATATTAAACTACACTCAATTATGAATAAACTTTTGTTAGAGAGATTGTAATAATTTTAATATTCAATAGGTGCAATTATCAGATATGTTTGTTCTATGGATAGATACAAGTCTAAAAGATGCAAATCTACATGCTTGTCTGATTGATGTACAGACACAAGTGTGAAAAGGTACCATTAACAAACTTGTCTGTTAATGAATAGACATCAAAAGGTTTGTCTATAAATATGTACAGAATTATCCAAATCAAAGTAATTAAATTTTTACTTTCAATTTCACATAGTGTTCTGGGAAATTCTACAAAATTGTTATTTGTAGTCTTTCAAAGATTTGTTGTATCTTGGAGGTGATTTGTCTTTGAACCCGTTAGCAAACATTTGAGTGGGGGCAAATAACATCTTAAGGAAAGTAATTCCTTACGCCTCAAATCCATTTTTCGTTCCACCAAATCTATTCAACAACTTTTACAAGCAATTACAACCCTAAATCACAACAACAAAGAACAATTTTACATACAAAAACAAAATGTGTGAAATGAATCTATCTAATCATCATTTTTTTTGTCTTTGGAATGAAGCTTCTCATCATTATAAGATCTAATAACCTCCATCTTCAGCATTTCCAGCAAGAAATCGCTCCAAGTGTCAATGGGTCCAGGCAAGCACCAATGCACACAATCATTATACAATGTTACATTTTCATTCGGCAAATGGCCATATCTACTTGGATGACCATCTGGTCTCAATAACGTTGCTTGTGTCGTGTCAAGTAACCTGAATTTCAATCCTCTTTTGTTCCCTAGTTTTTCAGCAATCTTGAATTCCTCCAATTGCGTCATATAAAGCTCAAAATCAATACCCTCTAAAGCTGTTTCATTGCTTCTAATTGGCTTTGTTCTCACACAATTCCCACCTTCATTCCACAACCCATTTTCAAAATGTGATGGTGCAAAAGTCCTCAGAAATGTTATGCCCTTGAAATTTTCTAGGCTATTTATGGCTTTGAAAGCAGTCCTGAAAGCCTTTCTATATCCATAAGACATGGGCAAGTCAGTCACATTGTCTTTAAGACAGTAACGGCAACCGACTACTTTATTATTTTCATAGAATACCATCGGCCGGAAAAAACCAGTGACCTGCAGAGATGATAATGTAATCGAAATCTTCAATCTGGGTCGTCCATTCCTCATCAAACTCATCAAGGTAGAGATTGAAGAGGCCAGTGTGAGTTGGACCATTGGAGTCAGCTTCCTTGGCCTTGACCAAATGTGGTGTCCAATAAATAGCAAGAGTGAAATTGTAGGTTGTGTATTTCCAGCGTTTGAATCTCTCATCTGGCGTGTATGAAACATCTACAGGGTATTCCACCTGGAGATATCATGCATATATAAAATCATTGAATTGATCAGTCAAAGACACAATTAGATCAAGGTTGATATATAAGACACTTAAGACAGTTGTCTAGATAAGCATCATCATCATTTTTTTTTTTTTTTTTTTAAATTTCATAAAGCAAAACTACCATGCATAACATCATTTGATTAGTTGTTTATCAAAAATAAAAACACATCTCGTTGAGATAGTCCACACTTTATATATATATATATACACTAATGTATTATAATCGAAATAGTAATCGTCGAGTCTGTACATTTTAATTACAAATCTTTATCGTATTATGAAACTTTTTAAATAACTTTATAAATTATCTCGTAATATGTTAAAGAATTCCGAGAGATAAATATTTGACATTTATGTCCTTACAAATTAATCTATACAAACAAACTCAGTAGTTGAAATGAACTCTACATCAATTAGTATAACTAAATACAGTGTTTTATTATTATTATTATTATTATTATTATTTTTAAAAAAAAAAAAAAGGGAATTTCGGTAAACAATTGGGGTGTTCTTTCAATTAAAATTTGAAATTATAAAGTGTTTTTGGTATACAATAAAGAATTTTCAATTAAAAATAAAACTAAAGGGTTATTTGTTTAAAGAAACATCAAATCTGATGAGGGTTTTTTACAATTCTGCCATAAGATTATTGGGAAAGCAACAACAAAGACAACTAATCAATCTTATGCGAATTGGTTGCAATGTCAAATACTTCAAATCACTGTATGGCAATATCCTAATCTTGCAAGTTTAATATTAATTTATTCTCTTCGAGAGAGTGAGAGTGAGACCTCTCAACAATATTTTAAAGCTAGATTGTTGACCCACAAGGGCGATGATTAGATGTCGTGGGCTCCTTTCTTACGCTCGAAATTTCCCATTGTGCATGTACGGTGCCGCCACGGCACCACCAATGTCAGTTTTGGTCTATTGGGTCATACAGTTTTATTCTTAAAATGGTTTTTATGAGGTTAAGGCCAGTCTTTAGTACTTATTTATATATCCACTAGTCTTGATATCAACCGAATCGGAAGACAACACATTTCATTTACAATATTTCATATTTTTCTTTTTCTTTTCCCTTTTTCCAATATATTAAGTTATTAAAAATTGTAGCAAGGACTTTTCTTTTTAATTATTATTATTTACGTCACCTAAGACATCATGAGTATCGTTAAAAAGTTTGAATACTACTGTTGGGTCATTACCATTTGATCTTGCACGTGAGGGAGTGTGTTGTAGAGTTTGAATACTATTGTTGGACTATTTTCTATCGGTTTAAGCTTTTTGGTCCATTGATTACGAACAAGTACAACTCTTATTTCTCTCTAAATTGGACTTTGTTTTTTATAAAAATATATATATATTTAGATCTTGTTAATATTAAAAAGGTTTCTTAAAATAAAAATTAAAAAGGTTAAAAGATATATAAAGAGGACAACAGTAAACACTGTTTCCTTATAAAGAAGTTCGCAGACTTGCAATAATGCACTAAGATTCCACATAGTGTCTCCCAGTTATTATTTCACCCAATCTTTGATTTACAAAATGGGTTGGGTCAAATAACTTTCATGTAGTTATTATAAATAGTTATAGGATTATTAACTATTTACCACTAAAATTACATTCTAAAATTAATATATAGGAATTACACTAATTCTAGCAATGTCTAGTTTTTTTTAGGGAGCCGATATTGACACCCATAAATATGATAAGCACACCCGTATTTTAATAAAAAATTTAATTACAAAAATATCCCAATAGGAATTTACCAATAAAGACAAATTAGTTTAATTAAAAATAAACAAAATACTATTTACACCCATTAATTACACCCATATTTTCAACTATATTACTTTATTATAAAAAAACCCCTAATTCAACCTTAATTCTATTTTTTTTTTTTTTTTTAAAGAACGAGAAGAACAGAAGCTCAACGGAGCCAAAAATTCACAGATCAATCTCCAAGATCAAGTCACCACCAAAACTAGTGGTGTATATATAAAAAGGAAATTGAGAAGAAAAAAGGAAATTAAATTTGAAGATTTTTAGTAAAAGAGGCATGGAATAAAAAGGACATGGCAGGTGGGAAGAGCATGAAGACACAAATGAATAGATAATGGAACACAGTGTAAGGTAGTGGAATTGCCATGGGTCTTAATCTTCTCTCCATACAATAATATTAGTGCATGTCAAAATTAAAGCTTGTTTGTTTCCATGCCTCTTTTGGCCTCTACGATCATGTGCTCATAAGAATCCCATTGAATATGACTTAAACCATAATCTAACCTAGAGACCACCACATACATTCTGTACAAAGTGATAACTTCCTCAATTTTGATATGTATCGACTGCTATAACATCTCAACTACCGGTCGAATTCGAAAATTAATATACTGGACAACCGGCCAATTCCATTCGAACTTATAACAAGTTTAATATGGTTTAGCTATAATTTCTAATTAACATGGTACCAAAACAATAAAATTTTTAAAATTGAGTATTCACAAGACCTGGAAGTTGGATAACTTAAAATTTTATCATTTGTAAAATTGGGTGTATTAATAACTTATAAGGGTTTATAAATAAATTGTATTAAAATGAAAACATTCATTTAAATAAGGGTACTATTGGCATTAAAATGGGTGTTTATAATAATGTTTTAATTTTAAATTTTAGACATGGGTGTACTTATAAATATAGGTGCGCTTATCAAATTTATGGGTGTCAATATCCATACCATTTTTTTTATTATAAATTAAACTGTTAAATCTAGGACCGTGTATGTAGTAATTAATCTTACCAGGTTCAGCAGACCCTGCCCTTGAATAAGATTGCCTTTCATAGTTTATCTTCTTTTCTTTTCTTTTAAAGGTTTTTTGCTATTGGTAAGATTCGAGCCAATGAGTTGGGAATCATTTACCCAAGCCCCAAGCTCATCCATCTACCGGCTGAACTACGCCTATGAGGGCGTCTTTCATAGTTTATCATATTAAGATTAGCTTTTATTCGTAAGCACCACGTTGGAATTTGTCAAAAAAAAAAAAAAAAAAAAAAAAAAAAAAGTGAAACAGATGCATATAATTATGAGAAAACTAATATTAGAAGAGGACTTACCCTTGATAGGAGGCATATCAATGATTGCATTTGGTTTCTAGCCACAGAGTCTCCAACAAATGCAAGAGACTTGCCTCTGACAATTTCTAGGAACTGAGCAGGGTTAAAAATAGGAAGATCACACCCATCTGGTTTCCACCTCCATTTCATGAATTCTGTGTCTGGTCTTCCATATTTCCTGCAGTTTTGGTTCTCATGAATGGCCCAACATGTTGTGTTTGTGTAATATGGTGCTTCAGGATTCGGCACCCATTCACCTGAAAATATATCACATCTTTTCTCCCTCTGCAGTTCCCCTATCAATCCTTCTCTTGAATCATGTGATGATGGTGAATGATCAGAAGAATTATTACATGAGTTTTTCAACAAGAATAAAGGGTAACCTAATAGAGGGTAACATAGAGGAATGGTTGCAAGAACAATTAAGGTTAAGGTTATTTGTAGAACAATTCTTGGTGTTTGGTTTTTGGCAAGAGGATGATCTATGGCATCAACCTTCATTTTGAGAGAGAGAGAGAGAGAGAGAGAGAGAGACTATAAGGACATGCAATTAGAAAGAAAACTTAATTGCTTATGTATATTTATGGATGGGATACGTTCATGTAGAGAACAATTTAATGGTTAAGATTAATTTTATATATAATTTATTTATTTCGGTTGGTATAACTTAGACTAATGATGCTACTACAAACAATATATATTGAATAATGAAATTATAATATAATAGCCATAATTATATATATTAACGACCATGCAATATTTGTTGGCATCTAATTATTATTCACTTGATTTTTGCAATGTTTATCAACTTCATATTGTCATATGTGACCCACCATGGCAGCATGTTTATGTGTACGTTGTCATAAGTCACTTTTACAACCTATACTGTTGAATTAATTCTCTTTGTACGATTATATTTGAATTTTTATTTATAATACTTACTGTGCATGACTAGTCGGTTAATTAAATCTACCATAAGAAATTATAATTTATAATTATAAATTGATCAACCTTAAATGTCATTAATTAATATGCCACTCTAAAAATAAAGTGGTTATCTAGCAACAATATATATCGGTTAAAGCAATAAAAACGCTCATTTAATCCAATAATATTTCAATTATATCACAAGAAATATTAGAGAAGGCACCGTTGGATTTTAGAGGGTTGGGTGGCTAGTAATTATTTATAGTAGTTCAATTGACGTTTTTGACCTGTATGTCCTGGATAGACTGAATCTTCTTAAACTATACAACATTATTTATTAATTATGCTGTGATATTATTGTATATAAAGATTAATTAATTAATTAATTAATTAATGTTTCAAATCTGATGGTCACCGACGTCTGACATGAATTTGCCAGAAATTATTTATAAAAATAAGTAATTAGAGTAATTAATAATGAATATGCACTATGCAGTGCACCTCAGCATCATGTGAAGGAAGGACCATTTACGGAGTTGAGAGATGCTTCTCAACAACTACTAAAACAACTTTTAAAATAATAATATTCGGTCGACACTCTACAACATTGGTGCACATCTTTTCTATTTAGGGCAAAAATATTGATCTCGATTTGATATGATTTAAAGTACATATTGATCATCACGTAATTGGTCCTATTCAATTGTAATTTGATAAGAGGGAAAAAATATATATATATATTCATTGTTTGATATTATCCTTGATGTTTATTTATGTTTTGTTCTTTCACTTATTTTTAATGATTGTGGTTGGTTAAAAGTCATGTAGAAGATACTTCTCATAACATATTTAATTAAGATTATCATTCCAATTTCAATCAACTTAACGTTAAATCTATAAACTGTAACATTATTGTTCAAACTCGTAAATCTCACATATGAAACTTATTTTACCTTAAGAGGAATTATTTCTTATCATAACCTCTCTCGGTAATATTGAATTGTTTCTATAAGGGTAAATTCTCCTAATCCTGTTTTCATACTAGTTCCAACAACATCTTAATTATTCCACCATCTCCAACCACTTTTTACTCTCAAGAAACAATCATTTTCCACTACGCATTGGAAAAAGGTTATTTCCAACAACCAATAATATTATTTCCGATGAAGACCGACGAACCGTTCCAAGGGAAAATATACATTTGCAAGAGGGTTTTGACATTTCCGACATCTTTTGACTCTCGGAAAAGACCCTATCTCTTAATGTGAACAAACAAAAACAAAGCAAACGTCAAAACCCATTTAAGATTTCATTATTAATTATTATATACTATATAGTTTGAGAGGGAGATGTAGGATGAATTAGCTAGGCTATGATCGGATCATGGACATGACAATTAGGCGTCAAAATCAAAACGAGATATCAACTTTACATCTCAAAGATTATTTCTTTTTGATTGTGGAGTTGTGGCCCAGAAATACATGGGTTAAAGTAAGCAAGTATAAAGTGATTAGATATAAATTAAGCTATTAATATATATTGATATGAAATGCTTCCTTTATGTAATTCCATTTCTTTCTTTTTTTTAAGTTCAAATCATTTTCTTTCCGACTCATTTTATCAACTTTAACTTCTACTTTCTTTCTAATCTCAGATTTTGATGTCTCAATAAAAGTTTTCAGAAAAAGTGGATTTGTGTGAAATCAATTGAAAATTTTGCCGTCAAAAGTTGTCCATGCAAATGCTATATATATATATATTCTCTGCTCATGACCGAACTGAACTTTTAAGATTAAGAAGAGACTTGTTAGACATTGATTAAGTTTAAAAAGACTTTAACTAAACTGAAGTATGTAAATCTAATGGTTGATAAAATCAGTTCGTCCTAAGGAAAGACTTAATTAGGATATCAAAGGAAACGAATCTATTTTATTTTTTGCACTGACTCATCATTTTTACTCCTATAAATTCTTATCATTGTAAATATTTAATGATGAAGATATTCAAACTAAATTTAAGTAGATTCTTTTTTATTTTGGTTGTAATTATTTATTTTGTAATACCACAGACATCATTTGTTATTTGGCATTACTGCCCAACAAGGAAAAAGCTGTGCTTACCCACTCACTAATCATCACGAATAATTTCCAACACTCCAATCTATATTATAGGGTAAATTGCACTAAACCCTCTTGAGGGTGCCTCTTGTATCCAGAAACAATTTTACCATAAATTGACATTCACACCCCTTATCGTTAGTTTAACTTTGTCAAATTTAACTGTTGACAAAGTTTGACCGTTAAAGATAAAGATATTTTTAACCTTTCGAACATTTGAAAAAAAGTATTAAAAATTAAATAAAAAATGTTTAAAATACAACTTAATTGAAAAAATAACCGAAAATAAATATTTAAAAACAAAATTACAGTATCTCCACCTTCCTTCTATTTTTAAAAAAGAAAAAAAAATCAAAGAAATAGAATTAAAAATTTTAAATTTTTTCAATAAAAATAATTTAAAAAAGATTGATTTGCACGTGGAGAACAAATTATTAAAAATAATTAAAAAACAAATTATTATTTTTAAATAAAAGATGGAGCTCCAATCGAAGTCCAAAAAAAAAAATCATAAATCAGTCCCAAAAACAAAATCTACAAATCTCATCCAACAATTCATATCTTCTTCTTCATCAATTCCAATAAATTAAAAAAAAAAATTATTAAAAAAAAGACCAAAATAATCTGGAAAAAAAAAAAAATAAAGATACGAACACACCACTTAACAAGTGATGTGTACTCAATCAAATTTTGTATAATAACTTTTTTTTTTAAAGAAATTTTGTATAACTATTTTATATTTTGATTAAAGAATTCTAATATGGATGGGACTATCATAAATGTCATTAATGAGGTTTCAAATTCTCAAGGACTTTTGGTCAAATAAAATAAAATTATCAAGGGCTTATAGTCTTCTAGAAATTGACCTAATAATCTACATATATATATATATATTATTTAAAATATAAAACATTTTGTAGTCGTCACTAGAATTGTTTTTTCCGGTAACTGAACTAACATATCCTAAGTTTATTGAATCAATCAAAACTTCAAATAAAAGCATAAAACTAACAAAAACATTTCTAGCTGTTAAATGAATCCGTTAACTAGAACCATTGACTAGCCTTAGACCTGTGAAAAATTGACATTGCCACATCATCCATAAAATTAATTAAAAATAAAAATTCATGAAACTCTATGTTATGTGCCTATTTTAAGGAACATTAGTGATGCAGTGAATTAGTGAACTTCAAGTAAGTTTCATTTATTTTCTATAATTTTCCTAAATTACCAACATTGCCATAAATTCATATTTCTAAAATACATGATCGTATCGCTCTACCAGATGTGGAGATAAGATCTCCTTCATGGCGAGCGGAGATCCTTGATCTCCACCAGTCACGAAGGAGATCCTTCTATTGGAGGACCTAGATCACCTGACGAAGGAGATCATATCTCCTCCAATTGGAGGAACCAAATCTCTTTGCGGAGTAGATCCTCAATTTTATGTTCGGAGAAGATCTTGGACGATCTCCTGCAATCTACCGCCATTAGAGTATTTTAAAAAAACAAAAAAAAAAAAAAAAAAAAAAACTTAGGGCATATGTATAATTATGGGAACTTATTAGGTTAATTTATAATTTTTCTTTAGGTAAATATATAATTATAAAAATAGTTAGGGTCACTATAAAATTATTTGTTTTGTTAAATAAGCAAGTATAAAAAAATGCACTCATAAAACTTTTTTTTTTTTTTTTTTGATAACATACAACAATTGCCGGGACCGACGAGATGAGGCTCTACAAGCGCAGCCCGGAAAGCAACCCCTACTAGAGGGGAGAGACTACCCACATCTAGGTGGGACAAGACCCACACAATGGAGGGAACAACTTTCCTAAATACACACTGGGCGAAGGATCGAATCTTGGTGGGAGAGAGTCTCAGATAGACTCTGACCACCAAGGCTAAGGGCCATGTGCACTCCTAAAACTTAACGAAGCCACTTTAACGATAGGGGTGTTTATGTTAGTTTTAGGCATTTGTTTCAATTAACTTGGGGTATATTAGTGCTACCTTATATTATTATTATTTTTTAACGGAATGTCTTGTTTTTTAAAATCAAAGTTCAAAGTTTTTCAAAAATAAAAAATCAAACTTAAAAGTAAAAAAATAAAAAATAAATAAATAAATAAATGTGTTTTACAATATAAGAATTTCATATTTTATTAAAACATTTTCTTAACTATTATAACCCACAATCTTAGATGTGATGATCTTACCACCTAGACAACCTTATCTTGTTATATTTTATTAAAATATTATTTCTAAATATAATTCAAAAACTCAAGTTAAATTGAATTTGAAACCTATAGAAAGATGTTTAAAAGTAATAATAATAATAAGGGACTACTTTATTGCTATAAAAGGAAAACGGTCACTGTATTTATTGTAACAAGACAATAAATGCATGTATTGATATGTGTTTTTATTTTTCTTTATAAAAATAAAGTGATTGTTAACCTGTGTTCTAACACTACCCAAAAAAGATAATATTAAGATTGTTTTTGGATACTATATTAAATACATTTCCAATCCCGAAAACTAAAAATAGTAAGAATACAATTTATGTTTTTATTATTGCATGTATTTTAAATTTAAAAGCTATTTTTGGATCACAAAATTAAAAATGTTACCTCTTCATTATAATTTTTTTATAAAACAAAAAACAAAAAAACAAACTGTGGAACCGACATATAAATTAGTTTAGTAGAAAGCTTTATTTGCTTTTGTTTGTTTTAAACATTATTATAATACTCACGAATTTGCTAATACTAACAAATTTGATACAACTTATTTCTAATAATGAAAACAATAAATCTGATCATCAACAGAAAAGAAGAAATAATTGGATGGGTGGGATCCACGTACAGAATCTAATTAATTTAAATATAATTTATAGTGAATTAATTTAAATATAATTTGTCTAACTATATGAATTATGCTGATTAGTTTGGTATAACATAACAATCATAAAAAATTTCAAAAATGGAACGATATAGGTTGGCTTCTCATTATCACAATTCACAACCACCGTATATATAATTTAATTTTAAATTGATTTCTTTTAATTAGTGTCCTACAAATAGCCAGCTGATCAACTTTTTCAATTCTAATGTGTCAACTTGTGATCAAGAAACAGTGACATATATGTCTTTTGCAGAATTTTGATTTAACTACACTGCTACAAAAAGTTCAAAGACATCGGTTATATATAAAACCACCGATGATGTAAAAGTGTAAAATTGATGTATTACAAAAATTAATCCCATCGTCCGACGTCCAGCCCCACCTCTAATAATAATATAAGAAATTGAATTTAAAACCTCAAGTCAAAGTGGTAAGCTTTTACCGCTTGACTATAAGATTTGATTTGTTGACAATTGCACAATCTTTATATATAACCTATATGAATTGTTAGGAACAAAAACAAAACAAAAAACAGAAAAAAAAAAAAAAAAAAAAAAAACAACTTGTTTGATGAATTTAAATCTACTCAACTAATCAAAATTCTAATTTCTACTACAGATATATATTAAAAAAATGTTTATTGGAACATTTAATAAAATTATATTTTTTTAAACATATATAGTGATATTAATTGTAATAAGCATGATTTGAAATACAACTCTCACTACAGGGGAAATATTTTTCTACATGCATGTTGCAATTTAATGAACAAATGTAAGACTCGGATTCCTAATTTATATGAGTAATTAAATTATTAACGTGTCTCTTAGTATGAAACAAGAGGGTTCAAAATAAATAAATTTTTTTAAAAAATTGAATTTTTTAAAAATAAATGATTTAAAAGTCAATTTATTAAATTTAAAATTTTACTTATCCAAAAAAACAATAATTTTTAATTTATTTAAGAGATCATTTTTAAGGGAAACCGATATCTTATTGTAAAATAAATCCATGTCTATTTGTCCAAAAACCGTTGTCTTTTCAAAACGTAATTTTAAAACATCAGTTTTAAGGGAAACCAATATCCTATTGTAAAATAAATCCATATCGGTTTGCCCAAAAACCGTTATCTTTTCAAAACACAATATTTAAGACATCAGTTTTATATGAACTGATGTCTAAATGTTTTTTTTTTTTTTTTTTTAATATTGGTTTTCTCAAAAATCGTTGACTTTTCAAACCACGATATTTAAAACATCAATTTTTTATATTTAAGACATCAATTTTTTATGAACCAATGTCTAAAAGTTTTTTTTTAAATCAGTTACCTAAAAACCGATGTAAAACACCGATGTAAAACACCGATGTCTTTTAACATTTTTGCAGTGTTAATTTATTATGCTTTCACAAGCTATAATGTGATTAGGGAATTTTGATTTAACTTATAAATAGAATGTCACAAGCTATGATATATAATTTGTTCGATGTTATTAGCTTTCACAAGCTAGAAAAACTAACACTTTATCTTTTGCTGAATTGTGATTTAACTAAAAAAAGCTCTCAATTCTAATGTAACATCTAGTCTCAATTCTAGTGCTTTCTAAAGCTGCGTACACGTAAAGGCCTATGACCATATGCTGATGACAATTTGCAAGTTTATACAAAACTTATCATGCCTTATTTGATCAAGTAATTAAGAGATGAATGAATATGGTAAAAAAAAATATTTATGTGGCATAAAGATAGACTTGATAGACATTTAACTAAAAATTGCATACCATATCTAATTATTGTTAAGAGATTAGTTTTATGGTATGCAATAATTTTTAATTGCATACCATAAAGATAGACTTGATCAGTTTTAATTTATTTTTAAGGAAATAAAATAAATGAAAAATTAATGTCGATTTTAAATATTTGTTGAGTCAACCTAAAAAATAGTTGTGCAATAGACCGTTTGAAAGTAGACGGTTATATGGACAATGTCTAATATTTGTTTTGCCACATCAGCGTGAGGTTGAATGTGCAAAACTGCATTGGAGATACATTTTTTTTAATAGACCGTATTTTTATCCTATATGGTATCTCTTTTTTTCATAAACCACCGTTACATTGGAGATAATCTAAGTAAGATGTGACATTTGGAGGCTATTAATGACCTTCAACATCAAGGCCCGTTTAATCTGGATTTATACCAAAATATTGATACTAGACCAAACGTGAAGTGATAGGTTCAAACTTTATAGGCCTCAAATGGACTCGGTCAAAAGTCAAATTGACATGACATGAAATTGCAAAGCATCATCCAATGGGCTCATCTATTCCCAGCCCAAATTAGATAGAGCCAGGAACCACCCTTCCGAGGCACACCCCTTTCGTAAATATACTTATAAAAAAAATTAAAAATATCTAGTTTGTAAATAAACCCTTCTCCCAAGTCTCAAGTTACTGATAATCATTGTATTTTGTTCTCGGTGACCTTCTATTATTTTAACATCAAAAAACACTCAACATCAATAGAATGATCATAGCATTCTATAGGATGAAGTGTGTCAAAATCGGTTGCTCTTTTGAGCTCTTCTTAATAACTTTAAAGTCATACATTTTCCATATCATTTGGGTTGATTTTTTGGAATAATTTTTTTGAATTATCTAGCATTAATTAGAGATGTACGTTTGTGGGACAATCGAAAACTAATTGTGAAATAACATATACTTTATAATAATTATATTTCTAACCCAAATTAAAAAACAAATACATCTCCACCGGCGTGGGGTAGATGTCTTGGAAGGAGGAGATTAGGGATGGGTGCAAATGGTGGCAGGGGAGGGTCCTCCCACTACCTCCCCTGTTCCTCTACCCCTGCCCCAAAACCCCATTTGAGGGAACTGGGATGGTGGTGTTTGGGAGAGGTTCCCCCATCCCCACCCCCACCCCCTTCCCCCATTTTTAATCTCAATTTCTAATTTGAAGTCTAAATTTTAGAATTCGAAATATGACCATATCAATCTCTCGTTTTGCTCTATTTTAATATCCAATCCAAAAAATAATCTAAATATCCAATATAAAATATATAATTTGTTTAATTTAATCCAAAATAAATATAAATACTTCTAGTGTGGTTTAGTTATTAATTAGGATTTGAAAATAAAATTAAAATTAAAATAATAAAAATTATATATATATATATATATATATATATATATATATACTGAAATGTTCAAGTCAGTGCGTACTGATATAACTTCATTAATGCGTTGGATGTGAACCATTAGATTTACATACTTTGACTCAAAGTGTATGCACTGGTCAAACCTTCTCCATAATCAGTGGTCCACATGCATTGGTACTGATGTAGTTACATAAATACGCACTGAACAAAACAGGACCGTATATATATTTATATATATATATATATATATATATATATATATAATATTTAGGGGAAATTGGAGTGGGGAGGTTCCCCACCCCATTAAGGACTTGGGGGTCAAATTTGATCCCACCCCCACCCCTAAACCCCATTTAAAGGTGAAGTTTGCCATCAAAACCCTATGAGCCCTTGGGGGTGGGGCCATGTCCACCATCCCTATAGGAGATCAATGATTTTTTATTTTTTATTTTTTATTATTTTATTTTTTTTACGACTTGTCAGCATTCAACTGGAATCACTCAGTTGAAGGTTGAGAAATCCATATCCAAATTCTACCGCAACCTAAAAATGTTTTTGTCCTTCATTCAGCAATTGGGTTTGGGCCCAATTGGGCTTAGCAAGTTCATATAAGTGTTTTGCATTCTCTATGTTTTGGGCTTACCTTTTTTATAATTATTATTTTGAGTGGCGATATTTACACCCCTCTAAAACTGTTTCTACACCCCAATTTGTAATTTTCTCATAATTCCAACATTGCCCTTAAAGACATACAACTATTTAGTTTAATTAAAAATAAAAAGAGCTCCCTGTGTTGCTGTTGCTTTGATTTGTATGGGAAGAATGGAAGTGGAGACAATGAAAAGCCATCTTGGAAATTCGCTTATGTGAAAAACTTCTTCCCTCTAAGATTGAATCAGAATATTATAATACCAGTTTCTTTGAAAGTTCTGCAGTCTAAGGTTAAAAAAAAAAAAAAAAAAAAAAACAGAATACCAGATGCTTACAGCTATGTATTATTTCTCTTATATTCCTAGTTTCAGTTTTGATCTGTTTTGGGGCGGCTTTTTTTTAGATTGGTTGATGAAACTTGAAACTGATTCTAGGTGATGCTCAGTTTTGTATTTCCAGTTGTTTGGGCTAATGAAATTTTCCTTCAACAAAATAAGTTAGAATAAAAATTAATTTTTTAAAAATAAAAAAATAAAATAAAATAAAAAACAATGAGGCATGCTGGGAGCCTCCTCAGTCCTCACATGCTTTTTTTATTTTTTATTTTATAATTATTTTGTAATTTATTAGATTACCATAGTTGATCAAAATTTAAAAGAAATTTTTTCTAAGGGAAAAAAAAACACTAAAAGAAAGGATATTTTTGGTAATATGTGGGGTGTACTTACAAAATATAACAGTTTAAAAAAATTAATGGGGTTTACATTCAGAAAGGGGTGCACATACGGTTTTGCAGGGGTGTAAATATCGTAACTCTATTATTTTTCTTTAATCCCAATCTAAAAATGTTTTTGTCCTTCATTCAGCAATTGGGTTTGGGCCCAATTGGGCTTAGCAAGTTCATATAAGTGTTTTGCATTCTCTATGTTTTGGGCTTACCTTTTTTATAATTATTATTTTTCTTTAATCCCAACCACCAACTTATTATTATTTTTATAAACAAGGGTTAAGAGCATCTCCGATGCGAGAAAATCTTCAGTGGTCTCATTAACCGATGGTGAAACTGTCCAATAGAAGTGTAGCACTTTTATTAAAAAACATCAAAATATATTATAAAACTTAAAAAAGCTACACTTCTATTAAACGATCTCATTGCTACGTCAATGGAATGCTATTATATTGTGTCAATGCTATAATTTAGCATAGGGTAAAAAAATTGCTCCAATGTAATGCCAAATTTTATGCCAAATTTTGTATATATTATACTTTATGCCAAATTTGGCACAAAGTACGGCATATGTCAAATTTGGCCCAACAATAAATGCTACTTTTTTTAATTACAAAAATGCATTAATTGTTGACTTCTATAATTTTAAATTAGGGTTGGGCAAAAAAACCCATAAACCGCGAACCGAATTGAACCAAATCAAACTGCTTGGTTTAGTTCGGTTTTTTACTTTAAAAAAAAAAAAAAAAATCGTATATTTTTATTAATAAAAATAAAATAAAATAAAATAAAATAAAATAAAAAACCATATGGTCTGGTCCGGTCTATGGTCCAAGCTTATCGAACCCGGACCAGACCATAAACCGAATACTTTTAACATATACTTTTATTCCAGTATGGATCACACCCTTCTCTTCAATAAAACAAGTCAAAAACCCTAATTTATTATTTCATGTGTTTTATTAACCCACCAACTTTAGTGCAAGGTCGAAAGAACTTTAAGATGAAATTGAATTATTTTTTTTCTATTTGCTTTATGAAGTTATCATTTGTTTTGCATTGAATAATGGTAATTATATATATATATATAATTAAGAGTCCTTAAAATTTCTAGCACTCTTTCCAAAGCCATTTGTGGAAAAGTCACCCAATTAATAAGTTTTGTAGAAATAGCACCAATTAAGGTGATCTGCCAAAATTGCCCCTAATCTCTCTTTATCTCTCTCTTTCTTCCTTTCTCTCTTTCTTCCTCTTTCCTCTTTTTTTTTTTTTTCAAAAACCTCCATTGATCCATCAATGGAGGTCGGACAGACCTCAAATGGAGGTTGAATGGAGGGCGAAAGACCTCCAATGGAGTCGAAATGACCTCGACTTCCATTGGTGGTCGATGAAGAAGAAGATTAAAAAAAAAAAGAATCTGGAAATAAGTCTCGGGTATTTTGAAATAAGTCTCGGGTATCTAAAATAAGTCTCGGGTAGTTGGAAATAGCTTGAAATAAGTCCCGGGTGACATACCCGAGACTTATTTCCAAATATCCAAGACTTATTTCTAGATTTTTTTTTTTTTTAATCTTCTTCTTCATCGACCACCAATGAAGGTCGAGGTCATTTCGACTCCAATGGAGGTCTTTCGCCCTCCATTCGACCTCCATTTGAGGTCTGTCCAACCTCCATTGATGGATCAATGGAATTCTTTGAAAAAAAAAACAAAGGAGAGAGGAAGAAAGGGAGAGAGAGGAAGAAAGAATAAGTGAGGGCAATTTGGGCAGATCACATACTTTGGTGCTATTTCTACAAAACTTATTAAGTTGGTGATATTACCACAAAACCAATCCAATTTGGTGCTATTTCTCTCTATTTCCTCTATAATTAAACTAAGGTAGCGCCACAAATAAAGAACAAGTGATTTGATATAATTCTTATTTTTGTTTCTACTTTCTAATCATCAAGTATTAAATAACTGATCCTCATTGTAAATGTGTGTGTTTTTTTTTTTTTTAAGCTATTGTAAATGTGTTTACAAGATATTTTATTTCATTTTGAAATGTATTTATCTAAAAAAAAATTGAAATGTATGTAACTTCTCATTACGTTTTAAGGTTTTTTTTTTTTTTTTTTTTTTTTTTTGATAAGTCAAAACCGCTAGACCGAACCGAACCAATATAATTTGGTTTGGTCTGGTCAAAAAAAGTGTTTGTTCCAAACGGGTCTAGTTTTTCAAAAGACCGAAATTTTTGGTTTGGTCCGGTTTTAATTGAAACCAGACCATGCCTAACCCTATTTCAAATAATAATAAATATTATTTAAATTGAATGCATTAATTGTATTTAGGGTTAATTGCACTAACTTACCCTAAGTATATGTATAATTGCACTAAAACTGGAAAAACTATTATGATAACACAAACATACCCTCCGACTGTTGACTAACGGTTGACTACCGTTAATTAGCAATAAAAGAGGAGCAATTACACTTTTGCCCTTACCAACTACATTAATTAATGGGGTAATTGCACAAACATCCCCTGAGTTTAAACCTAATTACACCAATATTGAACTTTTGCTTAAAATTGCATAAACCTCCCCTACCGTTAGTTGAATTCCATTTAAATTAACTGTTGACCAACTTATTAGTATAAATGTCTAAAATGCCCTTAGTTATTTTATCTTTTAATTATCCCCAAAAAAATAATATTTGAATATTTCATTTATTGAAAATTAAAAATATATATATAATTGAGAAGACAGTCAGACAGATCTTCCACCTCTTTTTTTGCGGTGGGCCTCTCATCTTTGTGGCGGTGGAGGCCATAACCTTTTTTTTTTTTTTTTTTTTTTGCATTTTGCATTTTGCAATAACAAAGAGATGGATGAGACACCTCTATTAGACGATCCGATGAATCAATGTCCTCCATCAATGAATTGTTGTTGTGTGGTCATCGAAGAATTGGTTGCGGTGGTGTAAGGGTCAAAATCGGGCGGGTCCATCTTAGAGTCCACTGCTCTATCTCTACCCTCTAAGGGAGTTTGGAGGAGATATGGAAATTTTCAAATCTCTTCCCAAATTTTTCTTTTATTTTTTAGAAATTTTTTTATCATATTTATTTACAAAAAGAAAATATTAATTATTTATAAGATTTGTTTGTTGCAATCTGAATGTGGTAATGGATTTTTTAAAATCTTTTTTCTTTTTTTTAATCATTATATTTTTTTTAATTTTTCATTATATTTAATTAATTAATATAGTTGGTAAGGGCAAAAGTGTAATTGCTCCTCTGTTATTACTAATTAATGGTAGTCAACCGTTAGTCAACGGTCAGAAGGTATATTTGTGTTATTATGATAGTTTTTTCGGTTTTAGTGTAATTATGCATATACTTAAGGTAAGTTAGTGCAATTAACCCTTTATTTACTTATTGGCACTGAGACAATGACTAAATTGTCCCTTAGCTGATGTTAACTAACGGTCGGAGGGTATGTTTGTGTTATTATGATAGTTTTTCCGGTTTTAGTGCAATTATGTATATACTTAGGGTAAGTTAGTGCAATTAACCCTTGATTTGTCGACTTTTATAATTTTAAATAATAAAAAAAATAGCATTTCAAATAGAATTATGCATTGAAGTTCAATGCCAAATATAACATTTTAATATTATTTTTTTATCAAATTTGGCATTGACATATACATTGGAGATGGCATACCTGCAACAACATACCATATGTTTTCCCATTAAGACTCAAAATTCAACAAATCCCATTAATTGCTGCATCACCCTCTTAACAGTTAACTTCCATTGTATTTAATGATTGTCTGGGGTTTGGACATCAAAAGTCAAAATTGTCCCTACACTTTATTTTAAAAAGACTTTCTATATATCCACCTATTTTAAAAAGTCTTAATTGTCCTTTACTTTTAAAATATCAATTTTTAAATACGAATTAAATAATCAAAAAAATTAATAAAAATAAATAATCAATTTTCTTTTCAATAAATATAAATATATATAATCATTTTTTTTTAAATTAAACTTTAAAAAAATCAAATTTAAAAAAAAAGAGGCTAGGGGTGACAAAAATCCCTGACCCGCCAAATGGAGGAAGCTATGAGTCTCTTCCCAATTAGAGGCTAGGGGTGACAAAAATCCCTGACCCGCCCCAAACCCGCGAGGCCCCGATCCGTTTGGGGCGGTTAAAA
The DNA here is from genome assembly GCA_030490815.1 of Acer saccharum. Lineage (NCBI taxonomy): Eukaryota > Viridiplantae > Streptophyta > Magnoliopsida > Sapindales > Sapindaceae > Acer > Acer saccharum. The sequence goes on from CM059875.1 coordinate 19,048,136, forward strand.
TGGGTAACGTGGCGGGTTTGGGGCATATTTCTTGACCCATCCGGGTTACCGGGTCGGGTATGGGGCGGTTCATTTTGACCCGACCCACCCCGTTTGACCCGGAATATATATATATATATATTTTTTTAAATATAAAAGGAAAAGAGAAGAAATCCTAGCTGAAAAAAAAAAATTGAAAGAAAAAATTTGAAGTGACGGTGAAGATGTTGGATGGATTTTGTTATTGAAATTTTGTGTTTAAACTATTTTAGTGAAGATGTTGAATGGATTTTATTGATACCGAAAATGTTGTATGTATTTTGTATTTTTGTTTAAGTTATTTTGGGATTTGTATTTTATACTTTACCTATGAATTTAGTGTTTATTAAACTCAGTTATTGTGCTATGCTAAATTTAAATTTAATGTCAAAAAATTTTTTTGATGAAACGGGTCAAACGGGATTGGTTTGGGGTGAAAGTTTTTAACCCAATCGGGTCATGGGTCGAGTTTAGGGTAACCTTTCAAAACCGGGTTACGAGTTTGGGGTGGCCCCGACCCGCCCCATTACCACCCCTAGAGGAGGCTGCAAGTCTGCAACAGCAATGCCTCCTCTTGGAAGGAGGTTGTGACCGCAATGCCTCCTTTATCACAAATAGAGGAGACCGCAAGCCTCCTCTTACTAGGGAGGCCACCAGCCACCTCCTTCGTGTTAGAAGAGGAGTGGCCTCCAATTTCCTTTTTTTTTTTTTTAAATTAAAATTAAATTAAATATTTCTATTGAAAATGACGATTTTACCCCTAAAAATTCAATCAACCATTATTTCCAATAGAGTTTTGACTAACGACTTAGGAGGTTACAACAATTAAAGAAATTATTTGAATATTAAGCCTTTAATTAAAAATGCATATTGAAATTAATCGTAAAAACAATTATTAATAGGGTTAATACTTAATAGAGAGGAAAAACATTTATTTTTAATGCTTAAGAAATAAACACAAACATAGAAAACCCCTCACCCAAAAAAACCAGAAAATGATCATCTTCATTCTTCAATGACATGCATGATGTTTTACAGACCATTTCAAACTTCGATCTCGTTATTCTCTAGTTTTCATAATGCTTCACTTTAGTCTACAAGTGATCAAGAGTGATTTGGTATGGATTTACAAGACTTGCTGATAGAGAGTTTGTTTGGTTCGAACCAAATAGAGGATGGGTGAACGGGAAAGAGAAGAAGAAGGGGTGTCAATGTGTCTTTAAATGACTTGATGTGAATCATGTGATGACATTTAATGATACTCATTAATATTTTTTTTTAAAATAATTAAATTATTTATTCTTTCTCGGTTAACGTGCCATTGGAATTTTAAATGATTTACGTTATCTTTACACGATTAATCAACCGTTTGATCAATATTTTTAAGGGAGATTTATGTAATAAAAGAAAATATTGAATATTCGTGCAATTTCATCAAAGCTTAGGAGATGGTTGCGCAATTAACCCTTATTAATAATTTGATTTGATTTTTATTTTATTTTATTTGACAATATCTATTAATTCAGGATCAGGTATTTTTTTAAAAGCTTTCACTATTAATAGGATTCAAACCGCTGACCTCGAGCCACTGACTTGGGAGTCATTTACCCAAGCCCTAAGCTCGTCCATCTACCAACTGAGCTACGCCCCTATTGGCACTGATAATTTGAGATTTGTAAGGGGAATACGACTCGAACCCATAACGTCAAGTAAGTAGATATAAAGTATAGGAAAAAAAATGCGCAAATGAACAAATGTTCTCTCTCTCTCTCTCTCTCTTATAAATTGCGTGGTCTGCCTTCCAAGGGCTAAATACCTGGTATGTGAAATATAACCGTTTTGGATCATTCATATTCTCATCCTCACTTAGTTCTTCCCAAACACTTCACTCTTCTCTCTCTACTTTCTGTCCTCTCAAATTACTACTCACTACAGTTAACTCTTGCTCTACAAAACACCATAACTTCCTTGAGGTTAATTAATTTACTCTTGTTTTTACTTATATATACTCTTTGCTTCTTTTGTTTCTTGATCATCAACAGATCAGTACTGATTCTGGGTTGTTTTTAATTGGTTTATCAGGTTTAGTGGTGTTGAAATGGGTTTAGAGAGGTTGATGGTGAACTTGAAGTCAAAAATAAGCAGGTCTTTGAAGATGAAGATCAATAAACACTATGACAAGATTGAGAAGAGTGAGAGCATGAGAGTTGAAATCAGAAGCAGGAAGGCTCGCAAGCTTGTTGAACAGACCATGAAAATTGCTGACTCTCCCAACACCAAAACTTTTGTTTTTTGATGTCTTTATTTCTTCTTTTTCTATTGAGATAAAGCTCTCTAGAATTATGAACTTGTGAGGTCATCTATTTCTAACTACTTTCTTATATTTGTGCTTACGTTAAATAGTTTTTTTACAAGATTAGCTCACCCAAGAATGCTAATCCATTGAGAAGCTAAAGAATTTGGTTTTATATATTATAGAGAAAGCGTTATAACCAAAGTAATCTTCTATCTTCAATGATGTAGACTAATCAATACGATTTCAGGACAGCATCTTTTATAATTAATCACTTAGAGAGCATCAAAAGTAGGAGAGTTATCAAAATTTGAATATTTATCTAAAAAACATTGTCTAACTGAGTCACTAAAATTTAGCAATAACAGTTATCAATAATCAAATTGTCTCTTCAATCATCAAATACAAACTTAACCCAAAATAATTGTTGTAATTTTATTTTTATTTTTTTCTCTGATCATTGTTTCGATCTCAAAAATTTTAATTAGGTAAAATTCGTCTCTTCATTACGAATGGATCAATACCCATATTACATACCTTTTCTTGTCTTTTATAATTTTTATTTTTATTTTTTAACAAAAAAATAATAATAATGTACCATTATGGACTATACAATCATCAAATTTAGCAATCCCTGAAAACAATCCTCAAAAATGCTGAGATGGCAACTTTTGAAGATCCAAATTTGCTTATCCCATTGGAGATGATCTTATATGCTTCCAAAATTGATTATCCAAAGATTAATTATGGGTTCAATTAAGTTAGGGAAATTATGATTCATAATTAGCCCCCTAGAATTTTTACTATTATTTTTTTAGTTATTTTTAACTTAATAGGAGGCTGAAACTATACAAATACCCTAGTTATAATTACCATTGGAATTGTATCACGGAAAACTACTGAACACTTATCGGATCATTAAGAGTATACAATCATTCATCATTAACCCTTATATCTTTGATTTGTGCAAATATATATTTATCGTTTGACGTTTGCACAAACACTTAAGAAAACGTTTTTGATTCTATTCAATGAAATACATCAGAAACACTTTAGAGTATTAGTTAGAAACAATCTTGCTTTGTTTATCATCTTTCTTGTCACTAGTGAACCTAATTAGTTGGGCAGGACTAGGAATCAGGAGCGATGAATTATATAAACAAAAAAAAGAGTGAAAATGCAGTACCAAAAAGAAGCATGGTGACGTTGTCCTTTCTCCTGCAAACAAAAAACATCAACAAAGAAACAAAGTAAAAAAAATGACAGATATGAGGCTGAGGATGAGGATACAATACAAGACAAAAATAAAAAGGCAAGGTTGGTCCCCAAAAAATGAATACGAAGCTTTGATGGATACAATACATCATTCATTTGTTTATTTCAACAGAAAAGTAAATGCACATTGATTCCCTCCCACTATGTTTTAGAAAATCTACTTCTCATCTACAACCAAAGAACACTACAAATCCCTAATCATTGGAATCTACATGCTAATTGCTACAAGAACCTGAAGTATACTCTCTAGTAGCTGCGATGGTAAAGCATTTGGAGGTCCTGGCAATGAAGGCATGTCCATGGAAACAATGGAGGGTCCAAACAGTAGGAATGAATGCATCGGATTTTGCAGACATCGCATATGATGAGAAGGTCCACTGGTTCCTGAGAACGGCATTTACTACATGCTGGAGCCGAGAGCTCCTAAACACCCATAGAACAAAGAAAAGGATTAACCGCAAGAATAAACTTTTACGTAGATTAATCACATTGAAAAAATATGTACTTAAAGCTGTCATTAGAACGAAACAGTTACTAAGAAACGCAAATAGTTAAGTAGCACTGCAAGAAAAACCATGTTTATGTCGCACACCAAAGTTATCAGACCCATATAACAAATGTCATGAGTCGACTATTAATATGCACTGGACAGCTTCTGAGGGCAGAAAATAATGGCCTTCTTTCCATTTCAATTAAGATACTAGCGAAGAAAACATCGTGATGGTTAATACTTGATTATTATAAAGATAAAGGCTACCATTTCAAACATGCAAGATATAACTAGAATCTTATGATCATTCTGTTGACAAACATCTTAATCCCGAAAGCTTAAATCTATAGGAAAAACTCATAAGAAAATCTAAATTATAACACATCTCATTCGTGGAAAATTAGTAAACAAATTTGTCATGTGGGTACAAACACAAACCGATTTCTCTTGTACAGTAATTTAAATATCATAATGGGGGATTTTTTAAGATTCAAACATAGGACCTCTTGGTCAAATAGGTTATGATATTATACTGAATAAATATTAATATTATAAACTTAAAATTGTAGGAAGAGGAGCAACAACAGTACATAAACTATAGCAATGTTATGCTCCTACTCCTGTACAATGGACTAACCAGATGAACTACTAGCAAACATTATGCAGTCTCAAAGAGAAGAAATATGTATGTTTAAGTTTATTGTCCAAAATCGAGATGGAATGGACACTGATGATTAAATATTACCTGAGCACCAATACTGGGTCTATCTCGATCTCCAAGCATGACAATATCCATTGTTGACAAGCCACATGGAACTGTTTGGGAGTAAATTTTCTGATCAGAAGCAGCAGCATCCTTCACCTTAGTAATGCTCACAAAACTAGCCTTGCACAAAGGACAAGTTGAAACCTTTCTCATTTTATCCTACATACAATATCACCGACATAACGATATCAAAATTGAAATAATTCCAAAAAGCATAAAATAGTAAATGAAAGAAAAAAAAGGAAAAAGCTTAATTATCAAATGCAATTTAAATCCTCATCAATCAGAAACTTACGCATGTTAATGCATTAAAACACAGCAAACTCATATATGAAAAAACTAATATAGCACACTATATGAAATTTATAGTCAAGGAAGCTGCACATTGAATATTATTTTAAGACGCGAAGAAAAAAATATTACACACTATAGCACACTATATGAAATTTAATAATACTATTGCCAAAACTAATCACAATTTGGAGAAAACAAGAAATACCATATGATCAGCCCATTCCTGGATGCATGAATAACAAAATCGATGTCCACATGGCAAAACCCCTCTGGTAGAACTAAATTCTGTCCAACATATAGCACAGGATACGTCCACCGAAGTAGGTAATCTGTTAACATGATCAATCTCACTAGTATCATTGACCTCCCCATTTAAGTTCTCAAACTCAGAGCACCCATCTTGTGGAACTCTTTCCAGGGCAGGTGGATGATTTCTCTCTTCTAATTCTTCAAAATCTTTGAAACATTCAGTTGCTCCCCTGTGATTATGGAACCTGTCATCAGATGTTCCTCCAGTTCTGGGTTGCTCATCTTGATCAGAATCCAAAAGCACAGACTCCAAGGCATCTCTACCAATACTCTTCTTCGCAAGTCTTTGCCCTTTCCCTAAAGGTTTAGCCAATGAAGTGCTGCAGACATCCTTGGAAATCTTCTTTTCTCTTGTCGAGGGGGTAGAAGAATGAGAATGTGACTCTTCATGCATCAAAATCTTCCTTTTACCTCTCACAGAATGGATAGAAAAATCAGAGCTTGACTGTTCACATTAATCAACCAAGAGAAACAATATGATAAGAAAGAAATCATAAGCATGAATAGCCATAAAAATTGGGCAAATATCTCTATGGTAAACAAACTGAAATGGAAGAAATACCAGGTATAGTAATGAGCTGAAAAATAAACAGATTGCCAATTAAACCAAGCAATTCTAAATGAGAAGATTCTAAAGTTCATAAGTTGTCAGGTGCTTTGAAAGACATCATATAACAATACTAGTTGACACTATGAGCAGCAAGATTAATGTAGTAAATTGTATTTGTATACTGTGATCTTGTTTTCAAATTCCCTTCCCCCACAACGAGTAACTCTGATTTTAAAATTCCTTTTCAACTCAACCAATTGTAAAAAGTACGTAATATCAGAAGAAATTATTCAAATCATATGACTAAATTCTGATTTCATTAAGAGTAAGATTATAACAGCAAGATGAAACATTAAAATAAAGATGCCTAGGAATATATATGAACACTAGATACGGCTTCATCATTCTGTCCAGTTGATCTGTTCGCATAATTTAGAATCTCCATTCTCCATATAAGTTGAAGAAATATCTAGTGCATGTGCCTCTGACCCCAAAAGTGGAATAATTTGCATCATGTTTGATAAACCAAACATATAACTAGGTTCGTTGTCAGTATAGCTACGTGTAAATGTAAATCTAGTGGCTTTACTCAATTCTAAACTCAGCTGGCCCAACTTCCAGTTCATTCCACTAATTTGTCTCGGTTATCATGAAATGTTTCATTTGATCACCAAATGGTCCTTTCTACTTGAGGATTATTTTTGAGAAATGTTTCATTTTAATAGCTTGAATGCTCCAGAACTGTGGCTGAAGTTTATAGAATATAGAGAACAGCCTTTTTTATGAGAAACTGGAAAGGTAGATAAAATTTAAATATAACAAAAACTGTAAAGAATTCGAAAGGTAGATAAAAATAAAGTATAACAAAAACTATAAAGAAACAAGTTTAAAAATTATAAAGATGCAAGCAAAAAATAATTAATTTTTGAACTCATTACCTCCACCCCAACTAATCCAGATAAAGGAGGCTCTTGAAAACAATATTCGATACTAGACCGTTGTCCCCACTTTGATGACTTCTTAAACTGCTTTGTCTTCGATTCATGAAGCTTACCTTTGCTTTTTCCAAAATTAGGTAATAAGTTCTGCAATAAGAGTGACAGAAAAAGAAGGTAAATATTGTATGATGGATGTTACATGCTTAATAACTACCGTTGAATGAAGTGTCCAAATAAATATATATAAATATGAGTGGTTCAAATTCAAAGGAGTTCATTAACTTCTCAGTGATTCAAGAAATGCATAAGAAGAAAACATAGCCTCCAGTCTAACAAATCTCCACCATAACTTGAAATCTAAGGAAAGAAATATAGAAGAGTATAAACCATTTATAGAGCAAGTGGTCCATTTCTGCAGTGCCATAAACTAAAAAGATCAACAGTGTGCAAAATAGTTCATCAAATTAACCTCCATTGCACCGTAAAATTATTCACTTCATTAATAATAGGACGAGGTCTAAAAATATAATACTCAAACCAGATATAGAGTAAAACTGTACCACAAAGGTTTCATTGATACCAAAAGGCTTGTTGACAGCATTAGGTAAACACCTTTATGTTAGACTCACCTAGAAAGTGCATCCATCAAATTAAACTATGACTACCAAATACGGTAACTGGAAACCTAAGTGGAAATTCCAGTGAACCTTAGAACTTTGCAGCATATAAGAGTATGCAGTTGGTTTTCAATGTCCTCTGTTAAGATTTATAACTATGGTGTATAATCATGATTGCTTCTTTTTTTATGCACACAACAGTATGTATAAATCAATATATCAATTGCTGAATGACATTAGTGTCAATTGATTTCCATTTAAATATCCATAGTGTCAGATTATCACCAGAAGGCTTTAGCCAGTATAACCATAAAAATCATCATTTGCCTATGAGACACCTACATGCAAACCCACACCCACACACCCAGGAATTAATCTGTTTATATTGTAACCTCTTTCAGCAAAAACGAATCAGTCCAAACTGCTGAGCCAGAACCTCCACATTGTATATCAATTTCTTCTCTTTCAGAGTCACGAGAGTATGATTGGTCAGAAAATACTGTATCTTTCTTGGTGAACAGTGGGATTTCCAGCAACAAAGGCCCAATCTCTTGTCCACTGCAAAGAATCAATACCTACAAGTTTAAGTTTCGGATCATAATTCACAAGTTGAATTCAAGCCATACCAAATTGAGCAGCAGTGACAAGTAGCTTACTAAATGAAATAAATGACAAATGAAATTAGGTTTAAATGCTAACCAAACAATCAAAAGATTCACCCGTAGCTAACTAGTTCACTCATTGGAATAAATGAAATAATTGAGGGATGAAAAGACAGACTTAAAAAATGAGGAACAGATTTCAAATCTTATGGATAAAATCTCAGATCATGATGATACGAAACCAGGCTTTTCTGATCTGTGTGCTAAATGATCTAAAAGTATGCTAAAAGTTATATGAACAAAAAAGTACCATAGATTCTAACTGATTGGGTAGTAAAATCTTATAAGGTCAGTTAAATTGTGTTATCATATTATTTCCCGGTCGATGATATTTGACTTTTCTCAACCCAAAAAGTGTCAAATGAATTTGCTTATCAAACATTTGAAGTGTGAAGCCTACATTTGATTGCATGGTTAATACCATGTCATATCAGAGCACAAAGAAGCAAAAACTCATTGCAAGTAAAACAAGCAAAGCCCTTTCTAATGCTTTATCTAAGACATGATATGCATCATTGTATAGTCAACATAGCCAAGTAAGAAGAACTAACAACTAAATAAATATACTAACACATATAAATATAATGACTCTACTGTTCACCTCTCAAGCAATACTATAGATCTGATATTCATCTCAACTTCCATATAACATATGGGTTTCTATGGGTACTAATTGCCACTAAGTTGCACCGTCACAATATAGAAACCATAAATTAAATGGATAGTGTAAAAACAATGGTGATTATAATGAAAAAAAAATAACTTGAGCAACATAACTAATGCCTAACCTAGGTAGTCGCTTGCTTGGGAACGTTTTCTAACTCCTGTTAGTCAAATTTTTAAGTTTCATACTTTTTTGTCATTAAGTACCTCATAGCAAATATTTTGCTAGTGATGCATTAGTATTTAGTATGCAGATGACTACAAACCAGATCATACAACAGTCCCACTACATAACTCCCACGCATTTCCCAAATGTTCTAAGACCAAGAAAATGAATTTTAATCTATCATAATTAAATTATCAAATTCAAACTCAGATATCATTCTTGAAACGACCCTCACAACTTAACAACTTCAAAAATTAGATTACTATCCATAAAAGTAAATAAATAAATAAATAAAATCAAAAAATCAAAAACAGCATTGACAAGAAAATCAATAATAAGCATGAAACTCTACTGAAATTCATTAGATTTAGATAATTAAAAACTTACCTTTGCAACATATAATGACGCTCAGAAACACGTTTGCCATGCTTTACGCAATCTTCAATCCACCTATGATTAACTATTATCATTTTAAACTTCTTTGCAAGCTCGTATTTTTTCCCTTCAAATTTCCAACACACCTATTCATACAATCATATTATAAATAAAATCATGAACAACGAACCAAATATACAAGATATAAATTAGTATAAAATTAAATGACCGTACCAAGTGCGTAGTCGATCTTGACATGGAACCTACGTAATTAGCACCGGCCTGAGTGATTAGCTTGATGAGATTGAACCGCTCCGAACCATGGTAACCACTCACTGTCACCACCACCGATTCCATGTCTCCGATGGACCCAACTGTAATCGCCAAATATAAATATAAATTAAATCTTTTACGATAAGATTTAGCGTCAGATCTGTTGAAGAGAATCGACTTCTGTGTATAACAAAATGCCGGGAATTTGAAAATGTTTGAATTCCTTTCCTTTTTTTTCTTTTTTTTTTCTTTTTTAAATGAAAACAGCGCAGCGATTTATTAAGGATGTTCCAAAAGTGGAACCATCAACCGGAAACTTCTGGTTGAACCGGTTCGGTTTTTTTTTTCATTTTAACATAAACCTCACACCATGCCCAAATGTCACACTCTCCCACAAATTTAAATAAATCTCACAATAATATTATAAAATTATAAAATTACTTTATAAACATAATCCAATGTAATTATAAGAATAAAACCAATATTGTTCTTATAATTACATTGAATGATGAGCCCCTAGGGGTGTAGCACTGCTCATAGATGAACGAGTTTTAGGTTTAAGTAAATGACTCTCAAATCAGCGGTTCGAATCCTACAAATGATAAAAAGTTTTAAAAAAAAATCTAAGTTAGATTGATAGATAGATACTATCAAAATAATAATAATAATAATAATTACATTAAATTATGTTTCTAAAATAATTTTTATCATATTATTGTAATATGATAAAATCAAACTTTCTAGGTAGGTGTAATTTTGTCTTTTCAAACAATAGTTAGAGATTTTCTTTTTGCAATCCACTTTTATCTTTTAACACTCATTTGTTAAAAACACTCCATTTTTAAAAACTTAGATGGTGTTTGGATTTGTTTTTAAAAACAGTTTTTTGTTTTTAAAAACAAAAAACAACTCTAAAGTTGTTTGGTTAATCATTTTGTAAAATTGTTTTTGAAAACAAAAAACAACTTTTTAAAAGTTATAACTAAAAAGTCAAAAACAACTTTTTATTATTTTTTACTATTTTCAAAACAGTTTTTTAAAACAAACCACAACTTTTCTCAACTTTTCCCTCCAAACAACTATTTTACCCATTTCAAAAACATTACCAAACACATTTACATCGATTTCCGTTTTTAAAAACTACTTTTATAAAACACTACCAAACATATTTACATTTTTAAAAACATCATTTTTAAAACATGATTTTTATTTTTAAAAATAGTTTTCAAAAACAACATTTTAAAAACGATACCAAACGCACCCTTAAATTTTAAAGAATTCTAAACTCATCTCTATCATTGTTTATATTTTAACAAATATTCTAAAAACACTTCATTTAAAAAAAATTAAAAAAAAATTTACAAGGAGACCTCTTTTCAATTTAATATTACCAATTATTAAATTTGATGAAATTCTTAATGCATCCCAATACAATTAAGAGCATCACTAACTATGTTAGTTATACACGCTCCTTATTTAAAATGGCTAATGATATCATATTTTTTTCATTTATCATTAACCCCAACCACACGCTATATTATATTATTATTAGCTATTATAGAAAATTTGAATGACACTAGCCAAATATGGAGAGCCAACAATCCTAGCCAAACTCTCTCTCCTACTATTTTAATATTAGATTTGAAACAATTTATTAAAAAAAAAACTTAGGGTTAAAAAATTAAATAGCACTTTTTAGGAGTGGTCTGGTACAAATAGCACCACATTAATAAGTGTTGTTTAAATAGCACTAAAGTATGTGCTTGGACAAAAATACCCTCATATTAGGCATCAGACATCTTATTCTTGAATTATTATTTACTTTTTACTTTTTATTTTCATCTCACTTTACTCTATATACCCGTTGACTCAAGCAAAGAAGACACAGTTGAAGCAACAGGACACGTCCATTGACAACGACAACCGCGAGGACTTCAACTGCACCGGCGACAACCGCGAGGACTTTCACAGCACCGACGACAACCTCGAGGACTTCCACGGCAGCAGCACAACTCCGGCGACACGTCCAACAGTTCTCGTCAATCATGATTTGAGGTATTTTCGTTTGGGTTTTGTTTTCAAATTTGATATTGTTGATTTTCAAAATTTTAAACACTTATTGGTTGATTTCCATTTAGTTTTTTGTGAATTTGAAATGTTGTTGTTTGAATAAGAATGGTGGTGTTATATGAGTAATATTTATTTTGAATCTATATTTCAATTTTGTTTTTTTGTTATTTGTTTGATTTCAATTCGTTTTATCAAATCAAATCAAAACAGAAATTATGTGATTGGCCACGTTTGTTAAAGCTTGGGTGTTAACTGTCTTACAGAAATTATGTTTTGTTGACAGTAAAGACACTTATTATAATTATTTTCTTTTTGGCCGATGTAGAATACTGCATCAGCATCACTGTTGTGTATTCTTTTAAATGTCTTCTAATTACTATGTAGGTTAAACGGTTAATGTTGTAACTGAATTAATATTTAAGTTCTAATTTGTCACATTTTGGTTTTCAGGGTACATCGGCATCACTGTTGATGACACATACAAGGCATGTGAGAGGTTTGAACAACTAGGAGTGGAGTCTGTAAAAAAGCCAACTGATGGTGAGACGGCTCCTTTAGATTGGAATTTATCATTTATCATTTGATGCTTATTTGATGAGTATTGGCATGTTAGTTTTAAACTGTGGGGAGGGTTTGCTCTTTAATTCTTTAATTCAGGGGTCTAGTATTTTGTTAGATAATCATGACTTCATTTTCATTTTCTAAATATTGATCTTGTTGAATTTGCTAATCATCAATCCATTTCAAGTTGTCTGAACAGCTCGTCTTGTAAGTTGGATTTTTAGCCAAAACTTTATGCAATAATTTGAAATCTAAAGTAGCTGTCCAATAGTGTGTCATGTTAGTATTATGCATCTATAAAGCATATGTGCACCTGGTGTCTCTTCATATGTATATTAAAGCAAAAAGTAGCAAAACAGAAAGAGATAATCGCTAAAAATGCAGAAGCCTAGGATAGACAATGGGAGTCAATATGTGAAGGTGTATATGTAAAAGCCGCATTTTTTTTTTCAAGCCAAATTAAAACAAGAAAGAAATCAATTCTTTCCAGATTAGTTAGTCAACCCTTGAATTTTTGCATTGAATGGTAGGAAAAAGGGAAAATGGAATCATAATAATAGGAATTTCCATTCTAGATTGATTCCATAATGAGCTAGGGTTTTTGAATGTTCTGGCTATATATATATACACTTTGTGCAGCCTCTAAATCACATTATTTTACCCTTCCATTAGAACACAAAAGAAAACCTGTAAGTGGAGCAACAAGGAACCAACAGCAATTTTGAAAGGTAAGTTGCTTCTAATTTTCCTTGGTATATTTCTATATGATTGAAATCTAGGATTTGTTAGGCTATTATCCTCGTTATGCTTTAGTTGATGGAGGTAGGGATAGGTAAGAATGATTTATAACATGTCCAATTGATAGTGGTAGTTGAAATATAACAGAGGTCTGCTAGAAACCACTCTGTTCTAACTTACAACCAGGAATCGTAAAATCTGTTTGAACTGGTTATTCTCACCCGAAAATTATGAAATATTTTATGTAGGTATAATTATATGTTTACTGTCACTCTATGAAATTTAGTGAATTTTGAATGAATATAATAATTGTTGGAGTTTTCGGAGTGGACAGGGGTCAGTATAGATTTCTGCTGGGCAGATTTGGGAAACCAGAAAGGAATGATAATTTGTGTATGCTAATGATCATATAATGTTCTGAAAATTTTACTGTAGATAATCTTATATGTCTAGGTTAACTCTGTAAATTTTTATATAATTTGGTGGTGTGGATAATTAGTTAAAATTATTGGAGTAGGTAATGGTCAATTTAGAAAATAAGACCGAAGGAATATTAAAGGCCTTTTTAATTCGATTAGACTGTTTTAGGATGATAACATGATCGAATATTAATTGTACTTGGTATAGGGTTTATGTGAATTTTGGAGTTTAGGAGTAAGCTACATTATTACGTGGAGTCGAGGTAAGTAAATTCCATACACAACGCCTACGTATCGAATATATTTTGAAATGCTTTACTTCCTAAAACTATTTGTTCATAAATTTTGGAGTTTCTGTGTTATGATGTTCTGCTAGCTCTGAAAACATATTGATTTACTTTGTTTACTGATGCAAAATGATTTGAAATGAACAAGTGATCGTATTTTTATAAATTATTTGATCTAAATAGTATAGATAATATATGTATTGTATTTGATCAACTATTGAATATGATTTCCTCATAATTTTCATATCTATCGAAAGTTTATTATATAATTGTGTTTATTTCATTATTTGAAAGGATAGTTTCTTATAATTGATTGGAAAGGTAATGAAAATGTTTTGGCTCCTCTGTTCGTAGTTATTGAATTGTTCTAAAATGTCCAGCTGGGATAATCGTTGCGCAATGTTAATGACATTAATGGCCGGGTCACCGGGAATACGGGTGATACTACATGACATGAGCTAGTCTTTTATTGCTCTTATTGTTATAGCAAGTTTTTGTTCAAGCTTTACCTAATATACGTATATTTATGATTAAAGGTTTATGTTTCCAATTTTCTTACATAAATGTGTTTTAAGCTTGAGATAAAAATCTTTCCTCACTCTTTTTACATATTTATCACTTGTTGTGTGTGCTATTTACTTACTGAGTTGACGACTTACCCCTCGTCACCATCATTTTTGCAGATTAGAACCGGTTTATGGGAGATGAGTCATTAGTATTTTGGAGTTGCTTAAGTGAAGAAGTTGATCGTTAGAGCCTCATTCCTATTTCATTATTATCAAGAAGACAGTCTAGTTCTATTTGTTTAAGTCTTTATTGTAAGGATTGAAAGCATACTTTAGACAAGATTATTTTTAAATTTTGGTCCATATAACATTTATGGAGTTTAATGCTTGATGTACTGAAATACATTATTTGTGGGAGTTAAATCTTTTGAAGTATTAGCTTGAGGTTATATGTTTTCTTTGATTGTCAAGTTTCATTCTAGTTCGATGTGTTTCGGATTTAGGGTGTTACAGTATATGCTTGACATTATCCAAATATTTACAAATTGGCAGAGAAGCTGGCCACCATTATATATAAAGTGTATATCATGCTTTTGGGTAAGTTCATATTCTCATTTGTTGTTGGGTGCTGGTGTCTTTGCTGTCTTTGTTTTGCTATGTTGCATTTATGGGTGTTTGCATCTGTTTTTGCTTGTGCTGGTCACGTTTTTTGCTTCTGCCTGCTGCTTCTGCCTGCTTGTGCTTTGCTTTGGCTGTGGCCTTAATAAAATCTGCAATTGAAAAAAAAAATATTCAAAGCATTTGTCGAGAAAGATATGCATGCACTGATGCTTAAAAAATGAGTATGGTGTCAAAACTTACGTTCGGGACTTATATCATAATTATCGAGAATTATATCATCATATTCGAGACTTATTTAGTAATTATCGAGACTTATTTTAGAATTTTCGAGACTTAACATGTATATAATCGTTGAGGCTTACTGGTGTGCATATTTAGGAAATAGTTGCTTCATTGGTGACTGATCGTGTGCTGTGTAGTTATGCTTGTATGTTTTGAGACTTATATCATACTTTTCGAGACTTATTAAGGTATAATTGGAACTTATTTAAGTATGATCGAGACTTATTCATCTGTATTCGAGACTTAACTGTTTCTGATCGAGACTTACTAGTGTTGTAATGTTCTAGAATGATTTGCTATATTGGAGACTTATTGTGTGATGTGTAGTTATGATTGTATGATGTGTAGTTATGATTGTATGTTTTGTTTGCAGATGGTGAATCTAAAGAGGCTACTGAAAATTTCCGAGTCGGATTGGAATAATGGCACAATTACTCGCCACAATCACATCGAAATTCTACAAGTAATAGATGATGTACTTATCGGCATAGAAGATATGGGGGTCCAAAAGCAGAGGTTCATGGACTCATGCTTTGGACATTTCTTATAATGAATATTTTTGAATGAATGGAATTGAATGGTCCATTTTCAATGGAAAGGGATTTTTTTTTTTTTTTTTTTTTTTGTATGGATGGTTTTGTTGTCAATAAGTCTCGAATTTATTATATTCGGGACTTGATATCCAAAAGTCGAGACTTATTCGGAATATTCGAGACTTAATAGGTACTTTCGAGACTTATTATAATATATTCGGGACTTATTTGGTAATTTCGAGACATACTGGGCACAAATGACATTCTTACAAACCTTTACACCTACAATAATGAATTTTATAACGCAACATAACACCTACTAACCATCCACATGCAAATTACAAACCAAGAAATGTCATTTAGCTTTTACAAATAATAAAGAAATGTTGATACATATCATCTAGAAAGTACGATTAATGATAATGGAAGCATTACAGTCATCCAGAAAGTGAGATTGATTGTATGTAAATTCATTACAGTCATCCAAGGATTTCATCTTTTTTTGGGCAAGTTTTTTTGTTGTGCCCAATTTCATGGCACAAACTACATTCTCGACGGTATGCATCTGGAATGGTACTGTTGGAACTGGGGCCCGGATTTGTACACCACCGTGAATTGTGACCCTGTGTTCCGCATTTTTTACATTTTTGTTTACTAGGCCTCTTAGAGGCGGAGGCAAATCATGTTCTTTGGGGCCGACCAGATTGTGTATGGATATCGGGCGTTAACACGACCCGATTTCTGATGTCTTCTAGAACTACCCAAGTATTTGGATGACCCACTGGCATGATCGGTATAGAATATGCATCGACAAGGACTTCCTTTTTGTAGTAATCCGCACATAAGGAAGTGTAATCCAAGTTTCGCTCCCTATGAATTTAACAACAAATAACATTCACCATAATTGCAATCATAGAATAATTGTTATTGAAGAGCAGAACAAAAAAAATATAAATAAATAAATATATACCTAGCAACTGCAAGTGCATCAGACTGTTAGGTGTTCTTGGACCCATGGTGCTCATGTCGCAAAACGAAAATGACTCTAATCCAGGAATAACGCATGTTGTATTGTTCGAACTAGAAATGAACTCTCCTTCCACACATCTTCCTGATGTATGATGTTGTTCAGGACCATCACCAATGTCAAAACGGACATCTAACGGCTGTTCCAACTCACAATCAACACGAGGTACGGTATGAGGTGCATCACGGTCAACATTTTCGGACAATATTATTAGATTGCCGTGTTTCTATGGGATTTTGATTCATTTCAATGTCATCACCTATGACATGTTCCTCACATCTTCTTTCAACAAGTGTAACACACACTTTCAGAATTACCTTCTCTTCCCCTAGTAGAAACTGAACATCATCATCATCCGCTATCATAGTGCGACATGTACTGTCTAGACCAACGGATATTGATTGTATGTCAATTTCATACCTGTTCGGATCATATTTCACAATGGCCTTTACAACCCCCAACAGTTCTTCATATGTCAAATTCTTCCGAACATATACACCTTTATTAACGACGCCGACATATCTCTGGCTTCCATCAGGTAGTTCATGTCATCGTCCATTATATGATATCAATATTCTAACACGATCTATCGTCCTGGAAAAAAATAACACTATCAAAAAAACCATATGAAAACTAGTCAAAAAATTACTGTCAAACTAATTCATCCCAGTAAGTCTCGAATTTTTCCATTTAAATCTCGAAATAGATAAAAATAAGTCTCGAAAAAGGTATAAATAAGTCTTGATAATATATAAATAAGTCTCGATAATATATACATAGGTATCCAACATTATATAAGTCTCGATTATAGAATAAAAATATGTCCTGAAAATAACAACGTTAAGTCTCGAAAGAATCAAATAAGTCTCGAAAAACAGACACTATTCCAACAAATCAAATCGAAATGGAGAATTAGCTTCAGTTCAGCATAAACATCTAACAAATTAAAAGTGCAAGTTTCCAAACTAGAACTAAAAAAAATGTCATTCACGAGTTAATCCCATACTTTATGGAGGAAATGCACCTTATCAACTCTTCCAATAATCCAAATAGCTTGTCTAGATCTGAAATTAAAAATGGAGAAATTGCATTAGCTCAACATAAACATCTAACAAATTCAAAGTGCAACCTTGAAGACCAAAACTGAAAAAATTGTCTAACAAATGAACGAGTTTCTTCAAATTTACCTTCCAAAAATCCAATTAGCTTGTCTGAATCTGAAATTACTGCACGAAATTACTCTTCAAACTTGGGTGAAAGAATGGGCTGTCAAATGGAAGAAAGGAGAGGAAAAACTTGGGTCGACTTTGGTTGAAAACTGAAAATGGAAGATTGAGCTGAAACCTGGGTCGACTTTGGTCAAGAATGGTGGTTGAAAAGTGAAGATGGAAGAATGCACTGTGTCTTGGAAGAAAGGAGTTCACTATTTGGCAAAGTGTGGGAAAACGAAAATTGAAAATGAAAATGAATAGTGGACAAAAGTAATGAAAGTGGACAACAGTAAAAGTGGGGGCATTTTGGTCTGAATTCCTTTTTTGGTGCTATTAAAACTAGATTTAGTAATGTGGTGATAGTTGCACAAGTCCAAGTTTTGAAAGTGTTATTTTGCCCCATTCCCTCAAAAAACTTATAGTTATCTCAATTGATTCAAAAAAATATTAAAATATTAATGTTATAACTAAAAATAGGGAGATGGTTGGAGTGACTCACTCAAAAATTGCTAGTTAAAATAGCTTTCAAGCTATTTATCTCAACCGGAAATTTTTTCAATTTTTTTAGAGCAAATTTTAGCTATTTTATGACTCTAAATATTAGCTAAAATAGATATTTTACCCGAAAATAGCTGTCATAAAATAGCTTTCAAGCTAGTTTGAGATAAAATTGAAAAAAAAAAAAAAAAAAAACATCATATAAGATAATGTCATACGAACCATAATACAAATTTAAATCATTATATCGCGCTACACTTCGGTGAGATTATTTCCTTAATAATATAGACCATTAGTATTTAGAGCAATCATCGAAAATTTAAACCCACAGTTGAGCTGTAATATCATTGCAATTAGCATCAATCCTCTGACATTTTATGTGTATTCCTGTTTCAGATCACATCCAATGCCATGGCATATATTGCTCACTGCTCACTGCTCACTGCCCATGCATTTCTGTTAATCATAAGAAAAACGGATGCAACAAAAATGCCACCAAAACAGCTTGAAAGTGAGACATGGAAGTGTTGACACACTACCCGGAAGGGCTGGATAGGAAACAATTATAAACCAGCTAATGAAAGACGCCTCGTAATTACAAACCAGTTTTAAAGGGATGATGCATAGTGTATGTATGTATCAGTCCAATATCTCATGCTCATCTCCGGACAGGGTTTCCACCTCGATGTGGTGGTTCGTACCCACTTCCAGAACGAGCAGGTGGTGTTGCAGACCCATAAGGTACATTGTTCAAAGGTGCTACTTGTCCATGTGGTCCACCAACACCTCTAGCCAGTCCATCATATCCCCTTGAATCGTAACCCATTCCTCTTTGCACATCATAACCAGCTACTCTTTGTGGATCATAACCAGCTCCTCTCTGTGCATCGTATCCAAAACCTCTCTGCAAGTCATAACCAGGACCTCTCAGTGCATCATAACCAGGCCCCCTCTGTGTATCGTAATTAGTGGCCCCCCTTTGTGTATCATAACCAGGCCCTTTGGATGATCCTTCGTAACCAGGTGCTTTTGGTGCATCATAACCAGCTCTTGCAGGAGGGGCAGATTGAGCTCCGACATAAGCAGGCATGCCTGCTTTCACATTGGCACCTGCCCCGGCACCAGCATTAGAAGCAGGGGGGAGAGGAGCATTCCCCTATAGCACAAAAAGTTCAAAGAAGAGTCATCAGTCTTCACATTCATCTAAAAACAAATGGAATTTTTTCCTGATCACTATTATGAGACATCCCTTCCAGCAGATTGAAAAGGTTTTTAAAATAGCAGTCATATTTAGACAAGAGTTCAACACCATCTACCTATTTCTAAGTTCAAATAATTTTATGAAGTCAACTTTCAGACTATTTTATAGTCTGTATTTTATTAGTTTAGATAAACATTCTAACTACTAAACGATAAGCAAAGCAACATTATCAAATACAACATACTAACCTTAGAGGGTGATTTAATTTAATTTGTGTTTGTGTATAGGATATTAGGATGTACTGTTTGGTAAAGTAAAATAAAATAATAATAAATAAATAGAAAGAAGAAAAAAACAGAGGGGGAAAAACCCACATCATTTTACAGTTTTACAGATTGATTTTTTCACATGGAAAAACCAAAAACAGATTTGTAAATACACAAAATACAACTCTTGAAACCAGTGAAAATTTTGTAATCATCGAATTTGAAGTTAGGCCTAACAAACAATTTTGAATATATATGCCCAACAATCAACAATTTTTACTTAAAGAATTTTTTTTTATTATACTACTATATGCATTCTAGAATCTTGAAAATGCATAATTTCCCATTCTTGTTTTATATTGTTTAACAGCTGTTGAGATTTAAAGCTCTCCTCTATTTGATCATCTTCTTCTCTATCTTCATCTAAATTATGGCGTCTTTATAAGATATATTAAAAGTTTAAAAACACTTTAGAAAAATGTCTTGAACTAGCAATCACGAGTGCTTGGATTCAAGTCTTGGAGTAGCCATGCAAATAGGACACACCTGTATTATCCCTACTAGGACCCTGCTGCAACAGCATCAGTTCCTCTAGTATTTATTTTTTTATTTGTTTGTTTCCATTCTCATGACAATTGAAACAATTTCAAGTATCCTATCTGAAAAGCAAGGTTAAGTTTTAGTGTGTTTTTATATTCATTTGGGGAAAAAGAAAATCACTCTTTTGGGAAAATGTCTTTGGAGATTCCCATCGGAGAAACACTCCTTGTGACATGCTGTCATCAAGAGTATCTAAGGTCTTCAAAAATAAGAGATTCAAATACAGTTCCTTGGAAGGCCATCTCAAATGAATAGCCTAATTTCCTTCCTAATACTTCTTTGGTGGTGGAAAATGGAGAAAATAAAAAGCATTTGGGAAGATATTTGATTGGGGTATTTGTCCTTATAGATTGTCTTTCTCTCACAATGTATCCATCAAGTCTAGTCTTGAGAGATATAGGGGGAGCATTGTGTATGCTTTGGGCAGAAGCCTTGAGAGAGAGTAACCTTTTAGGGGGAGCATTGCACATGCATTTCTTTATATTACTTTATTGAGTGCAAATGCTTTTTATATTTGATCACCTCACATGTACTTGCTCTTGAAAGGTACCTTTCTTGTTGATTGTGTGTAGGTTGGATTTTTCTACAAGCTTGGAATTGACTTGAAGATATTCAAGACTTAGAGTAGGAGCTTTATTGTAATGTAGAAAAATTTTGTTGACTAACCATTTTTTGTTTTTGAGAGGATGCTATGTGAGTGTTGATTTTGTCACGAAATAGCCAAAAGGGGAGATTGTAAGTGCCTCACTTTTGATTGGCATATTTCGTTGACAAAATCACAATGAGGCTCAAACTTGTAAGGGTAGCTTAGGGTTGAAGAAATCCTCATCAAATGCTAATGGACCTCATTGTAGACATCAAGAGCTTCAAGGAATGTAATTCACTTGACTTAACTCTTTATTGAAGAGATTTAGGGTGCACACACACAACTCATGCATTTTAGTATTTATGTTTGTTTTGATATGGTTGGTAAAATCTCATTGTATTTCAAAGAAATATATTTTTGAGATTTTTCATATTTTTATGGGTCCAACTGTGTGTGGATTTATCCCTAGATTAGTTCCGAGACTTATCTATGTGTTTCGGATGATTTCCGAGACATTTGGGACATTCCATGTTTTTATCGGAAACCGGAATTCAATTCCAAGCTTAAATTGGAAAGTTATGTAATTTTTCATATTTGTGATTGGGTCCGGGTCAATATTCCGAAGATGGAATTAAATTCTGAGTTTCGAGATCAACTGGACTGAAGAACGCTCGGGGCCGAAGCTGGCTTAGTGTGGCATGATAGCCACACCAAGCAAGGGGTGGCGTGAGGAGCCCATGGCTCCTCACGCCAAAATGGGCTCTCTAACCCCGTTTGCTACACGGCTGCCTCACGCGCACACCTGTTTGCTTTTTAACTTTATTGTTTTGTTTCTTTTAGCTTTGTTGTGTGTTAATATATATATATAATCACTCTTTTGTCTTTTGCATATATTATATATAAACGTACATCACCTAATATATATATATATATATATTTATATAAACGGTGCGTTTTTTTCTTTGAAGACCTGATACATATATATGTATATATTTTTGCTTTCTTCTTCACTTTTCATACACACATTTTGGAGAGCAAAAATTCAGAAATATTTTTCAAGAGAGTGACTTCCAAGATCCTATTTTTACTCAAACCCTAGAGAAAGAAGCTCCCAAGAACTCACATTTACTCAACCAAATCACTTCCCATGAGCATCTAGCATCTTCCTAGCATCATCCAAGCATGGGCTTTCTTGTTTTCTTTGACTAGGTAACTTCTACATGTCCTAGAACTTCTTATTTCATTCTTATGACATATATGCCTAGGTTTAGCATTTATTTGTTAATTAAATACATGTCTCCTTGCCTAATGTTATTCTTATCATGTTTGAGACTTTTATTTTTGGTTGAGATGAGTTGTGTGTTGATAGCTAGTATTTAGGACCATTTTGCCCTCTAGCTAAGTCTACATGATTTTTATTTAGACATTGATTATAGGACTCATTGATTACATCTGTTAATTGCATTTATTGTCCTTGCCATGTTCATTGACAACTTGTGTTGATTGGTTTTTGATTGACAATTCCTTGATTGCACTAGTTAATTGTGCATGTTTTTAGTCCTTGCCATGATTATTGACAACATGTGTTGAATTGGCTTTGTTTGTTGACAATTAGGTTGCTAGAGTCCCTTTGCATCTAATTGAGTCCTCATGTATGTGCATGTAGGAATTGTTGATAACTAAAGTGTTGATTTGCATTTTAACATCTAGTTAAGCGTTTAGTGTAACCTAGCATTATTTACATTTTGGATATTGTCATATATTCACATAGGTTATTGATCTCTTCATTAAGAGTTAAGTCTTATGACTACCGGTGTGTAGTGCTCAAGCAAATTGGACTAGGTTCACTTTTAAAGGCCTGCGGGTAGTAGTGGTAGATTATAGACCGTGAGAGGTTGAGGTCAACCTAGGTTGTAAACACCATTACAATTAGTGGATTCGAGGTTTGTATGTGGTGCACATAACAACCCGTGGTTTTTCCCTGTTGTGGGTTTCCACGTAAAAATGGAATCTTGGAAGTCACTCTCTTGAAAAATATCTCTCTAAAGTGAATTTTTGCTCTCCAAAATGTGTATATGAAAAGTGAAGAAGAAAGCAAAAATATATACATATATATGTATCAGGTCTTCAAAGAAAAAAACTTACCGTTTATATAAATATATATATATATGTATTAGGTCTTCAAATAAAAAAACGCACCGTTTATATAAATATATATATATATATATATTAGGTGATGCACGTTTATATATAATATATGCAAAAGACAAAAGAGTGATTATATATTTATATATATTAACACACAATAAAGCAAAAAGAAACAAAACAATAAAGTTAAAAAGCAAACAGGTGTGCGCGTGAGGCAGCTGTGTAGCAAACAGGGGCAGAGAGCCCATTTTGGCATGAGGAGCCCGTGGCTCACACACCACCCCTTGCTTGGTGTGGCTATCATGCCACACTAAGCCAACTTCGATCCCGAGCGTTCTTCAGTCCAGTTGATCTCGAAACTCAGAATTCAATTCCGTCTTCGGAATATTGACCCGGACCCAATCACAAATATGGAAAATTACATAACTTTCCAATTTAAGCTCGGAATTGAATTCCGATTTTCGATAAAAACACGGAATGTCCCAAATGTCTCGGAAATCATCCGAAACACATAGATAAGTATCCGAATCACTCGGAACTAATCTAGGGGCAAATCCACACACAGTTGGACTCATAAAAATATGAAAAATCTCAAAAATATATTTCTTTGAAACACAGTGAGATTTTACCAACCATACCCAAACAAACATAAATACTAAAATGCATGAGTTGTGTGTGTGTGCACTCTAAATCTCTTCAATAAAGAGTTAAGTCAAGTGAATTACCTTCCTTGAAGCTCTTAATGTCAACAATGAGGTCCATTAGCATTTGATGAGGATTTCTTCAACCCTAAGCTACCCTTACAAATTCGAGGCCCATTGTGATTTTGTCAACAAAATATGCCAATCAAAAGTGTGGCACTTACATCTAAAATGATCATTCCTTATAGATTGTCTTTCTCTCACAATGTATCCATCAAGTCTAAAATGATCATTTCTTCTCAGCAGTTTTCTAAAAATCACTAGGCACTAGGCGGGCCGGCGCATAGTGCCGAGGGAGCCTTGGGACGCCTAGATAATTCCTCGTCGGACCTGGCTAGTGGAGTGGTCCAGTGGAGGTGTCGAGTCAAACGAACAGAGAAGAAGAACTAAAGCAGACGACTTAGGGGTTTTTGGCTTTTTGGTTGTAAATGAATTCCAAAACAACGTCGTTTTGAGGTTTTTGGCTTTTGGGCTGTAAATGAATCCCAAAACATCATCCTTTTAGGGTTTTTTAAAAACCCAAAAACGCCGTTGTTTTGACGATTCATTTAAAAATAATAATAATAATAAATCTGCATAGGCAATCAGCGCCGCCTAATCGGCCTCATTGCGTCTAGGCAGAGCATTAGGCACCTTTCCACCTAGGCTCGCCGATACTACCTATTCGGTGTGGCGGGCAGCCGCCTAGGTCAATTTTTAGAACACTACTTCTCAATCTTTCGGATAGCATTGGGATTTAAATTTTAGGAGGAATTTATTTGAAAGGGAGACAAGAATATGCAGGTCTTTTGACAAAACTCAATTCCTTTTCATTTAATGATATAAGAAGAGTTTGGAATCTTGAGCCTGATTGGAACTTTTCAAGCAAATCGTATCTCTCTTATGGCTAAGTGATGATAGATCCTTCAATGATTTCAATCCCTTAGCAATGATTTGGAAAGACAAAGCTCCCAACTAAGATTCAAAATCTTTGTTTGGGCTTTTACTCATAGAAAAATAAATACCGGGATGTCATTCAAAGACGGAATCTTAATATTTGTCATTCTCCTTGTTTTATTATGTGTAAAAAGAGTGAGGATTCCATCGATCACTTGTTTCTTCATTGTAACACTGCATTTAGAGTTCTAGACTTTAGGTTAGATTGATCAAGGACGCTAAGATTATGTGGGTGGCTACGGCTTCATGTGGCTCATTAAGAGGAGACATAGCTAGAGTATTATGGGAATGTGTTGTTCATGCATTGTTGTGGGTAATTTGGCAAAAGAGAAATAGTAGAATCTTTGAAGAAAGACATGAGGAAGACATTAATTGCTTATGGGATAGAATCAAATTTTTAGCTTCGCTAAAGCTTCCGTCTCCAAAGAATTCCAAGATACTTCATATTTATTTCCATCCTTTTAAATTGGGAAACGGTTTTATGGGGCGTTTACTAATTAGGAATCCTACTTAGGGAAAGGGAATTAAGTTTCTAATTTGTGAATTCTAAGATACTTCGTATTTATTTTCATCCTTTTAAATTGGGAAACGGTTTTATGGGCGTTTACTAATCAGGAATCCTACTTAGGGAAAGGGAATTAAGTTCTTGATTTGTGTATTCCGATGTTTACTAATTTTGTAGGGAATTAAGTTCCATGAACCCTACACACAAATCAGGAATTAAGTTTCAGAAGGAAAGGTAACTTGAATCCCCCACTCACCCTAGGAATCAAGTTCCGTGTGTGTGTGTGCGCGGCTATTTTTTGTACACAATGGTATTTTTGTAATCAACTTTGTACAAATTTGATTTCATATCTAATTCTTACAAAATTAGTAAACACTGGAATGAGATTTAATAACTTAATTCTGATGCCCCTCCATTCCTTTTCGGTGGAACCTGATTCCGATTCCGATTCCGATTCCGATTCATTTCATTCCTGTTAGTAAATGCACCCTTAGGGTAACTTTGTATTCAAGACTTTTGAAAAGAAATACTTTTCCTAGAGACATTTTTTGGGCTTGGGGAGTTGGGGTAAAGATCATACAAGTTTCCATACGTGTTATTTTGTAGTCCACAAAAGGGTTTTGAGTTGTGGATAGCTTGTTGTTAGAGTATCATTATTAGCCTTGATTTTAGGGATTATTTTGACCCTTAATAATAGCACCGTAATCCCCTGATTCTAGCCTAATCATGTACAATCCCTCAATCCTAGCTAATCACGTATAATCCTCATTTATAGGCTAATTATGTATAATTCCTTAATTCTACACCATTTATGTATAATCAAAAGTTACCATAAATTTGTGGGTCAGCAACTATATAAACCCATCCTCTTGTACATTTCTAACATAGTGAAATGCACATTTGCATATTGATTGTCTCTCTTTTCTCTCTCTTTCTTTTCTCCTTTTAATCTTGATAGAGTTTTCACTTGTTCACCTTTATATTGTCTTTCTTTAATAAATCATTCTAGTTTCCTATTAAAAAAATATATATTAACACCTTATTAGTTATTATTATCTATGAACTCAAAATATAGTACATCACATGAGCAGGTAACACCTGCTTCTGTAAACAGAATCATTCTGACAATCTGACATAAAATAAATTGCTAAAAATGACCACATGGACTATTTATTCATTATTTAATAAAATCTTTCCAGTTCCATTGAGATTCACTCAAGGGAAAAAAAATAAAAATAAAAACTAGAGGGAACATCAAAATCCGCCAATTTTTTTTTCCAAGAAACGATTATGCATGACTTGTCATAAAATTATTGACAAATAAACCTTTGATTCTTTGGCAGGCAAACAGATAATTACAAAACAACAAGATAGAGGAGACAGGGTAAGTGCAACACAAAATGAGAAAGATTAACACACCTGTGTAGCACCATAGCCATCTTCATAAGCATTTTGTCCAGCAGGATGCCCAGAAGTCTCAGTCTCATTGTTCGCATTTACACCACCATAAGATCCACCTGCACTTGATTGCCAAATTTGAACCATAAATAACATGAAAGAAAGATGAGAAACGAGAAAATATAAAAAGAAAAAAAAGAGTGCTCCAAAACAGAAGAAGATAAATTGGGAATAATACCAGTTCTTCTATCGATATTAGCAGGATTCATCAACTCTGCTCGAAGCTTTTCCACTTCCCGGGACATGGTCATATAATTCTTCTCCATCACTTGAAGTGACTCCAGGTGATCATTGTAAAATTTCTTTTCAAATTCATAAGTTCCCCTGATCAAAATAATAACACGGTATTGCTTTTATAGAACTACAAGAAAATTAGGTGTTCAAATATAAAACAGACATGCTATAAAACAGCTCTAAAAAAGAATGATCAATAATATAACTTCTACAGAGCCGGGGAAGTTCAAAAAGTAATGACTCATAACAAACTTGACTCCAAAGAAATTCTACAGTACATATGAATATTACTTTCAAAATGTATTTCCAGTTTTATAGCTTCAAAATAGTTGATACATGTACAGCATGCTTCGAGATTGTAAAAAAAATGTATAAAAAGGAACAATTAGTCAAATCTACAATTCTACATGAGCAAGCAACTAGAAATCATGTCCATCTTCATTATGACAGACATCTCAAGTTAATTTCTCAATACGTTAGACACCTATATATAGAAGTTTAGCATGCACCTGCAATGATGATATTCTTGTCTGAGGCTCTCAAGTTCTGACATGAGAGCTGGTATCTGCTGCACATCGGTGTGAGCCCTTTGAAGATCCTGATTCAGTTGATGGACTTTAGCAATAAGTTCCTCTCTTGCTACAGCCAGCTTCTGAGCATCTGCCCTTGCCTGCTGCAACTCTAACTTAACAGGATCAGCGGCTTTTAGTTCGGATTCCATCTTGGCAATCTTGTCTGTTAGATTCCCCATCTGTCGTTCCCTCTCAGACTTCATAGCTCCTATCTGAGCATGCAATATCTGCAACTCATGCTGAGCCGCAGCAAGTTCTTGTCTCAAGGTACCTTGGCTAGAAGCAAGCCTCTGGTTCTCTGTTGCAAGCTTTTGCATCTCCCCATGTTGTGCAGCGATTTTCTGTTCCATAACTTCTCGAGGTGGCAACATATCGAAAGGAGGAAAGGGACCCGACATTGGACGTATTCCAGATCCAAAAGGTTCAGGATGCATTATTCCAGGGCCTGGAAGAGGACGCCTCTGATGATGAGGAGGCAGGATTCGACCTTTGCTTCCCATAGAAATTTTGAAATTTGAGCCAAATAATAATATCTACAACAACACAGATAGATTAAAGTGCATGCCTTTGAAAAGCTCTAATTCTATGTATCTAACAAATAACTCTAATATCAAATGAATAAAACCCTTCAAAAATAGGTATTGATTGTAAGAGCAATGCAGTCGTATAGAGGGTCAAGCGCAACAGAAACAATATCGAAGAAAAAATTGCAGATATTTCTAACCCAGAAAGCTAAACCATAGGCACACGTGTTCAACATCTTAGAAGACGGAGAAATACATTGCAAAATCAAAACCCTAACCAGTTCTCTGTCTGTCTCTATTAAAAGAAGAAAAAAGAATATTAAAAGAATGAGAAGCCCACCGTTGCTATTGTCTTTGACAATTGAAAAAGCTGTGCTTCATCTCTCCCACATCTCCGATCTATCTCATCTCCGGTGCGGCAACGGACGGGACGAGTGGCTGGTCTGGTCTGGTCTTCTTTGGTCACTCGTTAGGTCGAATGGAAGTCGGAGAGAAGCAAAATTAAAATTTCTCTTTCAATGAAACCCCCAATTCGTTTTTGGGATTCAGGTTTTTTTTCTTAAAAAAAATTCTATGTCGTTTTGGGGGCTTCAATTAAAAAAAAAAAAATTAAATCCCAAGGCGGCCCCATTTTATGTTGGGTTTTTAGCAGAACTGCCCTATTTCAGGGGCTGAACTGTAAATCTACCCTAAAACTCAAATAAATCGTAAAAAAGGGCTTCTCCTAACGATCACAAATTATTTATTTACACTCCAATTTAAATTTTTGTATTTATATATCATTAAATTAAGAGCAAATTGCAGCCAACCTCCCTGAAGTTTGGCCTTTGACAACTAAAAATAAATTTATCATTAATTGACAATGACCTCCCCTATCGTTAGTTAAAGCGAATCAAGTTTAACCGTTGGAGCAAATTGCAGCCAATCTCCATGAGGTTTGGCCTTTGACAACCAAAAACAACTTTATCATTAATTGACAATGACCTCCCCTATCGTTAGTTAAAGCTAGTCAAGTTTAACCGTTAACCGGAGTTAGCCGCTACAAATACCTAAATGCCCATGAATAAACAAAATATATGATTTTAAAAATATATAAATATATGAAAACAAATTTGGATCTCCACTATAAAAACATTGAAAATTACAAATTACAAATTAAAAAAAAATTTATAAAAAAAAAAAAAAAAACGTGGAGACATAGGTTGTATCTCTATATTTTCCTTCAAATTCTAAATTCTAAAAAATTAATAATCTGGATCATCAAAATCCAATCCACCAACATTTTCTTCAAATATTTTTTTCTTCTTCCATATGGATATCCAAATTTTTCTTCATATTCAAGATTTTTAGATTTTTCAAAGCTAAAAACAAAA
Organism: Acer saccharum; assembly: GCA_030490815.1. NCBI lineage: Eukaryota > Viridiplantae > Streptophyta > Magnoliopsida > Sapindales > Sapindaceae > Acer > Acer saccharum. The sequence goes on from CM059875.1 coordinate 19,077,682, forward strand.
AGGCTCATCTAAATCTAATCTAACAACATTTTCTTCTTCCATTGAAGTATTTCCATATTTTTCTTCAGATTCAATTTTTTTAGATTTTTCAAAAATAAAAAATAAAAAATGTGACAAAGATGAATGGTGAAGATTTAAAGCTTTTAAATCTATTTTTTAATAAATAAAAAAGCTTAAAATGATGAAAATACTCTTATCTCTATTAAGTTTGACTAACTTTGACTAATAACAGATAAGGTCATTGTCAATTAAACATAAAGTTGTTTCTGATTGTCAAAGACCAAACCTCAGGGAGGTTGGCTGCAATTTGCTCTTAAATTAAATATTACGTATTGAACTCTCTCTCTCCATTTTTCAAAAAAAAAAAATGCTATCTCCATTCTCCATCAATCAATCTCTGATTAATAGTTAAAGAAAAAAAAAAAACTTATTAATATTTTGGTATTTTACAAAAAGTAATATATATATATATATATATATATATATATATATATACATATATATTAAAAAGTCAATACAAATATCTTGTTTTTCAAAAAAAAAGAAAAATAGATATATGAAAACTTGATTTGTTGCAACTAGATTCGATTAAACTCGAAATCTCGGAATTTCTAAAACTAATGAAAGAATTAAAGTTCTCTAAGTAATCACATACCTACAAAAGTAACAAAAAGCATTTTCATATTTCGATCATATTTTTTTTTTTTTTTAAATAAAGTACTTGTTTTTTGAGTTTTTTTTTCTTTTAATATATACATATATACAGTTCCTAAAAATCAAACTTATTCGTAAGTTTTTTTTTTTTTTTTTTTTTTAAACTGTTAGTCTTGCTTGAGAAAGAATGGAGATATAAAATTAGAGATACGTATTGTAAGAGAGAGAGAGTTTTATATGTTAATTAAAAATTTAAGAGAGTGTTTAATATGTAATATTTAATCTAATGATTTATGAGAGATAATTTCCGTTTTTTTTTTTTAATAATTTAATTAAAAAAAGATTACTCATCGAATGAATCTAAAGGCTATGATGGTTCGTCCTAACTTTTATTAAAATAAAATGGAATATCTTTAAAATAGAAGTGTCAAAAGATAAAAATGATAATTTTGGAACAAAAGAAAGTGTCTTTAGAATTTGTTTAAATTTAAATTTTGAGAATGGAGTGTGTTTAGAAAAGAAGTGTAAAAAGAAAAAATTGGATTGTCAAAAGAAGCTTTCATTGTAAAAACGAACTAAAATTCCCAAAATGCCCTTACTCATAACTTCACCCCATTTATTAACCTTAATTATTACATTTACCAACCATCAATTAACAATTTACTATCAAACTCAACAAACCATTAACTAAACAACATGTAACCGTTTTTCTTTCTCTACACCACCTTTCCTATTCATATTTTAGGTTTTAAGTTGTTTGAATGTAAGTATTGCATTGTAAAATTATTTTTCCAACCTCCTAATCCTTATTTTGATGATGGTATTCACATATATTTGCTTGCTTTTTTTTTTTATTAATTCGAAAGGGGAATTAAAACTATGAAAAAACACGTAGGGTCAGGGTGACCCGACAGGTGACCCCATGTCAGGTCACCCTATCCTGAGGAAAAAGAGAGTTGAGTCAGGGTGACCCGATACTTTTTTTCTTCGGGACAGGAGGACACAACGTTTTATTTCCTTGGGATAGGGTGATCGACATCAGGTCACCATGAATCGATGGTTTTTTCATGGTTTTCTAACTTATGTGAAATTCCATCGGGTCAGGGTGACCCGATGGTTTTTCTTATGGCTCCGAAATTATATTTTTGTTGTGGATAAATTTTTTTTTTTCCATTTATGTTCTTTAGAATAATGAATATTTTAATGATTAATAATATTTGTTGAATTATTTTTCAGGATTGACGATGAAAAGTGTGCATTTGGTTTTGAATTGGGGTGGAGAATGGAAAAATCATCATAGTGTGTATTAGTATGAAGGTCAAAGAGCGAAGGCGTTTAATTTTTCAAGGGATTCAAATTACGATCAATTGTTAGATAAGATATACAACATTACTGGAATTGATAGAGATCATTATCAGGTTAGTATGACGACTATTCCACAAACTTTTTGTCCTACCATGCCAATTAAGATTGTTGATGATAAGAATGTTGCATTGTTGCTTCGTCGAAAGAATGTTGACCCATTAGTTTGCATCAGTTTTTAGGAAATCGGCCATGAGTCTCCAGAAGTGAAACATAAACCACTAGAGTCCTCTCATAACCTACACTATGCAACTCCTTGTCATGAATTTCGTCATAAACACAAAAGCAATATACAGGTCAGTACTATGGATGAGTTTCAAAGGTCGGATGTACCTAACATGGATGCCCATTTGGATGATATTATAGAGGGATTACAATCTCTTCCTCGTCATTTTAGTTTTCAACATACGACGGATAACCAACACATTCTTAAACATAAGGCTAGCAAAATGGGTTGACAGGTTGTGTTGGGCCCAACACGAAAATGACCCGTTTATTTTTGACATGACATGTTTATTAAACGGGTCAGACCCCCTTAAAATGAACACGACACACACGGCTAACCTGTTTATTATACGGATCAAATTGTGTCGGGTCAACATGACACGTTTAAATAACCCGTTTAATAAAAAAGTGAAGTATGAACCCGTTTAACCCATTTAATTGACACGTATAAATGACCCATTTAACTTGTTTAATACATTTATCACAAAAATAAATAAATACTTAACTAAATACAAACATACATATATATATATATATATATATATATAGTGGTGACCACGGTTCGGTTTCGGATCGAAACTGGCGGTTTTGATTTGGGTGGCACCCTAAACCGAAACCGAAACCGAAACCGAAACCGAAACCGGAAAACCGGAATAGTGACCGGTTTCAAACCGCCGGTTTTCGGTTTCGGTTTCGGTTTTTTTTTTTTTTTTTTTTTTTTTTTTTTTTTTTTCTTCATTGTCAATTTGTCCATTGATATAACAATACATATATGATAAAAATTGTTTGGGTTTCCGTTTTTTTTAAATATTTTTTTATAAATTTTTATTTTTTGAATTTTTGACCTTTTCATTGATTATTATTATAATAATATGATATATCATAAAGATTGTTTGTATGATTAAAATCTTGACAAATAATAATAAAATCTTGTATTTATTAAATATAAAATCATGAAGTTGTAAATAAAAAAATATTTACAAACATTTTCATTGAAGTATTTAAGTATTTCACAATGTTTAGAAGAAAAAAAATTGACATTTATTAATAAATACAATTTTACAATTTCACAAAATAAATAAATAAATTACAATTGGCCTTGAAGGCTTGAATTCAAATATACAATATTACAATGTAACAAAGTTAAAATAAAAAAAATAAAAAATAAATATCGGCCTTGCACTTAATTTTTTACCACAATTAAGCTGCCTACGTATCCTCCACCAATGTAGAGAAATCAAAGGCCACGTAGTTCTTTTACCTTTAATTACTTGCTCGGTGTTGGAGGTTGGAAGTTGGAACAGAATCTATTCGCTGCCTTCCGTTCCTGTGGTTTGGTCACCTTCGAAGAAGTCGTTCACTATCTCCGGCTGGAGTTCTTGTTGTCTATATTTTGCCTTCGTCCAATCATCAACACACGCCTGCATTTCAAGTGATTGTGGACACATAACCGACCGTCTTGGGTCTAAAATATTTCCACCTGCACTAAATTCTTGTTCCACAGCAACTGTAGAAACCGGCGTTCCAAGAATTTGTTTGGCAATAATAGCCAAAATTGGATAATCCTGTTGATGACTCTTCCACCAATCCTGAAGACTAAATTTATCATCTGGAAATTTATGCTCGTCTTCTAAATACCGGTCAACCTCAGATACAGATGAGGATGAAGAAGATGTTTTTAATTTTTTGGATCTTTGGGAAAACAGTAGATCCCCTAAACCCTGTAATTTAAATTTTGAGGAAGAACTACTAGCACCAGATGGTCTAGATGTGGGTTGGGGTTGTGAAACCGGCACGTTCAAAGACTGACCATATATTTTAAGATATTCATCGTATAATTCATAAAGCAAAGTCTTAACGGAATCACAACAATCAAGAACATCAACTTCTAAACCTAAACATTTGTAATAATTAGATAAATAAATCTGCAAACATTCTAATTTAAAGCGTGGATCAAAACACGATGCAAGCAAGTAAATATTTGGAATCTTCTCATAATACTGACACCATTTTGCTTTCATGGCAGCAACACATGGACTCAATTGAACATCGAATTCACAGGCACTAAATGCACCAACAACATTAACACTTTGAACAAGAAATAAATGAGTAGTGGGATAGTAAATACCAGATAAAGCATTGGTAGCATCATTAAAAACACATAACAATTCAAGAATTTTTATACATACATCCCAATGGTTCAATTGAAGAGAAATTGAAGGAACATTATAATTAATAAAAGAAACTAATAAATCCTTATATTCAACACTTTCACAAAGTAACATATAAGTTGAATTCCAACGTGTGGTAATATCTCGAGAAAATTTTTTTGGACGCATACCATTCTGAGAGCAATATTTTAACCATTGTTTCTGGATTTTGCTATGCCTCCAGATATAGTTAATACTATCTCTAATTGGTCTAATAAAAGCAGAAAACTCTGTTAATCCAGCTTGAACACATAAATTTAAAACATGGCATGCACAACGTTGATGAAATAATTTACCCCCAAAATAGGGATTGCACAAATCTGTTAACATAGGAATAGCTGCGGTATTGCTTGCAGCATTATCAAAGCCAATAGCAAAAATTTTGTTTAATAAACTATACTCTTCAAAAATGATTTTAAGGAGTCGAAAAATATTTTTAGCCGAATGCGAGTCATCAAAAACACGAAATGCGAGAATTCTTTTTTGCATGTCCCAGTTATTGTCCATATAATGACATGTGACACCCAAATATGAATGACTACCAAAATTGTCGCTCCATATGTCGGCACATACAGAAACGCGACCTTGAAAATTTTCAAAAAATGTTTTCAATAATTTTTTTTCTTTTTTGTAAATGCCATTTAGTGTACGTGTGAGAGTGGCTCTAGGAATACGTTGCATTGCAGGATTTAATGCATTTTGACAGTAATTAACAAAACCTACTTTCTCACCAAAACCAAAAGGTAAGTGTTCAGTTGCAACCATTAATGCTAATTGTTCTCTATTTTTTTCAGACGTGTAATAAAATAATTGATTAGAAGAGGTTGCGTACCTAGCAATTTGGGCTTGGTTATTCGCCATCGCGTATTCAGACGGGTGAGTTTTTTTGATATGAGTCCACATCGTGCCATATCCAAAGGTTTTTGGAACCTTGTATTTTTTGGGGCAGTAATTGCACTGAATGTGCCAATATGTACCATCAAAATTAATTTTCTTCATATGCACTTTGAAGAGATCGGACTTCGCCGGCTTTTCTTCTTCAGCATCACCTTCACCTGCAAAAAAATCATCCGAAGGGGGTGGGGGGTTAGATACATTTTCATAAACATTGGGGGTATTGTAAGCGGGGTTGAGTCCGTCGAACTCGGGATTAATTTTAGGGGGAATAGGAGGAGAAGGCTGATTGGATCCAAATCGATCTTCAATGAACTGCTGAAAAGTCACATCGTCGGCAATGACAGCATCACCAATGTGTTGCAAGAAGTTTTCCACGTGACCCTTTCCTCTATTCACATTTCTTGAACCATCTCCCCCACTTCCACTTCCACTTCCACTTGCCATTGAAAAATTAATAATAATATAATATAGATATATGTAAAAAAAAATATTGTTGGAATAATGATGGTAACAAAGTAAAAAAAATAGATGATTGAAAAAAAATATATTGTTGGAATAAGACTATAAGAGTGGTGAGCAAGTAAAAAAAAAATATATGATGGTAAAAAATATAAGAAATAAATATTGTATGCTAGAAAAAAAAAAAAGAATAAATTTTTTTTATATGATAATGATATGAGAATTAAAGAAAATTGTAAATGTAGAGAGAATTTGGAATTTGAGATTGAGAGAGATATATGAATGAAAAAAATATATTGTTTGAATAAGAGTGGTAACCAAGTAAAAAAAATAAAATATATGATTGAAAAAAATATATATTATTGGAATAATAGTGGTAAAAAATAGAAGAAATAAATATTTTATGCTAGAAAAAAATATATAATAAATTATTTATATATGAAATGAGAAATTGAGAATTAAAGGAAATTGTAAATATTGAGAGAATTCGGAATTTGATATTGAGAGAGAATGAGAGAAGTTGAGAGTTGAGAGAGTGAGAAAGGTGTGAAGGAAAATAGAGTGGGGGGGGGGGGGGGGGGGGGGGGGGGGGGGGGGGGGGGGGGGGGGTGGTATTTATAGTTTGGAAGAAAGGGGTGGGTTTGCAAATAGATAAAATTTAAGGGTTAAAAAAAAATGGGAGGCTGCCGTTGGGACTGGGCTGACCGGTCAGAACGGTCGTCTGGGCCGCTTAGTGCCCAACGGCTGAATTTGAAAAAAAAATTTCAAAAAGTTTGCCACGTGTCAGTGGCTGATTGGTTAATATATTTTTTTTTTTTCCCTTCCAACGGTTGGAAAGTAACCAACCATTGGATTTGCTCAGACGCTGCCACGTGGCAGCGTCTGATTGGCTAATTTTATTTTTTTTTTAAACAAAACCGGCGGTTTACCGTTGATGACGGTTTTATCCGGTTTTATCCGATTTCCGACGGTTTCTGGAAGGTTTTCGGTCGGTTTCCAGACGGTTTCCTCTATTTTCAATGACGCTGCCACGTGGCAGCGTCTAATTGGGTTTTTTTTTTTTTTTTTTTTTTTTTAATTAATACAAAACCAGCGGTTTAACCGAAACCGCCGGTTTTGGCCGGTTTTCTACCACCCGAAACCAAAACCAAAACCGGGATTTTTTGGTTTCCAACCGGTTTCAAAACCGACGGTTTCGGTTTTCGGTTTTCTGTTCGGTTTTGACCGTACGGTTCCGGTTTAACCGCGGACAAAACCGACGGTTAACCGGAACCGTGGTCACCACTATATATATATATATATATATATATATATGTATATATAGATTATAGATATAGATTTTAACCTATTATATTAGAAAATTATAGATATGATTTTAAGGCTAAAACTCTCCTACGATAACACGTGGCGAGTTTATAGAAAACGGTGAAAAATGAAGAGTTATTAATGGAATATAAAACATCTCAATTGAGATTATCATGAGTGATACTTATTGAAACTTAAAATCCATTAAATATGTACATTGACCTTATTAAGTGATATTTGAAAATTAATATTAGTTAATAATAGAAAATTAAATCCTTCGAATCTGGCACACCGGTCAGAACATTTATACTAGTTGATAATGAATGTAGAATGATATTAGAATGATATTAGAAAATTATAGATATGAATTTATTACCAAAGTTCTTTTATGGCGACACGTGGTGCCGTGAGGGTTCTATTTTAAAGTATTATATAGATATAGATAACTGATACAATCCAAAATAATCCAAATAATTAGCCAATAAAATTCAAAAATCCAAATAACTTCTTGTAAAATGCAAACTGAGAGTCTAAAACAAGTCCAAAAAGCATAAACACAAGTCCAAAATTACATAAACACAAGTCCAAATGTGCATAAAACAAGTCTAAAAGTGCAACAAGCAAATCCATCACAAGTCCAACCATGTATCTCTGTCCTCTGATAAGTAGTAGAGTGTAGACTAGTTGAATAGTCCTACAAGATAAAATATAATATATATATATATATATATATATATATGTATATATTTATATTAGATATTAACATAAAGCAAAGAGAACATTTTTTATACCAAACATTTAATAAATAATAAATTACTATTACCATTAAACTAATTTAGAGGTGCCACTTTCCATTGTTCGACCCTCCTCCGTACTTAAGTTCAAATGTCTTCAGTAACTTCTTCAACTCCAATAGTTTCACTCACAAAAAAAAAGAAAAAAAAAATTGTTATCAAATACAAATATTTATCAAATTCAAAACTAGGGTCGTGTTGAAAAAAAGATTACCTCCTTCTCCACCATGTATCCAATCCCAAGAGCAAACTATAGCCTTCACTACGTCTGGTTTGAGTGAACTTCGATATTGATCAAGGACTCACCCGCCAACACTAAATGCCGACTCAAATGCCACTGAGGATACTGGGATGCTTAAAACATCACGGGCCATCATAGAAAGTTCTAGAAAACGAACTTCATTGCCCCTCAAGAAGTTCAAAATGTCCAATTTCATTGTCTTTTCAACTTTTGATTAATCCAATTACAACTCCAATTGTGTCTTTTGATTCAAAAACTAGTGTTTTCATATCTCTCAAAAGATTCTTACTCCTGTACATATAATTTTAAAACAAAAACAACAATGTTAATTATTATAATAAAACAAAAATAGCAATTATAAAACAAAAACAGCCTTGTTAATTATTATAATAAACAAAAACAACAATTATAAAACAAAAACAACCTTATTATTATAATAAAACAAAAACAGCAATTAGTCAATAACCTCCAACAGATCCAAATATGATATCGTAGCATGCATTGAACTAGTAGTGATGTTTTCACTTTCACGACTACTACTTCCATTAGGCAACGAGTTTGAAGTGACCCTCCTTGTAGAATGCATCATGTACTCATTGAACAAAGAAAACAACTTATTTTGAACATTTTCAATCTCCACCGATTCGAAGCCATAGACTTTCTTATAAGCAAATTCAACAAACGTCATCTTGTAACGAGGATCCAAAACCAAAGCTATTGCCAAGATAACAGAAAAATCACCTCAATACTTGTTATATTTGCTATACATTTTAGTGGCCATCTTTTTCATAAAGACATCATTACTTTCCAAGTTTTTTTTCAAAAGCAAATAAGTCGATAACACATTAGGGAAATACAAATTTGAGGTGGGGTACTTGGATCCTAAGAAACTACAAGTAACATCAAAGAAATGTTGCATCATAGAAATGTTGCAAGAAATATGCAATTTTCTCAACTTTCTCCCACTCGGTTGGTAAAGGGTAATGTTTGTAATTACTATCAAGCATCTCCAAAGTACACCAAACACGATGATAATATAAAGCACTTTGAAGCATAAGAAAATTCAAATTCCATCTATTGGAACATCTTGCCTCATACCCATCTTAGAATCCAAACCAACATGATTGACACTTTCTACAAACTTTTATTTCCTGACTTGTGACCCTTTAATGTATCATGTGGTAGGTACATGACACAAAAATTTAACACTTTCTTTTGCAAAACCTAATTCCTATCAATAAAGTGTGATGTGAGACATAAAAAACCATCAGTATTAATAGAAGTCCACAGGTCACAAGTCAAACAAATTCTACCAGGAGCATGTCCTAACATTGTTTTTATCTTTGGTTTCTCTCTAAGAAATATCTTCATCACATCCGCTTTCGTAGTGTTCCTAGAGACTAAAGTGACATCACTAGATAAGTATTCAATAATTCTCTTAATCCATGTCCACTTAACAAATTGAAAAGGTAAACCATGGCAAATGATAGCACAATATACCATATCCCGAAATACTTGGGGATCTTTACGATTAACAAGTGACATAGGACGCCCATTACTTTTGGATAAAAACATTTGTTCTAAATCATAATGTGCAATCTTAGGGCAATTATCCAAGTGTCGTTTCATGTTACCTGTACCGTAGCAACTCTCACAGCGATATGTCTTACCACACATCTTACATTTGTAATGTAACTTTCCATCTTTGCCTCGTGGTAGCTTGACAAACACACTCCAAACCTTTGAAGTTGACTTCCTTTGGCGATGAGGCTTCTTTTCCAAGACATTCTCTTTCCCTTTACCCAAATCTTTGACCTCATCTACTTGAGTTTCACCACCATCATAATCCTCTTCCATACTTTCATAGTGAATATCTTCGACATCAAGGTTATCGGGATCCATAGATTACCCTATATAAATAACACAAATTATTAGATCCAACTAGGAAGGAAAAAAAAAAAAAAACAAGTTCAATAATATATGTATGTATAATATGTATGTATGTTAATCAAACTCTAATGGACATATTTATGTGTGTATGCTAATCAAACCCTGCAAATATACAAATTAATATTTATGTACACAAGTTCAGTAAGGTGAACTGTGCATATTTATGTATGTATGCTAATCAAACTCTGCAAATATAATATGTATGTATAATATTTGTATACAGAGCTTTTTAAACCAATAATATAATATGCATGTATAATATATCAACTGATAATATGACAGACAGAGTTTATATGTATACGTATGTACAATACATATTTAGCTCTTGAAAATAAAAAATTAGAGAGAGTGCAGAGTGCAGATTGATACGCCAATCAAGACTTCTCCTTTGCATTATTTTCATAGAAATCCAACAAAGAAAACATCATTACTTCAAACCCAACAAAATAGATCAACAAATACTTCAAACCCAACAAAGAAAACACCAATCAAGACTTCTCCTTTGCAACATCTTCACAGAAATCACAACAAAAACCCTACAAAAATGAAACCAAGATCTCACATTACTAATTACCATACATAAAAACTTAGCATAATAATATTTAGAGAGAAGAGAATCGTCACCTTTGAAGGATAGAGAGCGTCGAGGTATGCATGAGAGAATGAGATCTAGTCTGCACAATTATATTTAAAATTAAAACATGAAAAATTGAAAACAAAATAAATCAAATAAAACCCACAAAGAATTACTAACCTTCCACGTGAAGGAGGCTAGTGCAGATGGATGAGGCGGCGGCTTTGCAAGAGGTGTAGGCATGACTCGTGAGAGAAAGAGTGAAGTTTTGGGTTTGATTTGGTCTGGACGCCTGGTGGAGAGTGCAGTGGTGGCTACTGAATGAGAAAAAAAAAATACAAGTTTAGGGTTTTATTTCCTATTTATATATATATATATATATATATATATATATATATATAAATACAAGTTTAGGGTTTTCTTTCCTATTTATATATAAATGTAAAATGACATAAAAGTCCTTCAAAATAGTGAAATTACATTTTTACCCCTAATAATCGTGTCAACCCACGACATGGTGGGTCAACACGAACACGACCTGTTTATTAAACGGGTTAGACAGGTTGACACGATTATTGACACGACCCGTTTATCCTCAACCAAACTCGTAATAATTGTGTTCATGTCATGTCGACCCGTCGTATCGTGACCCATATTGCCATCCCTACTTAAGCATGGTGAAATAGAACCACGGTTTAATTACAATCATGAGCGAGTTCCCAATCGGTATAACGAGCAGTTTACCCATGTCCAGAGCCTTGTTTCACCTCCATGTGCATTTTATTCTAGGAAAAGTATCATTTTCCCCCCTGTAGTTTGCCATATTCATAAATTTACCCCCCTAGTTTCATAAATGGTTGATCTTCCCCCTCTAGTTTGCCATATTCAAATATTTACCCTCTACCATTAGGATTTTCGTTAAATAATGGTTTGACCCTTAAATACAAAGGAGAAAGTACATTTTTACCCCTAATAATAATGTTGATTTTTTTTTTTAAAAAAAAAACATAACAGAATTAGCTCATCAGGGTATATTTAATAATTATTAAAAGATATTAAAAATAATATTAAAAAATTAAAAACATCAATTTCAACTTTCAAGCCTTAATTATCTCTCTCTCCCTCTCTCCAGCTTTCATATCATCATCATCATTCATCGTCACCTTCTTTTATCATCATCCCTTTCTTTTTTATCAATTCATCACACAAACTCAAATCAAAAACAAGAACCCAACAATCACACAAACCCGTCTCTTTCAACCCCAAATCTAGAAATAAAAATCCTCACAAATCTGGAAAGCCCAACCGCCTCCACAGCCAATTTTCAAGTCGGAGAGTCTATCTCCTCTCGCCGATCACCTTCTCCAACCGATCTCCTCCGTTTGAAGGAGATCTGATGTTCTCTGATGGGAGGAAGAGATCGTACCACCTCTCTCTCTCTCTCTCTCTCTCTCTCTCTCTCTCTCTACCGTCACATTCACATCAAATTAAAAGGCAAAACAAGGTTTGGAAAAACGTTTTTGGGTTTTGATGATCTGGTCTAATTCTTTAATGGTGGATATTGGTGGATTTGAGAGGGGCGTGAGCAAGCCACTGACGCCGGCGGGTGGAGTCATGGCACCATCTAACGTCGGCGAAAGAAGTTGCATCACCATTTGGAGCAAATACGGGGTTCCATCAGTGCTCCATCTTAGATGCATCCTCGTCTCCATCTAACGTTGGCGGTTGGAGCACCGATGATGGGAAGTCTGGCCTCCCCCAACTTGTTCAACAACAGAAGAGGGTCGTGTGACCCTCCCCATCTCTAGTGATTGTGTGAGTGTGGGTTTGGATTTTAAAAACATGTATTTGGGTTTGAGTTTGTGTTTGACAGATTTTTTTTTTCCAATTAATTTTTTTTTTCTTATCTTTTGGTGATTGTATTTTGATTTTGGATTTTTTTTTTTTCCTCTTCCATTTATGGTTGCTGTGTTAGGTTTTGCTGGGTTTGTTTTTACTGGGTTTGGTTTTCGGTGTTAGGAGGTGGACGATTTTGTTTCGGTGGTGGTTTTGGAGATAGGATTTGGGGGTGTGGGTTTTTGGGACTGGTTGAATACTTGAATCCGAAAATCTTGCTGTCTTGATGATGGTGTGATGTTCTGGGTTTGGTGTTGGGTTTATGATGTTGATAATAAATTTCTAGGTTTAGTGGTGTTGATGATGAATTTACGGGTTTAGGTTTAGGTTTGATGTTGATGATGGTGTTTTACCATTTTATTTTATTTTTAATATTCTTTTTATTTTATTTTAAATTTCTGTTAATATTGGTTTGGTGTTAAATTAATTTTGATTTACCTTTGTACCATATTACCCTTCCAGTTTAACGGTCAACGGAGGATTTAACGAAAATCCTAACGGCAGGGGGTAAATATTCAAATACTTCGATTTTCAAGGGGAAGATCAACCATTTCTGAAACTAGGGGGGCAAATTTATGAATATGGCAAACTACAGGGGGAAAATGATACTTTCCCTTTATTCTATTAATTCTAGTGAAGTTGCACCTAAACCTGTTACTATACGTCTTGAAGTGGGTGAATTGTTTCCAAGCAAGAAATAACTACAATCGCAATTAGGTAGTTATTTGATCAACACTATTGGCGTTCGACTTTGAGTCATATACTTTGATGACCTTCTCCTTCAAGTCCACATCTACCGCGACCTAATGATTTCTATTCACATTCGTGGGAAACAAAATCTGAGAAATCAAGAAACAGTCAGATGAATGTCTACTAAAGGTTGAATAACAACATATTAATCTGAAAATTACTTACACCGTTGACTGTCTGCGAATGTACCAAAGCATACATGCACATACATGAGGTCTCAATTAGATGTAAAAAGATTCTAGCAACTTAATTGTCAAATAAAACTCACATAAACATTCATGAACTTGACTAGTTGCACAAAGCCAACCTAATCATCAACTAAGCATACATGAACATTTATGGATTAGCTATCTAGGCATATATGACCTAATAATGCAAGCTATCACAAACAAACCCAATCTTGCAATTAAGACTCATAAATATATACAATAAAAAGAGTCATAATACTTAATCATGCAATAAATACTAAATCTAGAGTAAAAAGAACAATAAATGAGATTTAATGAAGTTCTAACCTATCTAGTCATAAAACCAAGAAGACCCATGCTCAAATGATGATTGATGATGTTAGATACACATGGGTTTTGAGTTTGGAGAGTCGATAAATGATGCTTGAAGCTTTCTCTAGAAAGGAAGCACTTAATCTCTCTAAGGTATTTTAAATGTGTGTTTCTTAGGGTTCAAAAAGAGAAGAAGATGAATTTATAGGGCAAAACACGAGCTACTATGAAATTACAAAAGTTCCTAGAAAATGAGCAATTCGGCGGTTGATGGCTGCCGAGTCCATTGGTAGCATTCGGCTGTCAAAATTGGTAGTTGTATACCGCCGAATTGTGTCACATTGCACAGCTTAACATTCAAGTTCACCAAGACATGACCAAACGACATCAAACCTATCGTATAATATACCATTGAAAAGATATGGATGTCTACTTTCTAGTCCTTTTTACAAAACAAGATTTTGATATTGTAGAAAGAGTTATGATCATTTGAGTGACCAAAGGTCAAATTTGGACAACAACAAGATTGCCCAAACACATGGTATAAAACCATGTGACCCAAGACTAATCCAAGAGAGGAAAAAAAGGGGACCCCTCTAGTGGCCACATATCGCACTAAGACAAGCACACCACCGTGCAAGCGCGGACATTTCTAAACACACTTCAGGAAACGAATTAGACAACACACAACCACACATGAATCTAACAATGAGGTGCAACTGTGAGTAGTGTAATTGATGCACACATATAAACAATTAGAACATAAATGCAAGATGAACAAAACATTTATGAATAGTGTGTGTGCACCTAATTCCTTCAAGAATCAAAGTCAAGTAAGCTACCTCTTAAAACTCTTGATCTTAAAGTCATGGTGATGCTTGGAAGCTTGCCTTTGATAATCACCAAGAAGACCTAAGCTACCCATTACATAATCATCCCTAAATGTGGTTTGTCATGAAATAAGTCAATCATAAAATAGAGGTCCTTACAACCACCTTCTTTGAATTTTAATCTACAAAACATATAAGCTCAAATATGGTTAGACTTGGTAAATGCGAAAAAGAAATGATAAACGTTGTTGTCAAAAATGTATTTTAATACCATGAATGAGTAATCCAGTAACACAATGTTCTGCTTGTATAACTAATGATAGTAACAGGCACACCGCCACATTAAACGACAATATGTCTCCATATGCTGTCATGAAACAAATGTGTGTTACCAAAAAATGCATACAGTAGAGTAAAGAACTGCAATATAAAGTGTACAACTTCCATCTCCCTCTAACCACCCGTTTGTAGATAGCAACAGTTCAAACCAAACTGGCTTTGCTTCGAGCAAACCCGTGCTCATGTTGTAAAGATTCAACAATTACAAACTTGTTAAAGAAATCGGAGTGGGGAATACAATAATAATACATGATTTAACTTACCATGTGTTCTTGTTGTCATTTTTCCACGCTTGCATTAATCGTACAATTTCATCATCCACTTTGCTATCACTTCCAAATTCAGGCACTATTTCCAAGGCCTTTTTAATGTGGGATCAATGTACGGGCTCATGGTAAAGGCGGACCGCTTACGATCTCTAGGTACTTTTATGGTCAACTTTGGTGGTTTTGTCAATTATTTAACATCTTCACTTGTCTCAAACAAGACAACAAATTTAGGACACTTAACACCTTGGAGAACTGAAGGTTGATAGTCTTGGATGTTGTCATGTTGGCTAAAATCGGTGGTATTATGTTCATTTAACTACATCAAAGATAAATCACATTTGTCGTAACCAGTTCCAAATTTGAGGAATTTACAAATTAAACCAACATGTACCTTTTCAGCCATTTTGTTCAAACATATAAGTAGAGGTGTCAAAAAGGTCGGGCCGAGCCAGCCCAGCCTGAAATTTTTGAGCCCATTTACTGTATGGATCGGACTCGGATTCGAGCTTGTTACTGTACGGATCGAACCAGATCTGAGATTTCTCACTAGCCGCTAAGATCAGCCCTCAAGCCCAATATCTTGAGAGCTGGGCCGAATCGGATTTGGGCCTAAACAGGCCTATTCAAGTTTGAGCTTCTTTAAAAATTAAAATTTTAGATGCTCACCCAAATATTCGAACCACCAGCCTGGTTGGTCAATCCAAACAACAACTACCACCAACCTTTATTAGTCAATTGGTAACATATGCTAAATTTTATTATATATTACATACAATTTGGGCTTTTTATAAAATTAAGAATTTTGGTGTAAACCTAGGATCCGGACCACTGACCTCCTTACTTATACAAGCAACACTTACCACCAAGTTGTTGTCATCAACTGATCATTATGTTCAAATTTATTTATATATTACATATTTAGAAATCATTATACGTCATAGTGAATGCACAAATAAGACCTATTAACTTAAAAACTTTATTATGTTTTTAATTTCTCTCCATTATTTAACAGTAAATATTTTTATTAAACAAAAATATATATAATAATTATCTACTGTTAGGGCCGGACTTGTTCGGGTTCGGATCGGGCTCGGCTCACACAGTAATTTATAAAAGCCCAGTTTGAATTCGAGCTTTGAAATAATAGGCCCAGACCAAATTAAGGCATTTACAGTAATGGGTCGGACCGGACCTGGGCTGGACTTGGACCGGACCTGGGCTGGACTTGGACCAGACCGAATTTATCTAGCCCTTTTGATACCTCTACATATAAGCTCTGTCAAGTGAAGGAATCTCATTCGCATCTCTTCGATCACTGAATTCTGCATGGAAATCATATGATATTGTATAGTTTTTTGTTGTGCTTGCATAGCATTTTGTTGTGCTTGCATAACATCCAACCTTTTGACGACCTACTCAAGTGTATTTGGTCATTTCTTCTTTCCTCTGACTTCAACTTTTTTGCTTGTTCTGGTTGGATGATCTCCATCAGTATCATCCTGAATAGCATCATCAGCGTCATCCTGAACATCATCCTTACTGACACAACCATCCACATCGAGTGATACATATTTCAGTTTATCCATATCTGTCAAATAATGTTTCCTTGCTTCTTCATCAATGGGGCCAAGAGTTTCGTATATGGTAATTTGAAATATATTTTTTTCAAAAAATAACGTTACGGTGTAATCCCTAAAATATTACAAATCAAAATAATTTTAACTTAAACAACAATATTCAATACTTACGTTTTTTTTTTTTTAACTTAAATACGGTTTTTTGAATGTCTGTATATGCGAGAGTTCCCACAAAATTCTAGGGGCGACATTGTTTACCCTAGCGGCATAGCCAAGTGTGACCCATTTTGGTATTGCTTCAACCGCCCACACCTAAAAACGAAGAAAAAATTGATAGTTAAGTTAGTGTGTGGAAACATGCATGTTGCCTAAAATATATTTTATTAAAGTTCATCATTTAACACACTTCACCTGAAAGGCTGTCACAAACCCATAAATGTTGTATCTCTCCACTTTCCGTTTAACTGGAGCATCGACATTCTCCTCCAACTCATCATCATTGAACTTATTCTTGAATATATCATCACGGCCAAGACAACAAGTAGAAAGGGAGTTAAATGTCCTCGCGTATATAAATGTCCCCCATGGAAACTTATTAAAAGCATCTAAGTCTTCAACTAATTATAATGCCCAATAGAGAATGCTACTCATATCTTCCTTCCCAACCAACGTCATCTCTAAAAAAATATTGACGCCAACTTCACAACATCATCATCATCACTAATTTTATTATTAGGACCCAAATTCCTAAACCAATCAACAATCATTTTAACCTTGACTTTACTAGCTTGGAAATAGATTCGACGGAATCTACTATTCTTTCGTTTGAAAAGCTCTATTGTGGATTCAGAGTATTCTCCAAAAGCTAGCCCACTAACCAAACAAAACTCCACTGAGCTAAACCGTATCAACCCGTTGCCAACATGGTACCACAAAAAAGATGTTTTATCATCGGCATTCTTAATATGGCATTCCATGGCAAGATATGATGGCAAAATTGCCCAAACAACACCATATCAATCACATCCAAAAATGACCGAAACATGTCACTCTAAACAAATTAGTTGTTTTGGTGTAAGATGCGACTTAATAAGCCTTATACTCTCCCAATTACAATGCCAGTAACTCGAGAAGGAAAACAATCACATTCCTTAATCTTGAGTGA
This sequence comes from Acer saccharum, assembly GCA_030490815.1. Classification (NCBI taxonomy): domain Eukaryota; kingdom Viridiplantae; phylum Streptophyta; class Magnoliopsida; order Sapindales; family Sapindaceae; genus Acer; species Acer saccharum. Next base: position 19,095,679 of record CM059875.1, read on the forward strand.
TTCAAGTAATTTGATTCCACCCATGATTATCAATTTAAAGACATTCTGAATTACATTCAAATATGAACTAAAGTATAAAAACAATTGAAAAAAATGTAAAAGTGAATACAATTAAGAGTGATATACATGGACTAGATGCATCGGTGATGTTGAAAAGAAAATTGCATTCATATGCAAAGATACAAAAGATTAAATGATTACAGCACAACAAACAAAGAAGTGGACCTAATAGATAATATTACAGGCAATGTTTTAAAAAACGTTTTTAGTTTTGAAGCATTTTACTCTACTAAGGCAAGGCATAACGAGGCGTAAGCCTCATTAGAGATTGGATTAGTTTAGTTGCGCTATGCTGACACACTTAGGGGTCGACCTCATTTAGTCTTTCAATTTCAATTTCAATTTCAATTTCAAATAATTTAAAACCCCAAAAAAGAGCCCAAAATTACAAAAGATAGGTCTTTTAATTGAAATTTTAGAACTTCATTTAGTTTGGCAATTTTAGAACCTAAACCCCTGATTCATAACTTCAATAGTCCAAATTTTAATTTTTACATCTTAGAATTACGATTACAAAGTCAAATAATCAAATGTATAAAGTACATTCAACCGAATTTCACCTCTTAGAAACTTGTTAACAAAAGAATTCACATCCTAACCAAGATTTGTACCACCTAACTTGGCAATAGCCTTTCACTCCAATAATCTATTTTCATACCAACCAGATTTCGTACTAGATTTCCAATAAACTAAATAAACGTAACATTATGCACTCAGTCAATGACCAAAAACCTAATTTTTCATTTGCTCAACCCGCCTAGACAGTTAATACCTCCCAATATTCTCTCTCTCTCTCTCTCTCTCTCTCTCTCTCTCTCTCTCTCTCTCTCCTTTGTTCGTTCATCTATGGATCACCATCCATGGAGATTCTGCTGTGATCTCTTCCCACCAGAGGAGACCCAGCAACGGAGCAACCCCACCACCGAAACAATAATCCGCAAACCCTCCCTCTCCCACCGCCGAAAACAAGACCAAACCCTACACTGAAACCGAAGCCAGAAAACCCAATCACAACCTAAACTCTAATCCATCTCCGCTGGACCAAGCCAACTGTCGTCGTGCCACCAACACCCGAAACCCTTCCACGAAATCAAACCCAGCACCACCAACACCCAAATCAAACCCATTCTAAAAGTGGTTTGGTGTTTTTCGATTTTGGTTTTTCGGTTTGGTTTTTCGATTGGTTTTGTTTTGTTTAATTGGTTTTGCTCCACCAACACCCAAATCAAACCCACCAAAATCTTTTTTTTTTTTTTTTTTTGTTATTTCATTGCTTTGTTGTTTACATTTTCTCTGCTTTTCTTTTTTGGTGGAGTTTCATTTGATTTAGAATCTGAATTGGGTCTAAACTTAGGGCTAACAATTTGTATGAATATGGGTATTTTTTTCTGTCTCAACATTGTTAGAGAAAATCTGGATTTATTGTAATCTTGAATGGTTTTGTGTACTAGGTTTATGTTTGTTTTGGAAAATATGAGGAACTTGTGGATGATGTGTTTGTTGATTGATGAAACATGAATTTCTAACTATTTATTTCAATGAGGAATAGATTTTAGCTACAATGTTAGTTAAATTGATCTTCGCTGCAATGTTGGAGCATTTGGTTTGGAGGAGGGAGATATGAGAGGTATATTAGGTCAATCTCATATTTTTATTTTATTTTTGACTCGGAAGATGGATTTGAACTTGGAATCTCAGAGGTGTGGTTACCACCAAAGTGAGAAAATGAAATTAATTAATGATAAGTAGATGAATTTTCAAAAAAAAAAAAAAAAAAAAAAATTCATTCTACTTTGAATTCCTAGTTTGGGTAATACGGATTATTTTTTTTTACCAAAAAATTAAATAAAATGAGGAAATTGTCAAAAATAATCCTATAAAATTATTAATTAAGAATATTTTTCAATCACAATATTATTATTTTTGTTAAATATGATATATAAATATATTTATTTAATAAAATCAAATAAATACTAACTTGTCCTATCTCATTTGTCACTATTATGTGGTAACAAACATCAGATAGGACAATAGGGGCACTCTGGTTATTTGAACCTTTTGTCCCGTCTTATCCCGAACATACCAAACTTATAACAGTACAGTTAACAATTCTATCTCAGACATTCCAAACATAATATGGAATCATTGTCCTGTCATGTCCTATCCCGTCCGGCCCTGTCTCATCCCGTCCCCGTACCAAAAGCTCCTAAAATTTTATAATAGCTCATCTAGCCAGTAAAACGTCATGTCATTTAGAATCCAAAATTTGATTAATTAATTAATTTATTATTATTATTATTTTGTTTTGTTTACTTCTAGCATTAATGTGTTTATCTCTGGGCTATGTATGGGAAAACCTGAACTTGTCATTTTCAGTGCCCTCAAGTTCTAACTATTTTTTTTCAATCTTTTACAAAACCATGAAGCAATTCACAGCAACAGTTATTAGAAATTTAGAACCCAAATCCAAATACTAATAAATCTGATAAAGAAGATGAATGATCTTTTGTGTTTCAAATTTCAGCCTACATAACATTTTACTCAATTGTTCTGGCTTGATGCAACCACTTGAGGAATTTTGGCCAAGGATTCTTTGATGTTCTCCTCTTCAAATGACAAATCAACCATATTCCCTTGCAAATACTTTTCATAAGCTGTAAGGTCAAAATGACCATGGCCACACATGGCCATCAGAATTACTTTTGCTTCTCCGGTCTCTCTGCAACGGAGAGCTTCCCTGATCGTGGCTGCAATTGCATGAGTTGGCTCCGGTGCTGGTATTAGTCCTTCGCTCCTAGCAAATTGTATGGCACCTGCACAGAACCAAACACTTTTCTAATCTTAATATGAAGTTTTTTTAGTCAAATCTTACCAAATAAACCCAAAAGTGCTTTCAACAATCTGAAAGAGTTTTTGGTCCAAAAGCACTCTTAAATGCACCATTTTAAGTCTAGAAGAAGAAACATATATACAAACCTTGAAAACACTCAGTTTGAGGGATTGAAATTGCTTCCATATGACCCAATTCATAGACATGTGAAAGCAATGGTGCCATACCATGGTAACGCAGTCCTCCTAAAGAACAAACAATGAATCAATAAAAAAACAAAGAGAAATTAATCGAACCCCACCATAACAGCAATAACGTTACCTGCATGAATCGGATCAGGGATGAAGTCATGTCCAAGTGTATGCATCTTCATCAATGGAGTCATTCCTGCTGTATCACCATAATCATATGTGTATACACCTTTGGTTAGGGAAGGACATGCAGCTGGTTCAACTGCTCTTATGACAGGATTAATCTTCCCACTGAGTTTCTCTCTAATGAACGGAAAACTTAGCCCAGCAAGATTGGAGCCACCACCAGCACACCCTATGATAATATCAGGGGTTTCACCGAAAGCCTCCATTTGTTTTAGACACTCTTCACCTATAACAGTCTGATGTAGCAAAACGTGATTGAGAACGCTACCTAGACAATACTTAGTATCGGCATTCATAGCTGCAACTTCTACAGCTTCTGAAATAGCTATTCCTAAACTTCCCGGGCTGGATGGATCAATTTGAAGAATTTTCCGACCTGCTTCAGTAATGCTAGATGGAGATGGGTGTACCTTTGCACCCCAAGTCTCCATCATTAATCTTCGATATGGTTTCTGATCAAAAGAAGCACGGACTTGCCACACCTGTACAAAATTCAAAATTAAAATAACTAAAAATAAGAATGAAACAAACTCAATGCAACTTGGAATCTAATCCTTCAATGTGCAGGACTAAACATGATCCATCGATCAACTGGAATATCGGAATATCAATCAACTAGAGGGCTTCATGGAAAGGACCAACACATTACACATACTCATAAAATTCGGCTACATCTTCTAGATAGTAGAAAAGAAATAAAGATACAAATGAATGCAAGCAATATGGAAAAATTGAAAAACAATTCAAATTGAGCCAACCGAGCTAATCCACGAACCAAATTTGGTTCAACCTATTTGAATGGATAGACATAGATGTAAAGATTATGAATAGCTTTAGTATATCCCACCTCACAGTCAAGGCCAAATAAGCTGCAAGCGAAGGCCAATGAACTCCCCCACTGGCCAGCACCGGTTTCAGTGACAATTTTTTTGATTCCTTGTTGTGCATTATAATAAACTTGTGGAACTGCAGTGTTCGGTTTGTGTGATCCAGCCGGGCTGACACCCTCATATTTGTAGTAAATTCTGGCTGGTGTGTCAAGAAGCTTCTCCAACCTCTTGGCTCTTAAATTCAAGTCAAGAATATCAAAATAATTACAAGTAGCTCATGATATAGAGATATTTTCAAAAGATTATACACTATGCAGTAGTTGGGCGAACCTTATTAGAGGCGTTGGGCGCCAAAGCCCATATATATCAAGTACTTCATCTGGGATGTCTATGAACCTGTCATTGCTTGCCTCCTGCTTAATCAACGCATCAGGAAAGAGTGGAGACAAATCTTCAGGCTTGATTGGTTCAAAAGTTTTAGGATGCAACGGAGGGGGAGGTTTTACTGATAGATCCGCAATCAAATTGTACCACTGACGCGGAATTTCTAGTGGTTTTACATCAGCATTCCATGCTGCTCTTGCTCTACAACCGTTTGAAAGCAGCCTCAGATGTTTTGTTTTTGTCTTTAAAGCAGAACACCCAAAAAGTTGTTCTCCTGCTATGTGATAACAAAGAACATTTCAATTTTCATATGATTAATGTTGATAAATATTTTACAATTCGTTTGAAAGTGAACTCCTAATGTTTTAGTTAGATGGGATTTTGTTTTCAGATCATGCCACTATACATACGTAACATACCAAATACAAAAGATTTAATTAAATTATTAGAAAAAAAATTGGTGGGCTCTCTCTCTATTGCAAAGATTTGAGATCCTGTATTTCCATTTATATATTTTAAGCTGCCAAGTACTTAAACGGCATTGTATCTACTCAAATCAATGACTGACAAGAGAAACAAAACCAGAGCACAAATTTTGTAAACTTTTCTATATTTGGTTAGATTTCACTTTACTAAAGACAACTCAACAACACACAAGTAGAGTATAAACAAGTAATAAAAATCCGCAATATAGAAGAACAGAAAGTTGATACCACTTCATCAATTTAAAACCAAATGAAACTTACCTTTGACCTGAGTTCTTGAAAGTGGAAGTGGGTCTGCATAATAAAATGATTGCTTGGCCATTTTCAGCAACTGGAAACGATGAGAGGTGAGAAAAGCCAAAGGGGGGTTTTGACCTTTTTCTAATCCACCATTAATGAGGAGTGAGGAGTGAGGAGGGCGGTGGTAGAAGACAAATTGAATTTGACTTTGGACCAGTCCAACAAGGTATTTAGTCCAAAAAGCAATCCGTTTGATTTGTCATCACTTTTGTTGCATACTGTGATTTTGAACTCATTTTTTAGACTCCAAATCGAGGAATTTAATCCATTTTTTTTATTCTTTTGATTGTACATGCAAACGTAATTGAATATTTGGATATTTCTTTTTCTTTGGATTGTACATGCAATTAGATTTAAGTTTTTGTTTGGAAAGAAGAACAAGTTTTTTAAAGTTTGCCTTTTCGATCTGTGTGATATCTTATTATATCTCTGTTGTCTCCTTATTTCTCTTTACAAACCATAAATTTATCCATAAATTTATTCATCAGTTACGTAACGGAGGACGAATGAGCGCTCTTATCACTAAGACCACCGGCGTTATGAACCTATTTTTCATCATAAACTTGACTGAGTTCCCTTCAGGATAAAAATTTATAATATTTCGATTTCCTGATTAATATTTTGTAAAATATAAATTTACAAATTGGGCCTAAATGAATCAATAACTCAAACATTCTAAAATGGGCTTAAATAAAATAAAATAAAATGGACTTAAAATTGTTTAAAAATCAGTATTTTGCCCAAAGACCGAAAAGGACCCATATCCGATAAAAGCGGATCGAACCGAACCGACCCTGTTTGGTTTGAGTCGGTTTTCATCTCCTAAAATAACATGAAGTTGAAATTTGGATTGATTTTCAATAATTTATTGATACCGATTTGTGTTGACGTTAGCTTGTGCCAATGAATTTGATGAGAGGTTCATTCATGACTTCTATCATATCTTACCATTAATCTGTATTTATATAAAGATTTACATTGATTATTTGGGAAATTTTGAGATAGGAACCAAATAAATCTTGATATACAATTTCATTAAAAACACGTAGCAGCAAATCCTTGAAAAAAAGAGTTAGGATTGATATACGATTTGTTAATAAGCATGTGGTAGCAAATCCTTAAGGTCTCGTATGGTGCGTGTGATTATATTGAACTATTTAAGTAACAATATCTAAAAGCATTTTTAAAATATAGATATATATTATATTTAGTCCAATTAGTCAATCAAATTAGTCAAGCATTCATTGAAATTAACGGAATCTGAATTCAATTGAAAACAAGTGTATTTGAGAGAGAGAGACTTTTATTCTCAAATTTTTTATTTTTTTTTAAGAAATTAAAAATTTGTTAGATACAATGAAAGAAATAACTTTCATACCTATGATTGAGAGTTTAAAATGGATATTTACACAGGCTTGAGAGGTGCTATTGATGCACACAACAAAGAAAGAGAGATTTGCTAAGATTTTATGAAAAAGAAAGTGATGAAAGAAATGGCGGTTTGGTAGGGTTAGTGAGATGAATTAAATAGGTGGGGTCCACATGTAAGATAATCATAGGATAAATAAAGATAGGACTAACATGGGACTATTTTGCTTTTGAGACTAATAATCTCATGTTCCAAAACGTCACCAAACATGGGATAAGGACTAAAATAGTCCAATCCTAAGTGCCAAATAGTGCTTAAAAGAAAGAGTTAGGATTATTTCTTTGTCTCTTTTCTTTTTGGGTCCATTCATCGTGTAATAAAGTTGGAAGAGTTTCCCTGATTTGTGGATCCAAGCTGGAAATTTTGTGCAATTGCTGGGTATTTGTGTCTTGACCTTCATGAAGCAGGTTCTGATACCAGCTTAATGTGGATGCTACTTTGAAAGAAATTGGGGGTGGGTGCGGTTGTTAGAAATGCCTCGGGTGCTATTGTCTTGGCTACAGGCTTGTGTTTCATAGGTGATTTTAAAATTGAGTGTGCCGAAGCCAAAGCTATTGTTGATGGCTAGAAACGAGGGTTTGTCTCCTATGACGCGCTTAATGTGGTCAAGCTTTGCAATAGGCAGTTTTCTTTCTGATATGAGATTGACAACATTGTGTTAGATATCAAGATGGCTCTTAAGCGTACCTCGTCTCATATATTTCTTATGTCCCAAGAGATTGTAACAAGGTAGCCCATGGTATTGCTAAATGAGTCCTTACAGCATTTTCAATGGTAATGTGCAGAGGGATGTAACCAAGATTAAACCCTAGGGTAGGCTAAAATAAACATGAAATACAAATACAATCAAATACTAATTAAATTGTATCTTATGATTTTTCAAAAGATTAAACTTATTAATACTAAAAAATTCTAATTTATTTTATTATTATATTAATTTAGTTATGATGGAGCATTTATAAGGAAATAAATATGCACTTATATTACTATTTATTAACAAATTTAAAAACAAAAGAATAATTAAAAAAATTAACTTAAGAAATATGTATCTAAATTTCAACAAAAACAAAAAGAAATTCATTAAATAATATTGTTAGTTTCTAAATTTAAAATTAGAATAATTGATAATTAGAATACTCCTAAAATTTTATAAACTAAAAATTATAGTAATCAAATTTAAGTAAATTTGAGGAATTGAGAGAGGGGTGCGGATATTGCTACCTATAAATATGATAAGCACACCTATATTTATAAATACACACATATCTAAAATTTAAAATTAAATTATTACTATATGCATTCATCTTAATGCAAATAGTACCATTATTTAAATGAATGTATTTATTTTAATACAATTTATTTATAAACCCTCATAAGTTACTAACACAGCCAATTTCACAAATGATATGTACTGCTATCTTTTTTTTTTTTTTTAATTACTTCTCACTTTTTATTTATTGATAGAGTTCCTAACAAAAAATAAATAAAAATAAAGAAATATGTACCTCTATATGATCGGAGTCCTCTTAAAATTCTTTTACCATTATTTTGTTATATGATAATGAGAGATTTTGAATTTTTTTGCTACTTGAAATAGAATTATAGAATTAGGGTTTTGTTTTGTTTTTTTTTTTTTAATAAAGAGATATAGTTGAAGATATGAGTGTAATTAATAGGTGTCCATAATATTTGGTTCATTTTTAATTAAACTAATTTGTCCTTACTAGTAAATTTCTATTATGATATTTTTGTAATTAAATTTTTTATTAAAATATGTATTGGATGTACTTATCCTATTTATGGATGGAAATATCAGCATCCTTGTGACTTGTGAGAGAGATAATAATTATTTAAAAAAAATAAGAAAAAAAGAAAAAAACTAAACTTACCTCGTGAATCGTGAACTGAAAAGAGTCTTCAAGCAAGTTTAAATGTAGCCACTACTGCACTGCGACAATAGTACAAATGTACAATCCAACTCCAACAAGGCTACTGATTTACTAATTAAGTTAGGAATATTAATTAATTAATTTTTTTGTTTTTTATCTTTTCAAAACAAATTTAGAAAAGCTAGGGTGGGCTTGAGCACACCCTAGCCCAACCTAAGATACGTCCCTGGTAATATGGTTTGCATTTGAAAAAAATGGTGATATGTCAACATTGTCAAGTAAATTGCTTCATATGTAGTATATAACTAAACTTGATAAACATCCAAATGAAAATATGGTCTCCAATACTTCACTTGTAAAATACATGTTTTTAATGACATATCAATTTATTATTGGTTTCCTTAAATATACTTTAGAATTGTTGAATAAAATAAAGTAGGAGACAAGAGTGGTTACTGACTGGGCCAACAACATGGATGTCCAACAGACACTCTGAAATCAGAGAGTTATGTTGACAACCTCTTAAAAAAAAGTTGTCACCTCAGTCTGAAGTTGTACTAGAGAGATTGCATTGAAGATGAATTTTTTTTAACAAAGTAGTTATTCATTCTACGTAGCATCTAATTTTTTCACAACCCACGTTACTATTGGAGATGCTCTTAGTTTTAACAGTTCTGTTGTTTGGACGGTTAATTTTCCTTTTTGGTTGTGTAAGCTAGCAGAAGCTGATGTTTCGTTGTGTTCTTCTTTGTTTTGAATGAAGTTTTTTTCTTTCAAAAAAAAAAGTTGGAAAGATATGGAGAAATAAATTGAACAATTAGACCATCACAATGGTAATAAACACTAGTTCGAGTCGTTATACCCGCAAGTAGTATATATTTAAATAAAAAAATAAAAAATAAAAAATAAAAATTTGAACAATTAGATCCATCTAGCCTATTTAATATTTATTTTGGCAAAATCAAACCAATAAGAAAACATAATTTGGCAAGGGAAATAATCATTTACCACCCTATAAAATGCACTATTCTTTACTTTCTGCCCTCTTGTTTTAAAAACGGACAAAATCCCCCTTTTAAATTGATTTTTTTATCCGTTCTCTCCCCCTACCCTCACCTTATGTTAACGAAAAAAGCAAAAATATGCATTTACCCTTCTTTAGTTCTATATGTAAATATACTTTATATTTTACCCAAGCATAAGCCCAAGTTGGCCAAACCAATCCAGATCTTAAGCCCAAGTTGGCCAAACCAATCCAGATCTTTCTTCTTCTTCTTCTTCATTATTTTTTTATTTTTTTATTTTTTTTTTTCCATCTTTTAAACTTGCTGTATTTTGATTGGATCTCTACCATCCATATTTGAGATGGACAGTAAAGATCCATTTAAATATATATATATATATATATATATATATATATATATATATTCTTTAAAAAAAAAAATTGTCTCTACCGTCCATCTCTGAGATGGACAATGGAGTTCCATTTTTAAAAATTTTAGATAGTCAAACTTGATCAACAGTTAAATTTGACTAACTTTGACTAATGGTAAGGGAGGACCAAAAGGTCATTGTCATTTAATGATAAAGTTGTTTCAGGTTGTTAAAAAGCAAACCTCAAGGAGGTTGGCCATAGTTTATTCACTTGCTAGCTGCCACAACATTTGGATTAAATTTTGGGTGGGTTGTATAATATTACCATGTACTCTATTAAATTATAAATAAGCATGCAAATAATGTGGAGTATTACTCTTACACATAAAATATTTTTTTTGAACTACATGGAGAAACCGTCTATAGTTGTTTTATATTATGAAATAAAAACCCAACATCACATTTTTTTTTACAAAGTTAGGTATATATATATTTTTTTAAAGAACTATAAAATACATTTAAACATGAAAAGAAAGTGTCCAAAAACTTTAGTATAGTATTTATTTGTTTTCAGTTTTTATTATAGGCTAATTGGCACTGATGTTCCCTAAACTCTTCCAAAATATGCACTATGTTCCCTATACTTTTTTTTTTTCGCCACTAAACCCCCTGAACTCTCACAAATTGACAAATGCCTACTGTAGATGCCCGTCACGGGTAGGGGTGTGCAGGATCCAATCCAATCCAATATGATCCATTGGATCGGATCAAATCCATTGGATTGGATCGGATCCAGAGAGGTGATTGGATCGGATTGGATTCTAAATTCTAAAATCCATTGAATTGGATCGGATCTTGGATTTCCGTTTGGAAATCCGCCGAATCCGCCAATCCGCCTAAAATATTAGGCCTTATTTTTATATTGGGTAATTTATTTTATCCACTACCTTTTAATGTAAAGGCCCAACCAAAATACAATTTTTAATGTTACTATTTTGGGTTTTCTTTCTCAATTTCTCTACAGCTAACAATCCACCATCTTCTTTTCTTCTATTCTTCTTCATTAATATCATGGCTTATTAAGTTTACATTTGGAGTTGATGTATAATGTTTATAAACTTTTTGAATTATATAAAGTTTACAAGTTATGTCATGTATTTTTTTAATGTTAATTTTATTTGAATTAATTAGTAATGTTTGAATAATTTATTTGATTTTATTTATTTTAGATTATAACTTTTATATATTACGAATGACTTTATATTAATTCGATCCATCGGATCATATCGGATCGGATCGGATCGGATCAAATAGTAATTGGATTGGATCCCGCTATAAAATTGGATCGGATCGGATTGCAATTTCTTCGATCCGATCCGATCGGATCGAATCTTGGATCATGGCAAATCCATTGGATTCGATCCGCCGCACACCCCTACTCACAGGGAGCAAAAAACCCAAGTGTTTGTCAATTTGTGAGAGTTCAGGGGGTTTGGTGGCAAAAAGAAAAAGAAAAAGAAAAAGTATAAGTATAGGAGGCATAGTGCATATTTTGGAAGAGTTTATAGGGTATCAGTGCCAATTAGCCTTTATTATAATATATCATGTCTAGTTATTATTTAATATTGAGTAGTGTCATGTTAACGTATGTCCAAATAGTATAAACTATAAAAATATTTTTTATACGAAATTAAACTACTATATTTATTGCAACAAGACAATAAATGTAGTAGTTGACTTTCCTTTTATAGTATGTTTTATATTACACGTAAAGAATACAGGTTAATATTACCCTTTAATATTTATAAAAACCTAAAATATTTTTTAATTAATGACGTGATACTAATTCATGACATGATACTAATACCTATAGATGGATTTTTATCACATTTTGTATCTTACTTGGCATGAATGTGGGGGCCACCATAGATGACAAATTGATTTGATTTTCTATTTTTTATATCATTTGTAGTACGTTTGCGATAAACCTAAAAGACTAGTTCAAACGATAGTTCGAACAATCTCTCATATAAATGCCCAACATATAATCACGAGTCATGACACCCCGATACAATAATTAATAATGCTAGGTTTCCTAAATTTTTTTTCAAATTCTTTTTTAAATGTTTATAGCATATGAGGTGTTAACATCTTATAAATCATGAGATTATACAGAGAGTGATATGATGTTGATACCTCACATGACAAAAAAAATTGAAAAAATTGGGAAGTTTAGCATTACTCTGCAATAATACCATCAACTTAAATTTGGGGGTTTGGGAATTGGGATTGGGAGCCATGATAAAAAATTTATAAAGAAAATGTCCTATACTATATATAAAAGTGTGAAGTGGTCGGTGCAATTATAGCCTTCCTTTTTTTTTCTTTTAATTTCTTTTGACTTTTAAAATAAAAAATAAAAAAAATTCTTTAATAGTAAAATTACAAATACAACCCTTAAACTTTATATAATTACTTAATATCAAATGACAAATACAAGCCTTCGAGTTTGTATAATTACTTAATAGAAATATCATAGGCAGTGTTATATTAATGGTATTGTTGTTGGTGATCTATCATGTGGTGGATACCATTAATGGAGTTTGTAGAGACGTGAACTTTACTTCAACAATTAGCATCACCAATGAAATAATGTGGTTATGTATATGTTAGGGATTTTCAATTCGGATGCTAATTGCTATAAGTGGTTGATAGAATAACTACAAATTAGTGAATATTATGAAGTTTTGAAAATGTGGATATCTGTTATTGAAGATTTAAGTGATCATTTCATCACAATTTATGCAATTTAGTCGAAGAGTACTTTTGGATGTAAAAAATAATAATTTAGTTGTTGAATTTGAATTGTTAAGATGTTCAATAAAAGTCGCAGACAATTGTTAAATCATCGTGAGAAGGATCTCTTTTGAGATAAGTGTAGAGGAGCTTCTTGTCAAACTCATGAGTTTAAGACTTCCTCAAGTTGTTATATCAATGTAATAACATTTACATGAACTAAAACTATGTGTTATATTAACATTTTTTATTTTTCAAGGATATATATATTTACAAATATGAAACTCAAATATTGATTTAAGCACATGCCTTGCATGTGCTCCAAAACCTAGTAAATAATAAAACTTTTCGAGGTAAAAATTAAATAATTTTTTTTAATGAAAAATGGACTCAAATTATTTTAAAAAGTTGATTTCCCCATTGCGTTTATAATTTCGTCTATAGTCACAGTAATCTCACACTGTAATAATAAGCTTCTGATCTTTGATTATTGGATTTCAATTGAAGAAAATTTATCGAAGAACATTGATAGAACAAAATGATTATTAATATCAGAAATTGGGTAGATGTAAAACGGAAGTAGATTAGGTTGAATTGTTTTGAAATTGAGGTTAAATAGTTGATTAGATTGTTGAAACAATATGGTTAATTACAAACACTTGTGTACTTGTAACGGTAAAATGCACTTCCAAACTCAAATTAGTAAGTAAATATAAGGGTCATGACCCACGGTTCGATATGCTACCTTATTTCTAATAGCTCAACTATAATTGCACATCACCTCTTAGCAAAATTGGTAGTGCACATCCTTTCCACATAAATGGTGAAGAGTTCAAATCTCACAATGAACATTTTACAAACATGTGTGATGAGTTTTCTTCCCGGATTGTGAGAGTAGTTATCTCTTGTTAGGAGAGATTGTTTAATATGTAATATTTAATCTAATGATTTTGAGCATTTTACAAGCATGGGTGATGAGTTTTCTTCCGAACTGTGGGAGTAGTTATCTCTTGTTAGAAGAGATTGTTTAATTTCGGACAGATAATTTCTTTTTTTAGAATAGGAGAATCAAAAGATAAAAATGATAATCTTGAAATAAAAGGAAATGTCTTTATAATTTTTTTAAATTTAAATTTTAAGAATAAAGTGTCTTTAGAAAAAAAAATGTAAAAAGAAAAAATTTGATTATCAAAAGAAGCTCTCCAAATAAATTGCAAAAATACCATAAAATTCCCAAAATGCCATCACTCATAACTACACCCTATTTATTAACCTTATTTATTATATTTACCAACCATCAACTAACAATTTACCAACAAACTCATCAAACCATTAACTAAACAACATCTAACCTTTTTCTTTCTCTACACCATATTTCCTTTTCATATTTTAAGTTTTAAAAACATTGGGGATTGTTGTATAAAGTTGTTTGAAGGGTAAGTATTACATTGTAAAATTATTATTTTTAACCTCCTAATCCTTATTTTGATGATGGTATTCTAATTTTTTTTTTTTTAATTCGAATGGGTCATAAAACCTATGGAAAAATCCATCAGGTCAGGATTTGATATGCTACCTTATTATTTCAATCAAGTTACTAACCCATTGAATTATAGAAAAATATAGTTGAGCGATTGTTTTTAACAAGAAAAGATAAAATAAATTTTAAAATAGCAAAAATTGAGATGACTTCATGATAAACCTCTTACACTCACATATTGAATCTTACGTTCAAGTTGTATCTTCCATATTCATTTCTCAAATTTATACTTCAAAAAGAAAAATAAAAAATAGAAATATTATCAAAACTCTATTTCTAATAGATCAACTTTAATCACCTCTTAGTAAAGCTGATTGTGCACCTCCCTTCCACATAATTGGTGAGAGGTTCAAATCTCACAATGAGCATTTTATAAGCATGTGTGAGGAGTTTTCTTCCCGGATTGTGGGAGTAGTTATCTCCCGTTATGGAAGAAGATATTTGGGCCGCACATGTATCGTTTAATCTCGGTAAGTCCTGACAGTCTTATTGTAATAGTTCTTATAATATTAAAAAAATTAAAAAAATTAAAAAAAAAATGATCAAGTACAATTAAACCTTTTACAAATCCTGTAGAGGTTTTTAAAAAACCAAACCAAACAAGCTCTAAGTTTCGTTGGAAGTATAGTTGGAAATAAAACTTATTTTTCAAAAAAAGAAACTTATTAATTCCCATTCCCGTTTATGGAATCAAATTATCTTTTGGGACTCCCTTTCCTCTTTATCAATTACCTCTTATCAATTCGTAATGATGAAAATAAAACGATTCAAATCCTGTAGAAACCTAAATTTTGGTGATCGTGAATTGGTATTGGAGAAGAAATTTAAAAAAAGGGAAGCCAAAAAATCCTGGTCATACGATAATAAAAAGACGGTGGAAAATGAGTAATTCCAAAAGAAAACCCAATTGGTGAGGACTGAGGAATGAATGAAAGCATGAGTTATTGGTAAGTGTGTCATGACAACACATGTGATAAATCATAAATATCAAATATGGAGAAGATCGAAGATCTACAGCAAAGCAAAACACGTAAGAGATGAGTCAGACTCAGATCCATGAGTCAGATATACTCAGAAGTCAGATCCAACCAAATTTTCACTGACTGAATTCTGAATTTCTGATTAATAGACCCAGTCACTCCCACGTTTTTCCAGGTTGTTGTTGCTTGTACACTTGTATACCAAACAAAGCAAGACAAGCCCAAAACGACAAGATTAATTAAAAGGCTAAGATTCAATAATAAATAATATGGAAAATGCTTAGTTATTGACCGGTCAGTACCTAAGTATACTAACCACCCAATGGGGTGTTACCACGTGGCTAAAACTCTTTCACTTTTTATATTTTTCTTATTGTTTTGGGTTACGTGGCAACCAACCATTGAATTGGTCAGTACATTGGGTACTGACCGATCAGCACCCAAGTGTTGTGTAGATCGTCGATATCCTCTAGAGATGTCAATCTCCTTCACGATGGGAGGAGATCCCTTCTTGTTGCGGAAAAGATCCAATCTCCACTGGTAGTGATTTCTCTGGGTAGATTTGTATTTATTAAAAGTTTTGAGATTAGTTTAGAAAACTGATTTTTATTTAATAGGTAAAATGACCATTTTACCCTTTATTTTCAACAGTCAAATCAACCGTTAACCATTAAAAAGAGGGAGTTTGTCTGTAATTAAGGGCATTCTTAGCATATTTTGCCTTACGCCAAAACACAAACTAAGTTTGTGAAATTTATCTATAAAAATACAACATTATATATTGAAAAATGTAATGCTAGGTTGTCTAAAAAATTTATCCAAATCCATGTCTAAATGATGTGGTATGTGATATAGGATTAAGTAATGTGATGTTTACAACTCAAATGCCCAAATAATATGACATGTGAGTTGTCAACATCCTATAAATCAATAAAATTATGATAAAATAAATGATGTGACGTGAACAATTCACATGTCACGTCAAGATGACAATTCATATACCAAATCATTTGAATATGGATTTGAACATTTTTTCTTTGGATCGATAGGTTTTAGTCCATTTCAAATACAATAATACTATTTTGTTCAAATTTGATGTCTAAATGATGTGGCAATACTATAATCCATTCATTTAAATTGTATTAAATTCGAATGATTTAAATGAATATATTAGAGCGTTGCCATATCATTTGGGCATAGTAGCTCTACTCTTGCAAATAATAACAAACCGAGATAAAAAAATCTAATATATATTTTTTTGGAAATAAAGGTAGTGGGTTTTATTACTATAAATAAAAATCAACCAATTTTATACCCAAGCAAAAAATTGTTTATTCCCTATAAAACCCCCCACAAAGGCCCCCAACCCCATAACCCACTTCCATAAGGCTTTGTAGAGAGAGAAAGAGATACCAAGTAAAAAACACTCTCACAAACAGCCCCTCCGCGTATGGCCACCCGTTTACTCCAATCAAAGATCCTCCTCCACAATAACCTCCGTAGGCATCTCACCTCCGCCTCCTCCTCTTCCACCTTTACCGCCGTTCCCCCTCTCGATATCACCCAAAAGACAGAGCCCACCACCACAGCTATTGAAACAGAAAGAGCCAAACCGAATAACTCTATAATCGACATAAATGATCACCAAAAGCTATTCGGTTTGTTGTCGACGTCGAAGCTGTTGAGAGCGGCCTTTAACCTCCACTTGGCTGCAATAGAGTCCATCGTTGATCTGGGCACGTGGGTTATGAATTCTAAGATGATGGAGATGGAGTTGGCACGTGATGTGGTTCTTGGAACCGTAAAACATACTTTTTATGAACATTTTTGCGCCGGCGAGAGCGCGGCGGAGGTACGGAGGTGTGTCGGAAAATTAAACGAAGCTGGCTTGAGAGCGATGCTTGTTTATGCCGTCGAACACACTAATGATAAAACAGAGTGTAAACAAAATTTACAAGGATTTCTTCAAACTGTTCAATCTGTCAAGTCCCTGCCACCATCTTCGGTAAGATTTCATTTAATTTTTTCTTTCTTATTTGTCCAAGTTTTTTATTTATGATTTTTTTTTTCTGGTAAAAGAACATGACAGTTGTTTATTATTTATTAAAAAAATTATTATTATTTTTTTCTATATGTATACATAATTTGATCTTGATTGAATGATGTATGTTTGGGTTTTACTGTTACATTGAAAATTTAAAACCATGTTTTATATATGAAATCCCTGAAATCTTGGTAAACCGAGCATGGATTAATTCTCTGTTTCTTATTTTAAGGTGATTTCCATTTACCTTCTTGAGGTTTATCTTAATTATAGGACAATTTTACTAGTAGCTTATTTTATATATATTTTTAAAAATAAATATCAGGTAAAATTATTTGTGATTTCTTAAACTTGATTAATGGAGATTAATATTATTAATTAATTTAAATATTTCCTACTAAAAATAGGGAGTAGGGATGGTGGAAAGTAGAAAGAAACACAGCTAGGCAGCTAGCGAAGAATTATCGGTTACCGAGTCAAAACTTGATTAGTATGAATGTATGATGACACTGTAATTAGCTGGATATTCTTTAAAAAACATATGGAGGAAAATTCCATGCAAATCGATTCTTTGAATCTTTGTAGGCGACCAATATGGAATTGTCTACGAAAAACATTTGCTTATCAACGTCATGATGACGTCATTCTCCAGAGAAATTAAAGCTGTTAATTATTGTGGGTCAACGCCCGAATTCTTATTAATTAAATATGTTTTTTTTTGTAAAACAAGATCCAAAAAATACGTAAAATTAAACTTTTTACTTCTCGTTTGTTTTGATCAGGTGAGCTCTGTAATCGTGAAAATATCAGCAATCTGCCCAATGAGTCTACTGGAGAGGGTCAGTGATTTACTTAGATGGCAACAAAAAGACCCATCTTTGAATCTTCCATGGAAGCTCAACACCTTCCCTATTTTCTCAGATTGTAGTCCTCTGTATCACACACAAAAGAAACCAGATCCATTGACCCCTGAAGAAGAAACTGAACTGCAATTAGGGCATGAAAGGCTCCTAAAACTATGCCAAGAATGTGTCGACGCTAATGTCCCGTTAGCAGTTGATGCAGAGGACACTCTGATTCAGCCTGCCATTGATTACATGACATATTCTTCGGCCATTTTGTACAACAGAGACGATAGACCGATTGTTTATAATACAATGCAAGCCTACTTGAAAGATGCAAAAGAGAGGCTGTTTTTGGCAACGAAAGACGCTGAGAAAATGAAGGTTCCAATGGGGTTTAAGCTAGTCAGAGGTGCTTACATGTCAAGTGAAACAAAATTTGCTTCCTCTTTGGGTTGTGAATCTCCAATTCATAATACCATTCAGGATACTCATGCTTGCTATAATGATTGTGCTTCGTTAATGCTCGAAAAGATCGCTAATGGCTCCAGTGCTGTCGTTCTTGCAACCCACAACGTTGAATCAGGTAAGAAGTCTATCTTTATGTACGTATTTAACATGTGGTTCGGTGCTCAGAGGTGGGGTAAAAATTTAAAATTCATAAGAAAAATTACAAAATTAATACAAAATTTTAATTTTTTTTCACTTTCCCCCCTAAAAAGTTTGTTTTTTTGTATAACGACCCCCGGACTGGAATTCCTGGCTTTGTCCCTGACAATGCACCAAGTACGAGTCACAAACATTTTGTCGGCTGTGGGTGTAATGAAAAGATGTTGATGCATGAATACAGGGCAATTGGCAGTAGCAAAAGCAAAAGAATTGGGGATTGATAAGGGAAATGAGAAACTGGAGTTTGCACAGCTATATGGAATGTCAGAGGCACTATCATTTGGAATAAGAAATGCAGGGTTTAAGGTTAGTAAGTACATGCCGTTTGGACCTGTAGAGATGATCATACCATATCTTCTAAGGAGAGCTGAAGAGAACAGAGGATTTTTATCTACTTCGAACCTTGATAGACTACTCATCAGGTAAAATATATAATTAAACTCAATTAAATAGGTTGATATGATGTTGATTAACTTGTTGTTCTTACATTTCTACATTTTTTGTGTGCAGGAAGGAGTTGAACAGGAGACTGAAAGCTGTAATTTTCTAATTGGTTGGATTGGAGGACTGATATCAAGCTAGGCAGATTGCTAATTTGTAAAAAAATAATTTAGAAAACAAATATGCTGTAATTTGCCAACCTTGAATGTATTGCAATTTTAAAGTAATGTTAGTCCATGTTGGACACAAATTACCTGTCATCCTATTTACAAATTGCATGCTGATGAATAAACGTAATTTACCACCGAGCTAGGTTGGATGATTCTATAGAAACTTCATAAGAATTAAATTTAAACATCCATATGAAATATAAAATATTTGAATGTCTAAAGAACTAAATCTTAACATTCATGTGAAATATAAAATATTTGAACGTCTAAAATTAAAATATAAATACGAAAATACTTTTCGGCGGTAAACTTCTCATACTCAAGTAGGTATTTTTCTTTTGGGGGAATTGCACAAACATCCCCCGAGGTTTGATAAAATTGCATGAATATGACAGTTTTGACTATATTCACACAAACTTCCCTCAACATTTGAAAATTGTTGCACAAACATCCCCTACTATTAAATGAATCTGTTAGTCAATGGTCAAACGTCCAAAAAGTCCAAAATACCCTATATTTTTATTTTAACCAAAATTAAAAATTCAAAAATAAGATTAAAAAAATATAAAAAATCGTTTAGAGAATATGAATGTAACTTAAATCAAAAAGTTGGAAAAAAAATTCATCTTAAAAAAAAAAAAAAGTTTGTGCAATTCCCCCTTTATTTTAAATAAATTTAAAATTTAAATTTTTTTTATTATTAAATTGTTTAAAAAAACTATTTTTTTTTTAATTTGTAAAGATGATTTTTTTTTCTAGGTTTCAAATTAAAGATGCATTCATGTTATCTATTTTTTTTTTAATCTTATTTTTAAAATTTTTAGTTTATTTAAAATAAAGGGTATTTTAGACTTTTTACACTTTTGACCATTGACTAACGGATCCATCTAACGGCAGGGGATGTTTGTGCAACAATTTTTCAAATGTTGAGGGAAGTTTGTATGTATATAGCTAAAACTGCCATGTATGTGCAATTTCATCAAACCTCGAGGGATGTTTGTGCAATTCCCCCTTTTCTTTTAGGTAAAAGTGGTCCAAATCCATCGTTTTTTGCTATAATTATGTAGTGATTTTTTTTTCTTTAAAAAATGAAGCGATGAGGATGACAGCTGATGCTAGAATGACGTGGAAGCCAGAGATCCCACTAATATTTTAGTGTGTGCTCAAAACTCAAAAGAGAAGGATAGCAACTGACGTTTGGTCCACACCTTATAATGTTAATAATGTGATTTAAAAAATAAAAAAATAATAAAAAATTGTATACTGATTTTCAAGATATCATACAAAATTATGTTGACACTCGTGCACAATGGCATGTGTATCAAATTATTTAAAGAGGATCGGATAACTAAAGTTCAAATGGCATGTGCATTTCCATCTTTGACTGGAAAAAAATAAAATTTTAAACTTACAAAGAATCAAATAATGACTAGTAACATGAGATTACATTAGAGATTCTTTTCTAGAATATATAGTATAGGGAGATGTTAAAAAAAAAAAAGAACTCCATAAATTTTACAAAAGTCCAAAATTAATCATTTAGTTTGAAATTTTAATATTACCTAAACCTCTATGTCGTTAATTAACCAAAATTTTGTTTTTGTTTTATTATTTGTTTAGGTCAAAATACTCTGACAATCCCTTGTTAATGGGCCTTGGCTATGGTATAAATAACAAATATGTGTTATACCGTACAAACCTAAAAAAAGCTAACAAAATAAATAATAAAAAAAAACTTAGTGTTTGACAACCTAGAAAAGCAACCGGTTGTATATTATATATATATTAATAATATAATTATATTATATTACATAATAATTAATAACAAATGATATTTTATAATCAAAAAAATATTACAAATAATTTTTAATATATTATTTATTATTTCAGATAAATAAAATAAAATAAAAATTTAGAAAATTTGAATTTCAAGAACGAGTTCAATGTAGGTTGAACAAGTTTAACCTTCATCTAAGCGTTAAACTCGTTCAGTGAATAAGTTAACGTAAATCTTCATGAACAAGTTCAACATAGGTTGAATGAGTTTAACGTTTCATCCTAACGTTAAACTTGTTCGGTAAACGAGTTTAACGTCAGATCGTTTAATGATTTATTAGAAGGGTAATATTGTCTTTGCAACCAACTTAGCCATTATTAGGGGCATAATGGTCATTTGACCATCTGACCATGTCAGGTGGTCTGATTTTAACAGAAAATGTTACAGAAGGACTAAATGAGCCAATACTAGAAGTCTGGAACGACAAGGACCGAAAATGATATTTTCCCATATTATAATAACACAAACACACCCTTTTAGATTTTTTTATAAAAAAAAGATTGATCTTCATCGTCCATCACCATGATGGACGTTGGAGATCAAATTAATTTTTTTTTTTTGGATCTCCACCTAATCAACAACTAAATAAACTTAATTTTTTTTTTTGTTAATTTTTTTTTAATTTAATGTGTTTGGATTTTAAAAATTTTGATGAAGAATATGATGGATCTCCACCATTTTTATTTCCACCATTTTTTTGGAATTTTTTATTTTCTTAAAATTTTAATTATATATATATATATATATATATTTAATTCTCTTTTTTGTTGATTTTTTATATTTAATTATATATATATATATTTATTTAATTTTTTATTTTCTTAAATTTTTAATTATATATATATATATATATATATATATATATAATTATCTTTTTTGTTGATTTTTTTTTTAATTTTTTAATTCATTTATTAAAAAAAAAATTAATTTGATCTCCAACGTCCATCATGGTGATGGACGGTGGAAATCTTTCTTTTTAAAAAAAAAAAAATCTATTTATTGAAAACAGATTAAAAGGGTGTGTTTGTGTTATTATTATATTTTTCCAGTTTTAATGCAATTATGCATATAATCAGGGGAACTTAGTGTAATTTGTCATGACAGAAAAATGGACGGCATTACAATTCCATCAGCTTTTGCAAATTTATGGAAGTTCAAGGGGTTTAATGCCAAGAAAAAAAGTTTAGGGGGCACTATACTACCGCGCTATAAGTTCAGGGGGCATTGGTGCTATTAACCATATATATATATAGTATAACCCCTCCAAATTAATATTTTTGGGACCCACCATTGAGTATTAATTTAGAGGGATTATTAATTTGAAGGATTTTACCTTGTAAAGTGTTATTTTGTCTTTGAAAACTTGTGGAAGTCAGTTTTTTTTTTTTTTTTTTCAGGTAAAGTTCCTTTTTTCAGGATTCCTCTTTTAAGAAATATTTGTTACACTCCAACTGAAGAGAATATCATCAATGATATCACAATGCAGAATAATGATGGTGTGGTTGAAATAGATGATAACGACAACGATAGTCATGAGGTACCTAAAATCTCTACAAGTAAGGTTGTTGAAATCCTAAATTTAGTCGAAACCTTCTGACTTCAACAAGAAGGTGATCACAATAATTTCTTGAGAACAATTCAAAAGATGAAGGATACAGTCAAAAATATTGAGCATGGTGACCTTGTGCAAACTAGCATCTTGAAGTACTTTTATAGTTCTTGAATATTTTATAATATATTTTATACTTTTATGAAGTTATTAATTTATGCGACAGCCAGGACCAAAATTTCACACTAGGTTTCGAAAAGAAATTATTAATTATTACGATAGAGGGGTTTATTAATTTTTTTACACTGGCCCGAGTTGGGACCGAGATTTTTTTATTAATTTAGAGAGGATATTAATTTATAAGAGATTAATTTACAGGGGTTCTACTGTATGTGTGTGTATATATATATATACAAAAATTCTATTATCAGTTCGAACTGACAAAAGTTATATCAGTTCCTTGCATGTGGACCACTAGATTTAAATACTTTGACTTGGCTGTATGTACTTGTCAGTCAAAGTATTTAAATCCAGTGGCCTACATACAAGGAACTGATATAACTTTTGTTGGTTCGAACTGATAATAGAAAAACTGTATATATATATATTCATTCAAACCCTAAAAGTTAAAATTGTGGTGTATTTTTTTATAATATCATGAATATTTCCTTGGAATATCCACAATATTACCGTGAAATATCAATGATATTCCCATCAATGTAAAGTGAAAAATTGATAATATTCCATAATGTTATTTCTATATACTTTTTTTGTTTACTTTTTAAATTTGATATGAAAATTGAGTATGAAATGAACATAAAATATAAATTTTAAATTATTCAAAAATCAAAAGTAAAGTTTTAAATTGTAAATTTGCAATAGGTATTTCTTATTCATACAAAAAAAAAAATCCATTCAAATTCTATAATATGGTATTGTAGAATCAAGATGGTAGCCACAATATGTTTGAACTATCTAGATTGGCTTGTATGATACAAACTATTAGAGAATGAAGATTTAATAGAAGATTTTCAATTTTATACGGTTCGTATGTGTATTATATTCATAGTATACAATATAGTTGTTAGATATTATGTATTTGAAACAAATGTGAGTTTTTTTTGTTAGATTATTGATTATTTTAACATATTTTAAAGTTTCATTTATTATTATTTTTTTTATATTATGTTTTTAGCTAAATTTATTTTACATACATCAATATTCATCGATATCAATATTTCCACTAAATCATAGTACCGATGAATATCCATCTAATGGATGTTTTCATCCTTGGATATCAATATCTGTCTTATTGCAAAATGTCAAACGTGAAGTCATGCTATTGCAATTAAACCAAATAATTGTAAGAAAAATGTGGTTTAGGATGCCTTCATGTCCACATGGCTAATTAAAGTGGATGTCAAAATCGCACCAAATGAGATTCCAACGACA
This sequence comes from Acer saccharum, assembly GCA_030490815.1. NCBI lineage: Eukaryota > Viridiplantae > Streptophyta > Magnoliopsida > Sapindales > Sapindaceae > Acer > Acer saccharum. Next base: position 19,119,957 of record CM059875.1, read on the forward strand.
TCAGAAGGTTATTGGCTTTTCCGTGAAGGTAGTATCTTCCTATATATGCAGACAAGAAAAGGAATCATGTCTGAAAATGACCCGTCTCTTCAACCAAGGAATCAAACTCACTTTCCCACTTCTGATTCTGTCTCTTTCTTCCATCACTGAGCTACCCACCACCCAAAAATGCTCAAGTTGTTCAAGAATATAATTGACAAGCTAAAAGTTAATAATAAAACATAAGAATTAGTGGAAAACAAGATGCTATGATGTTAAGTGTAACAACATTTGGAATTGCAGGAGATGAGATCAAGCATTATCAGCAGTTTGAACTTTGAATTCGTTGCTGTCATACTCAGAAATGCATTAGCTTGAAGATAAAATATACTGACAATGGAGCCAATCAAATCTCTATATAGATTGTCAAAACATGTGCTATTGGTTGCTAAATGAAGCCAAAGAGCCCATTAAATAACTCCAACTTACAAAAGATTACAAAATAAAATAAAATACAATTCAGTCCTTTGTCCAAGCATGAATGTGATGATATATTAATATTGGAGATTGCTGGGCACCAATTCTGGCAGCAAAGTGACAGATGACAGGCTGATGAGAGAGCCTGAGAAATCAAGGCAACACTGGTTGGTTGGTGGAGCTCTTCCATTCATTGAGCCTTTTGATATTCTTAGGCCAAGTAAGACTAGTTTCCCCAACTCCTGAAACCGACCACAAGAAATCATCATTCTAGTCTATCTATAGATCACCATTTACCAACAAGGACATTGATTAGAACATCTATGAGGGAAAGAACACAACTGTTTCACTCTTCTCTTAGAGTAAAAGATTATAAACAGAAATCAAAATTTCTCACATCTTAGAACAACCTCAAGAATCTGTATCTCAGGATTTCATTATATAAGCACTGAGAAAGACATATACTCATCAGCTCAGAGTTTGATAGCCCGTTGGCCCTTGCAAACCATCCTGTTTCATGTCATTTCTTCCCATAAGAGACGGCATCCATGGGAACAATTTCACAAGCTCTTTGCTTATTGTACTGGGCTTAAGCTGTCTATCATTGATCCCAAACTTTGCTCTTTCTATAGCTTCCATTATATCTTCCCTTGTCACACTTCCACCACCTGCAAAACCCAGAAATTAGAGATTATGTTACTTTTTAATTGGTCCCAATTGTTTTGTTACAGAAAATTGTTTTATAAACTAAAAAAAAAAAAAGGCATAGCGAAGAAGACAAAGCTAACACTGGGTAATAAAGAAAACAGGAAGAGAGAGAGAGAGAGAGGTAATAAACAGAACAAACTCAAAAAAAACGTTAGTGATATTTTTCCAATATGCATGATACAATTTAATGCAATTGACGAAATAAAGCAGGTAACAACATGAACATGCAGTATACTTCAATCCCACCTCTACGAGCAGTAAGTAGAGCGGCTTCATTAACAATGTTTGCTAGATCAGCACCCACAAAACCTGGGGTGAGAGAAGCAACTAGATCGCATATAAGATGTGTATCTTCTTCTAGAGGAACTCCTCTCAAATGCACAGCCAAGATCTTTCTCCTTCCTTCCTCGTCAGGTTCTCCTACAAATACTTTTCTAGAGAAGCGACCTGGGCGACAAAGGGCTGGATCCAATGCTTCTGGCCTATTAGTTGCTGCAATAACAACCACCTTCATTTCCGACTCAAATCCATCCATTTCTGTCAGCAACTGAGAAAAGGCAGAAACAATATCTTAAAAACCATTTCAGAGCAATAAATTGCTATTAGAAAACAATAAACATAAAATCTACATATCAAAATAAAATTAACACAAATTTCCAAGAATTAAAGTATATAAAGATACTTGGTAGAAAACAAGAAAGCAAGAAGTTCAAAAACTTTTGGCCAAGAAGCAGCAAGATTACTTATATTTTTATTTTTATTTTTTTGGTAGGAAACAAAATTTTATTGCAAAAGAAAGAATGAAACAAAAGAGCCCTATACAAAAATCATAGGTTGTAGCACCGCAGATCTATACGAGAGTGAACAATCAGTCTAACTAGGCTGACAAAAACCACCTAAGGTAATAAAGAGAGCCTTCAAGACAAAAATAAGGACTACAAAACAAAAGGGAACCGAAAGCAGAACAAATTAACCCAGAACACCTTCCCAATTAAAGTGAATTGAGAAAAAGTAGAGTCCCTAAATTCATCAGACACGGAAGCCCATAAGGAAGCAAAGTAGCAAACCCAATCCCACAAACCATCAATATGCTCTTCAATTTCTGCAGGATTAATTAAGGTTCTTAACATGAAACAAAAAGAAAGTTTATGATGTGATTCTGAAGTACTAAACGTACCTCAGTAATTTTTTTAATGACATGTACTTATGAACAATTAATTAATGATATTCAGGATTGGGTTACATACTAATGCAAAAAGTCATCCAAAATAGGATTCAATCAAGATTAAAAATATCAGTCAATCTTATACAATACATGAGAAAAGCGAAAGAGATGGATGTAAGTTGAATATTAGATTACCTGATTCAGCGTTTGGTCACGTTCATCGTTAAAACTTCTACCACGCTTTCCCCCTACAGCATCAAGTTCATCAATGAATATAATTGCTGGTGCAGATTTCCTTGCTGCATTAAAAAGGTCTCTAATGCGTGCTGCCCCTCTTCCAACAAATAACTCCACAAATTCACTGGCAGAAACACTGAAAAATGGCACTCCTGCTTCACCAGCCACTGCACGGGCAAGTAAAGTTTTCCCAGTTCCCGGGGGACCAACAAGCAACACACCTCTGGGTAACTTTGCTCCTAGTTTTTGGTAGTTAATAGCTCCTTGAAGGCATGAAACTATCTATAAACAAGAATTACGCCAATAAAGTTAAATGGCAAAATTTACTTGGCAAATCACAAGAGATATTTGTGAACTTAATATACAACACATATGATCAATACTAATATCTACTAGGACAGCACACAAAAATCTTTAAACAAACTGGTCCTACCAATACAAACAATTAAAAGAGATTCTTGATATTTCAATAACTATTGTTTATCATTTAACATCCACAATGATCAAAACAGATGAGCCCACCCAGAGAGTCAGCAGTTTGTTTAAAGAGACTGCTGCATGCTCTACAAAATAAGTGCAACTGGAAGATCCAGATTATAATTATTGATACCTAGACATATATTTTCACGATTCAAACTATCACCAACAATTTAAGAATTCTCGGAATAGCTACAGAAGGAAAGACATCCTACCCAAGAAGATTTGCTTGCAATATAAAAATTTAGGTAAACTCTTCTCTGTTCAACCAAGAATCAAATTCATTTATCAATTGGAAGCACCAAAAGTGGCCACTCTTCAACTTAGCATAAACCACATGACTGTAATATTGAGAATACAATGTCACAATTCTTATCAGGAAAAAAGATGTATATTGTATCACCCTAATCAATTGGAAGCACCTGATGTTTGCTTATATTAAAAGCTTAAAATGCAATCAAAACTTCACTATAGATTGCAAAGGATCTTTGATCTGATGACAAATCATGCTGCATAGTATTAATGTCACAGTCTGCACTCAAGTGATGAAGCTCAGTACAATAAGTAAATTCCAAGAAATTACAGAAACTGAACTATAAACAACATTTGTGTTTGTGTTTACGTTGCATGATGTCTACAAAATTTATTGATGATTCCATTCAAGATGAAGAATGAGTACCCTCAGACAATAGGTTATCTTGATACTTGATAGATTCACTTGACTTCCATAAGGGCAACAAAAAAATTTCATAACTATCAGGATTGTTTTTATCAAGTTGATTATGTTGTTTCCACAAAATATTTCTCTAGGAATACCAAACAAGTTTGTGGATTACTAGCATAAACTTGGAACTATTTTCTGTAACACATTTGGAAACAAATTACACAATCCCTTATGTGGATAAATTCTTATAATTTCATAATTAGAAAATTTTCTGGTTTAAGCACCATGCAGTTATCTAAGAGACTAAGAAGGCTAATTTTGCATGCCAATGTGACAGGTGCCAAGGGGAAAATCAACTCCATTGCTTCAATGGGTTCATTCTTCCTTATCTCAACAATGTGAATATCAAAGATTTCTTAAAGCATTAAAGGGAAGGGTAACGCCAGAAAACCCTAATGTTTAATTTCTCATGTGTCTAGACAAGTTGAAGCATCTGATTTAATATTAATAGAACGGGTACATACCTCCATAAGCTCTACCTTAGCAGCATCAACACCCTCCACATCATCAAAGCCAACCATGTGATTACTGGGGTGCTGCCTTTTTGCTGGACTATTAGCAGTAGAAAGTTGACGATAAAGAAGCCACATCAATGGTGTTAAGGGAATCCACAAAGATATAATGGTTATTAAAGTATTTCTCATTGACAACAACGGTGATTGAGGAGCTGAGCTATACGTCGTTCCCTTTTCTCTCATCAAACTAAGAAGAAATTTCTCATCATGATCTACTTTTCTAGTTGAAAATAACCACTGCGGGGAAGAGGACCGAGTCCTTGAGAATTTCTTCAATACATTCATATTCAATTTCTTCAATACATTCATATTCACTGCAACTCCAGCTTTTGCAACATCATCTCTAGCAACTGTATTAGCCACATTTTCACTTGGAATATCAACTGTGAATGACTTTTCCTCAACAGTCTGAGTTTTATCAAGATCCTGCAAGTTTGTGTTGTAATATATGCGACGAGACCCCTCTTCAAGTAAAACTTTTGTTACAGAACCGCTCTGAAGGCTCGTTATCAATTCCGAATATGGAACAACCTTAGGTGATGGCAATGCTGTTAATTTCAGAAGCATATAGAAGAATCCCAACACAACAAATACCAAAGTGGACAAACTCACTGTTCTTATATTTTTCCTCAAGACCATCCCAACATTACTGAAAACTGACATAACAGAAACCCTCTTCAATTTAATTTTTAATAACCTTAATCTTGGGCGCAATCTTAACGAAAATCTCTTTCTCAATTTCTCATTGCCTCTTTTCCCAAAATGGGTATCTTTATCCTCACTGTTTCCATTAACTACCGGCCTAATTTCATTGCTATAAGAGAATCTATGCTGAGATTTACAAGAAACATACAATTTCAATAAGGGTATTCCTATTTTTCCACTATTAAGAAACCTAGACTTACAGTTACAATGCAAGTGATGTTGGGAAGGAGAGCAAAATCTAGTGAATTTCCTCACAGAATTAGTTTTCTCACCATAAATCACTAAATTTTCTTGAGTAGCCAAGAAGCCAGTATTGCAAACAACAGAAAAACAAGCCATTTTTCTTCTAATAGATTAATTTTGCACGCATAATCTAAGAATACCCATTAAGTGAGACAGGTTTCACGAAATACAGAAACTTAAAACCGTGAAAGAAGAATGGAAATGAAGAGTTTATGAGGACGAGAAGGATGTTACCCGGTAAAGCAATAGCTGGAATGATAGGACTGAAGAGGATAAGAGACGGTGGTTGATTGAGTTTGAGGCAAATTTGAAACATTTCAAGGCATATAAGACTGGCCACGTGTTAATTGGTGAATGCTTTAATAAATTATCGTCAATACGTATGATAGGTGGATATTGGCAAAATGGACCGATTCCGGACCATACCCGCATGATGCGGTTCATCCAAGACCCGCATAATTACGGGTCGGTTATGGTTCCAGACCGGGTACCCATAGACCCGCAATGGAACCGCATTTAAAAAAAAATTAGGTCATTTTCTCTCATTGTTCACTTCAAGCCGCTTCATCTCTGCTCCCCTCCGGTATCTTTTCTCGCCGTTGTCGCCGGTCGCACGTCGCCTTCGCTATCGCCAATCTTTAACAGGTAGTAGTCTTTTTTGGTTGGTTGTTTTGATCGCGTCTTTGTCTGTGTTTTTCGTGTTGATTCCGTGATTGGTGTTGAAAATTTCGTAAATTGTTTTGATTTCAGCAGTTGGGTGTTCAGGACTTGATTCCAGCTTCAAGTAAAGTACAGTTGAAGTTGCAAGCTTACTAACTCTCGGTTCTCAACACTATGGCTAACAATCCTTCACAGCTCCTCCCGTCAGGTACCTATACATATTATTTTCTCCACTTTCTCAGTTTCTCTCTCGAGCCGGAAAGGTTAATTGTATATTCTTGGTGGTGCAGAGCTGATAGATAGGTGCATTGGGTCCAAAATATGGGTCATAATGAAAGGAGACAAGGAGCTTGTTGGTACTCTCAGAGGTTTCGATGTCTATGTCAACATGGTCCTCGAAGACGTCACTGAATAGTACGTCTTTTGTTTTCATGTTCTAGGGTTTTATGTTTCTTAATCACTCACTCGCTTTTTCAACATGCTTCTCTGCTTTTATTTATATGCTATTTTCTTTGTTTTTAGGGTTTAAGTTGATAATGGGAGGGTTTCTGATTAGCTGTTAAATGATTGTTTTCCATTATTTATTCGATTGGGTTTAAGCTTTTCATTCTGTAATGGGGCTACAAGGCAAAACAGGGGAGAGCAATTAAAAATCAATGGCTCTGAAAAAACCTGTAGGTTTTCTACAGGGTGCCCAGCCTTTTGAAGCCCTTCACATTGAAATTTCTATGGCATCATAGTACGGGTTTTGTGCTTTGATGGATTGTTGTGTGGCTTTTTTTCCACTCAACCCATCATTTTTTCCTCACAAATCTGCCTCCAAACGCCATTACATGTCTCCCCAATAATCTGTACTAAGCTTACCATTCTTTTATGGGGCTACAAGGCAAAACAGGGGAGAGCAATTAAAAATCAATGGCTCTGAAAAAACCTGTAGGTTTTCTATAGGGTGCCCAGCCTTTTGAAGCCCTTCACATTGAAATTTCTATGGCATCATAGTACGGGTTTTGTGCTTTGATGGGTTGTTGTGGAACTTTTTTTCCACTCAACCCATCATTTTTTCCTCACAAATCCGCCTCCAAACGCCATTACATGTCTCCCCAATTAATCTGTATTAAGCTTTTCATTCTGTAATGGGTCTACAAGGCAAAACAGGGGAGAGCAATTCAAAATCATTGGCTCTGAAAAAACCTGTAGGTTTTCTACAGGGTGCCCTGCCTTTTGAAGCCCTTTACATTGAAATTTCCATGGCATCATAGTACGGGTTTTGTGCTTTGATGGGTTGTTGTGGGAATTTTTTTCCACTCAACCCATCATTTTTTCCTCACAAATCCGCCTCCAAACGCCATTACATGCCTTCCCAATTAATCTGTATTAAGCTTTTCATTCTGTAATGGGGCTACAAGGCAAAACAGGGGAGAGCAATTCAAAATCATTGGCTCTGAAAAAACCTGTAGGTTTTCTACAGGGTGCCCTGCCTTTTGAAGCCCTTTACATTGAAATTTCCATGGCATCATAGTACGGGTTTTGTGCTTTGATGGGTTGTTGTGGGACTTTTTTCCCACTCAACCCATCATTTTTTCCTCACAAATCCGCCTCCAAACGCCATTACATGTCTCCCCAATTAATCAGTTTTTTTGACGATATGAGGTTCGGGTCCTCACCTTCCCAAACCCCGAATTTATGTAATACTTTAAAAAAAAAAGTTGATGATGGATATACCTGTGCTTGTTGTATATATTCTGTGTAGCATATATGGTTATCCTTTATGATCTAGCATTGTATACCTATAGTGTTTTTTGAAAGACTTCCGGAACTTCTATGTGATTGTTGTCTCTTTGCTTTTATATTTGTGTAACAGTGAGATCACGGCTGAAGGTAGACGGATCACAAAGCTTGATCAGATTTTGCTTAATGGAAACAACATTGCAATTGTGAGTATAACATAAATTGTTTTCATTTTAGGTCATGAACTTATTTTTGAATCTGTTAGTATGTTAATTGTCATAATTGGTACCTTTTGAAACTGTTTTGGAACATAACAACAAACGATCCCTCTTGGCATTCTGTTAAGAATCACGGACAAAGAAAAAGCTCAAAATATTTTGGAATGAAAAAGCTGTGTTATAAGCTGGGAGATGCTTTTGTAAAAGGCTGCAACCCAACCCTGTGGTGAAGAAAGCCGAAGGGAAGAGGAAGACAGACATTGATTGAAGTATTGAATTCTTACTAACAATTTGTTTGCAATGCAGCTGGTTCCTGGTGGCTCTCCTGATCCAGAATGAGGACATGGACTCTTGCCTGGATCCTGTCGACTCGAGTATATCCTCAGTTTTAACGAGGACCATGGCCGCAGAGAAAGGCTCGTGCTCTTGTTATTAACCATTTACTTTCTAAGATTCTCCAGGATTCTTGTATTGCAATGAACTCTTGTAATGAAATGTTGTAGACTCGAAGTCTTGTTGGTTAAGTTTATTGGGCTCTCACCCGAAAGACTCTCTAGTCTAGGCAATGGAAATATTCTCCTTTTCAAAAAAAAAAAAAAAAGAAAAAAAAGAAAAAAAGAAAAAAAAGAAAAGAAATGATGAATGATGGATATTTTTATCCTAACCTCAAAATGACATGCCCATTAGATCAAGTCAAACATTAGATTAGTTTTTACATTTTGTTGCATGTAAAGGAAAAATGTTTCTGCTACTGAAAAAACTCGACTAACTAAAATCAGGATTAACTCTTGCATTTTCTGAAAATAGTTTTTAGAGAATAAAAATGACAAAAATAATCAGTAAAAGTAATTGAAATTTAGAATCAACAAAGAAAATTAATTTGTTTGAGTAAAATGATTTATAGGTTGTTTTTAATGGTCTGCAACTATAAGGTATAGTATAAAACCAACCCAATACTTATATTAAATTGAGTTAATAATAGGGGTAATTACCCTAGTGGCTATCGATTTTTGCCACCACTATCAAAATGGCCACAAAATGGGGAAATAGATGGAAAATGGCCATTTTAGGCAAACCTTGTTACACTAATGGCCATTCCATCTAATTCCATCCATTTACATCCAATTCCATCCAATAAGTGATATTTTGGTAAATAAGAGGATGACATTAATTTATTTTAGATGTTTTTTGGAAATCATTTTTTTCTTTTGTTTTTTGAAACAAATAATTATATTTAGTGTGTATATACGTATAGCATATCTCAAACATATATATATATATATATATATGTATTTCTTTTTTGAGAAGATTAAGACTACAAAATCTAAAAATTCTAAAAAATATATTTGAGATAAGTTGAAAAGAAATATATATATATATATATTCTTTTTTGAGAAGATTAAGGCTATAAAATCAAAAAATTCTAAAAAAACATATTTGAGATAAGTTGAAAAGATATATATATATATATATATATATATATATATTCATTCTTTTTTGAAAAAATTAAGGTTACAAAATCTAAAAATTCTAAAAAATATATTTGCGATAAGTTGAAAAGAAATATATATGTATATATATACAGATATATTTATATACGGTCCCGTTCCTATCAGGATGCACTGATATAACTTTATCAGGATATTGAATGTGAGCCACTCATTTATAACAATGATTTGACAAGTGCATACATACCAAGTCAAAGTATGTAAAACGAGTGGCTCACATTTAATGTCCTTATATAATTCTATCAGTGCGCACTGATATGATAATTTCCGTATATATATATATATATATATATATATATGTTTGAGATATGTTATATGTATATGTACACACTAAATATAATTATTTGTTTCATAAAACAAAAGAAAAAATTGATTTTCAAAAAACATCTAAAATAAATTAATGTTGTCCCTTTATTTACCAAAATGCCACTTATTGAATGGAATTGGATGGAATGACCATTAGTTTAACAATGTTTGCCAAAAATAGCCCTTTTCCATCAATTTCCCCTTTTGGTGGCCATTTTGATAGTGGTGGCAAAAGTCGATGGTCACTAGGGTAAACACCCCTTAATAATATTTACTTACATTCCAATCCAACTAACAATTATATTTATCTTATGAGTTTGGCTAAGTTGCCGTTAACAGTAGTTAACAGTAAGGTTCCCGGATCAATTTCAGTCTTTAGATTTCAATTCAATGGTGTATGAAAATTAAAACAAAATTAAAACAAAAAATAATCAAATCTCCCTAGTAATCTTGCTGTTAGGTAACAAAACTCCTTATCTTATAGATATTTAAAAAATGTTAATTTGCTCCAAGAAGGATTTGTCCTGTTTTAATTAATATATATAATATATTTTTTTGAACAAGCCACACAATCTTATAGGACCTAAACAAATAAATCTAATCATTGTGGTCAGCTACTTGCAAAGGCACAAAGTTAGAAGAGAAGATAAAAAGAAGCAAGACGTTTATTTTCTCTGCATTTATTTCTTGGTGACAAACGATTTGATTTAAGCATGAATGATCATTGCAGTCTTAGCCGCAGCAGTTTTGAAAGAGATGGACTGTGTTGATGAGCTATGCAATATACGAATGTGTTGCCAAGTAATTCATGAAGGTCCAGACCAACTAATGAAAATTCCACATTGGAGCCATAGTTATTTCATTCAAAACTGGATTCATTTTTGAACCAATCTTGATGTTGGAGCTCCAACTTTGTTCTTTGCCTTTTGTTGATGTTCATTTCTATCTTCTTGTGGATACTAATTCCATTTGTATGGTTTTACAACAATCTTGAGAGGTAGGGTTTTTGGAAGTGATGGAGCATGTGGACCTGCAACTCAATGCGCTCACATCAACTCTAGTCCTTAGATATTATAAAGAAAATCCTGAGGAAGAAACGAATATCAACTCCTATAATATATACTCTGTTCAACATAAATATGAAGCTTGACCTGTGCAGTCGTTTTCTACACATCCTTGTATAACAACTGATATTTTGGTATTCGCTCTGGGGGCAGAGGGCAATTCACGATTAGCTTGCCCTTCATGGCACCCCTGAATATTGCCTGCAATGAAATGTGTTAATAAGCCTGTACCGATCGTACACATACACAACACACATGCCAAACGAATAATCTCACACAAATTATATCAGTTTCTTGGCTAACCAATGACAGATTCTCACCCAAGAAACCTAATTGTTTGTGCCAAATGATTGCATACTGCAGTATATGCATCGTGTTTTTTTTTTTTTTCAGTGTTAACATATTTGGGAGACAAATACATAAGTGGTCAAATAGTTCCTATTATGAAAAGTGGGATTTGGCCACTTTCTTGTATGAAAAGTGGCATGCTCCCTTCTCAAGATCACTGGTTTTGAGAAAAGCACAATGAGAGACAATACCGCACATGAGAAAGACGTCCAACAGTGGAAACAAATTTACGATAATAAAGATCATTCATAAGCAGAAATGCTTCTTTTCATGGATTTGAATTCAACTAAGACCAAAATATCACCAATCACTTCATTAAAGACCCTGAAAAGCCAGCTAGCACCTTAGTACAAGAAAACCAATCCATGGCTAGGGTTTGAACTTCCCTGATCATAGGACAGACTGTTGTTTTGCTACCCAGTAATCTTTCCTGTTAGAATGACTTCTTGTATTCACATGCACCGTAGCATTTAAGTCACATGCCTACAGGGTATCCCTATAACCATTCTGTAATTTGACTCTTCAAGACATAGATCTTTATTCCTATTTTATTCTTAAACCAGCTACAAGTATTGAGCACTGTGCTATGACTGCATTCAACCCTCAAATAAATGATAACCATTTGCTAATTCTCCAACATTTGTGCTTAACTTCAACTTTGACTAATATTAATAATGAAAGGTAAAAGCAGGTGTTGTCACCTAGGAAACACCGATTTGGATACGATACGTTAATATGGCTTTTTCAAAAAAAAAAAAAAAAATTGATATAGATATTTCTAATATATATATATATATATATATATATATATATATATATATATATAGTAGAACCCTTGTAAATTAATCTTCTATAAATTAATATCCTCTCTAAATTAATAAAAAATCTCGGTCCCGACTCGGGCCAATGTAAAAAATTAATAAACCCCTCTATCGTAATAATTAATAATTTCTTTTTGAAACCCAGTGTAAAATTTCGGTCCCAACTATCGTATAAATTAATAATTACATAAAAGTGTAAAATATATTACATAATAATCAAGAACTAGAAAAGTACTTTAAGATGCTAGTTTGCATAATGCCACTATGTTTGATATTTTTGACTTAATCCTATACGTATATGTGTCCTATACGTTAATATGGCTTTTTCAAAAAAAAAAAAAAAATTGATATAGATATTTCTAATATATATATATATATATATATATATGGACCAGGATTCTCTCCTCACCTAAGCTGGTCCTAAGCTTTCAATTATCTCAATCCACTTGGCCACTAAGGAAATGAAGAGTCATGATTGTTTAATGTTTGTTTTCCACTAAAACAAGAAAAGAACGATGTAGTATCTACTACAACTTGTATCTTGGAAGCCTTTTCTTCCGTCTTCATCATTCGTGATTTACTAAATGTATTTCAAAAACTCCAATTACTTTGAAATCACAAAGCACTTTTCCTACCTCACTGTCAATGCCTTCCAAAACTTGAAAAACTTTTATTTTCAATTTTACTCTTTCCGTGTCTCTCACTTTTTTTTTTTTTTTTTTCAATTTTCATATATGCAGAAAAGCTATTGTTCTAAACTAAAAATTAAAACTTTGATAGGTATTTCTGTCAAAAAAAAAAAAAAAAACGTTAATAGGTATTTTGAGAGAGTCTGCAATCGAAGCTTCTCTGTATATTTATCTATAGAGAGAAAGCTAAAGTTTTAGAGAGAGAAATTGTGTTTAAGATCGAAACTTTTGGTCACAAGTGAGGCGGAAAGAACAAATATGATTTTGAAACAAATTTCCTCTTCATTCAACGGATTTGTGTGTTAGTTTTTGGATGAGGATGAGGATCAACAAGATAGATGATGTTAGAATGGTGTCGTTTGCAAGCTATTACATAAAATAGATTTGATAAAATCAATCCTGGCCATTGATGTTTCCAATTGCCACAGGTCAATGGATCCTTAAAAGCTTAGTTAAAGCTTAGGTTAGGAGAGGATCCAAATCCAAAATGATCGGTATAAATTCTAGTTTACCATAAAAGTAACAAGGCAACTATGTTATATCCATAGAGCAAGGTTAGCAATCTACAGTAACTGAGGAACCGAAGATGACATACCTCAACAACATCGATGAAGTCTTGTTTTCTGTGAAATGCACCCACCCATTTAGTGTGATCAGCAGTCCTGTATCATGGAGAAATAATGCTAAACTGTAAAATGGTAGTCTCATAAACACAATTTTCTTTATGATGAAATGTTATACACACACAACAAAAATTTGGCACAAATTAAAAAAGAGAATATCACCTAGTTCTCTGTAAAGCATTGACAAAGTTACACAATTCATTTATAGAATAAAAATTAGGCGATTGCCAAGCAAGAAAGGTTACCAAACTCAATCGGTTTCAAGAGAATAAAAAAATTGTCATGGAGTTCATCAAAATCCGGAGAGTGGAGGTTTTGAGAGACAGTGGCTCCAACTTTTAGTAAAAGAATATTAATCTTACACATTAATAGATTGTTTCAGGTCACATTTTTACAAAAATAACAATGATTGATAAGGAAATTTTGTGATTGTTTGATAAATTTATTGATGTAATGGTTAAATAAGAAAATTAGAGGTAGCAAATAAGAGCAAAAGTAACATGTTTGTCATTTCAGTTGTTTGTGATAGTGATGGAGTCATCATCTAATCTAAGCTTCCTAATAACAAAGCATTGATTCATGAAAGAAGAAAGTGTACGGACCCAGAATCCATCTTGATATGGTGAGCATTGAAGAAGAAAAGCGTGGATGGAATCAAAGTGATATCGAAGTAGTTTACATAAACCTGAACGTCCTCGGAATCAATGTCCACCAATGCCACAGTACCAAACTTGGAAAGCTCACGAGCTGATTTTGCAAGCTGATAGAGAGAGAAGACAGATTGTGAAGAACATTGAATCACAAATCAATAAAGAAAGAGAAAGAGAAGGAGAAAGTACGATGTCATCGAGTTGGAGAGAAAGGGAATCGGAGGAGCGACCAAAGCGGAGGACGATGACCTTGTCGATAGTGTCTCTGATAATGGTGTCTATTTCCTTCTTCTTTGTTAGGGTTTCTAATAGGTAACTCATCTTCTTCCACACAAATTACTCTAAAAAGAATGAAAAGTGAAGACGGTATAGATTTGATGTTCCCTTTCTGCTCCGATTGAGATCTGGTAGTGTGCTAGGGTTTTAATGGTGGTAATCGGGGCTCGGATTATCTGATGCGATGCGGTCCAGATTCGGATCCAATAGAAATATACTGCTTACAGATAAATACATAACAGTACATTGCACGTGGGAACTTAAATTCAAGACTCAATTTGCATGCCCTTGTCTATGTTTACCTATAATCTATGATCCATAGACAATGCATGATGTATTTTACATCCGTGCTCACCGAAGAGAAAAGGAATATATATATATATATATATACAGATTTTCTATTATCAGTTCGAACTGACAATAAATATATCAGGACGAAGAATGTGGACCACTAAATTTACATACTTTGACTCAAAGTGTATATACTTGTCAAAACTTCTCTATGATCCGTGGTCCACATTCTTCGTCTTAATATATTTATTGTCAGTTCGAATTGATAATAGAAAGATTGTATATATATATATATATATTTTCTATTGTCAGTTCGTCCTAACAATAAATACATCAGGATGAAGAATGTGGACCACTAAATTTACATACTTTGACTCAAAGTGTATGAACTTATCAAAACTTCTTCATAATCTATGGTCCACATTCTTCGTCATGATATATTTATTGTCAGGACAAACTAACAATAGAAAAACTGTATATATAACAAATTACACCAAACTCCCCTGAGCTTTGCTTTTTTACACGTTGAAACAACTTTACCGTTAATTGACACCCACCTCATATATCGTTGGTTTGACTGTTAAGTGTGAGAATTGACCGTTAAAAAATGATAAAAGACATAAATGCTCCTGATTCACCAAAAATCTAAAAGAATTAATTACACCAAACTCTCATGAGGTTTGCTCTTTTACACACAAAAACAACTTTATTGATAATTGACACTCACCTCTCTTATTGTTCGTCAAAGTTGTTCAAATTAAACCGTAGACTAATTTTGACTATCAAAACTTATGATAGTTTAGTCATTTGAAACATTATATATATAAATTAAGATTTTTTTTTTTTGGAAAGAAAAATAAGATTAATTGAAAATTAAGAGTTAAAAAAAAAAAGAACAGAATTTTTCATTTTAAAAAAAAGAATTAAAAAAAAATCTTAATGCCTTTAACAGTTCAATCTAATTTAAATGAAATTCAAATTAAAAAAAAGAATTTTAAAAAAAAATCTTAATACTTTTAATTGTTCGCCAGTTCCACTAATAAAACACAAATTACAATCCCTTCCTAATTTCTTCGATCTCTTCCATGAGAGATTGAGCCAGATTTCTTTCTAAAATGGAGCCAATTCGCCAATTCCACCAATAACACAAATCACAACCCTTTCCTAGTTTGGTGCAATTTGTTCAAAAAAAATTAAAAAGGAAAAAAGCTCAAAATCTATTTATAAATTAGATTTTTTTTTTCAAAGAAATAGAATTAATTTTTTTAAGTTTTTTAATAAATAGATTTAAAAAAATAAAAAAATAAAAACAAATTAGGAAGGAATTATGATTTGTGTTATTGGTGGAACAGGCGAACTAAGAGCATCTCCAATGCAAAAAGTGGCTTGCATATTAATAATTATTGATATGGCAACAATGTCAAGAGACTTGCTTCCTAAGTGGCATAAAAATAGATTTGATAGACGATCAATTCAAAATTTGGTCTTCAATGCTTCCGTCTAAAACACAATTTTTTTTAATGACGTGTACATATTTTTTTCCTATTTTTTTTTAAATTTTATTTCCTTACCAAAAATATATGAAAAATTAATGTCAGTTTTAAATATTTGCTCAATCAACCTAAAAAATAGTTGTGCAACAGATCGTTTGAAAGTGGACGGTCATGTTGACAATGTCTAACATTTTTTTTTTGCCACGTCAGCTTGAGGTTAAATATGCACGGTTGCATTGGAGACACAATTATTAACATAACATCTATTTATCATACGTGTCATTTCTTTTTTTCACAAGTCACGCTTGCATTAGAGATGCTCTAACTCAACCTAGCTCAATCTCTCATGGAGGAGATCGAATAAATTAGGAAGGAATTGTGATTTGTGTTGTTGGTGGGAATGGCAAGCAGTTAAAGGCCTTTTTTTTTTTTTTTTAATTTGAATTTCTTTTAAATTATAATGGACTGTCCATTTTTTTAATGAAAAATTCTATTTTTATATCCTTAATTTTCAATTAATCTTATTTTTCTTTCCAAAAAAAAAAAAAAAAAAAATCATATTTTTAAAAACAGTTTTTTTCCCCACTTAATCTTCATTTTAAAATACTTTAAAAAAAAATCTTCATTTTAAAATATTTATTCAATTTTTTAAATATATATATATATATATATATATATATATATATATATGTATTTAAAATGCTTCAAATGACTAAACTATCCTTAGTATGCCCTTACTAGAGAACCACTATATATATATATATATATATATGAGGAAATTGCATGAAGTAATCAAAAAAATTATTGGTTTATTGTTTTTAGCTATAAATTTATATTTTATTATACTTATCACCTTTAACCTTGAACAGACAAGATTGCTCTTCATTTTGTCTTTACTTCACCCACTTAAAAATTTGAAAATCAACTAGCATTTAACTTGAAAATCATTGACATGTAACTTGAAAGTCAATTGACATGTAATTTAAAATTTAACTGACATAAAATTTGAAAAATCAACTTACATGTAACTTGGGATCAAATGGCATGTAACCAAGTTACATGTCAGGTGAAGTAAAATTTAGGGATAATTTTATTCAAAAGTGGCCAAAAGTGATGAAAACAATAAAATATAAATTAGTGGTTAAAATCAATAAACCAATAAATTTTTTGGCTCTTTATGAATTCACCCATATATATATATATATACGGTTCCATTCATATTAGTATGTATTGATGTAATTACATCAGTACCAATACATGTAGAGGTGACACGGTTCCGGTTCCGGTTCCACAGGAACCGGCGGTTTTGAACCGGATTTTTTTTTTTATTTTTTTTTATTTTTAATGTAAACAAAAAAAAAATCTTTCTAAGTTCTAACTTGTAACTTATAAGTTGTAGATTGTAATTGAATAAAATAAAATATATAAATGACAAATTACAAAATAAAATTCATTGAGTTCATAAGTTCATTGGATGTTGGAAGTTAGATCATCGTCATCCGACTATCCGAGTATCCAACCGAAAATAAAATAAAATAAACAAATGACAAATTACAAAATTAAATTAAAATAAAAGTAAACAAAGTTACAATTTACATTTCATTGGGTATTTGGAAATTGAGTCACCCAAATTTCAAAAATAACATAAAATAAATAAATGACAGATTACAAAATTAAATTAAAATAAAATAAAACTAAAAAAAAAAGTAAAGTTATTAGCCTTGCACTTAATTTTTACCACAATTAAGTTGCCTACGTATCCTCTTAGGGGGGTTTAGAGGAATCAAAGGCCACGTAGTTCTCATACCTTTTATTACAGATTTACAGATTTATGGTTCCGCTGCTCAGCTTGCTCCAGAGCCTTCGCCCGCTTCGGGTTCGTCTTCTTTAAAGAAATCATATGTTGGCTCTTGTTGGAGCTCTTGTTATCTATATTCTGCTTTTGTCCAATCGTCAACACAAACCTGTATCTGTAGTGCTTTTGGAGTCAAGCACGAACGTTTTTCATCCAAAATATTCCCCCCGGCGCTGAACTCTTGTTCCACCGCCACAGTAGAAACCGGTGTTGAAAAAATATTTTTGGCTATCATAGCCAAAATTGGATAGTACTTTGTAGCATCACTCCAATATTTTAAGAGTTCAAATTCTTCAGGAAAGTCATAAGAAGAAGCTAGATAAGATTCAAGCTCGGCATGCGAATCGGAGCTTGATGAAGAACATCTTGGTTTTTTGTTTTTTTTGGAGAACATACTATACCCTAAATTCATAAATCCAGAGGAAGATGATGGAGGCTGAGATGCAGTTTTGGTTCGTGTAACATCTACGATCGGAGTACCGGATCCATAAATTGTAACATATTCATCATATAAATCATACAATAATTTCTTAACTCTATCACAACATGCTTCAATATCATATTCAATATTTAAACCATCTTTGCCATAATAACCCTCTAGATAATAAGACAAAGATTGTAATTTGTGTCGTGGATCAAAAACCATACCAATCAAATAAATATTTAGAAAATCCGTATAATAATTTAACCATTTTTGCTTCATAGCACTAACGGCTCCCTTTATTGCTGGGTCAGATTCACAATACAAAAATGCACCAGCAATATTTATACTCTCAATAACAAATAAATGTGTTGTAGGTTTATAAATTTTAGAAAAATTTTGTGTAGCATTATAAAAAACTTTTAACAAATTGAAAACATTGTAACAAGCATCCCAATGAGTTTCAAAAAGTTGAATGTTAGGAACATGAAATTGAATAAAAGTAACTAATAAATCCCTATACTCATAACTTTGAGCAAGCAATTTATAAGTAGAATTCCAACGTGTTGGAACATCACGAGCAAATTTAATGGCACGTCTACCATTTTGTTTACAATATCTTGCCCATGCTTTCATTGTAGAAGGATTTCTCCATAAAAACATTAGGGCTTTTTTAATAGGTTCAATAAAACATTGAAGAGTTTCTAATCCTTTTTAAACACATATATTTAAAACATGGCATGCACATCTTTGATGAAAAAATGTACCACCAAGAAAGGGTTTGCATAAATCAATTAAAAGTGGAATAGCAGCGGTATTGGCAGAAGCATTATCAAAACCAATTGCAAAAATTTTGTTTTCAATATTATACTCTGAAAAAATAATTCTAAGCTGTCTAAAAATATTTTGAGCATTGTGTGAATCATCAAAAACTCTAAAAGCAAGAATTCTTTTTTAGATTGTCCATGCATTATCCATATAATAGCAAGTGACACCCAAGTATGAATGCGTTTGCCAATGGTCAGTCCATATGTCGGCACATACTGTAACACGACCATTATATTTTTCAAAATATTTTTCTAACTTTTTTTTGTCTCTCACATAAATCTTTTCAAGTGTTTGTGTGAGCGTGGCTCTAGGGACACGGCATGCAGCAGGGTTTAATGCTCGTCGACAATAGTTAATAAAGCCAACCCTCTCACCAAAACTGAATGATAAATGTTCTACTGCTACCATCCTAGCTAATTCTTCTCTATTTTGTTCATCATTATAACGAAATAATTGTTGGTTAGGAGTAGCGTACCTGGGAATTTGTGTTTGTGACCTCATTCTGATCACTGCTTCTGGATGTTTGGCTTCAATATGCTTCCAATAAGTGCCATATCCTCCGGATCTGCTCCATTTATATACTTTGTTGCAGTAATTGCAAGCTACTGTAATGCTTCCATCTTCACTCCTAATTTTCTTCATATGTTTGACGAAGAGATCAGATTTGCTCTGCTTCTGTATCAGATCTTCCTCCCTTTCTAGATCCACTTCCGGTGTATCAAAACCAAAATCCGGAGGTGTATCAATATCAGGCATATTTTCTGACTGGCTTGTCAAATTGGGGGTGTTGTCATTGGGATCGGATTCAGAAATTATTAGAGGGGGAGTAGGACAGTTTAGGCCTAGGTCTTCAGCATAGGCCCGACGTTGCAGATAGTCGTGATAGGTGGAGTCGTTATGACCGAGATTATCGACCATAGGACCCTTACCATGCATCGAAATCGAACGCCTAGGACCTTCACGGCCGTGACCCCTTCCACTTCCACTTCCACTTGCCATTTAAAAATAAATTTGGGAGACAATTGGAAACTTAGAACTTAGAAGAATAGTTGACTAATTGGAAATTAAATAAATTGGAAATAAGATAAATTGCAAATAAAATAAATTGGAAATAAAATAAATTGAAAATAAAATAAATTACAAATAAAATAAATTGGATATAAAATTAATTGAAAATAAAATATATTGGAATTTGGAAATAAAATAAATTGCAAATAAAATAAATTGGATATAAAATTAATTGAAAATAAAATATATTGGAATTTGGAAATAAAATAAATTGCAAATAAAATAAATTGGATATAAAATTAATTGCAAATAAAATATATTGGAATTTGGAAATAAAATAAATTGCAAATAAAATAAATTGGATATAAAATTAATTGAAAATAAAATATATTGGAATTTGGAAATAAAATAAATTGCAAATAAAATAAATTGGATATCAAATTAATTGAAAATAAAATAAATTACAAATAAAATAAATTGGATATAAAATTAATTGAAAATAAAATAAATTGACAATAAAATAAATTGGAGATTTGAGAGACTTATCACTTGAGACTTGAGAGTTGAGAGTGTTGGAGAGAAATTAGTGAGAATTGAGAAGAAATTGGTGTGAGGAAAAATGAAAGGGAGGGGGGGGGGGGGTATTTATAGAAAAGAAAAAAAAAAAAAAAAAAAAAAAATTTTGAAAAGAGAGGGTAGCCGTTGGACCTAACGGCCTGCTGACGTCAGCAGACCGTTGGGCCAAACGGTCGGCTGACGTCAGCCGACCGTTGGGCCAACGGCACCCAACTCAAAAAAAAAAAAAAAAAAAAAAAAAAAATATTTTTTATTCAAGGAACCGCCGGTTCGAACCGGAACCGGAACCGCCGGTTCCAATCCGGTTCGAACCGGTGGTTCGAACCAAGTAACGAACCGGAACCGGAACCGGTCCAACCGGTTCAGGTTCCGATTCTTGAACCGAAACTGGAAATCCGGTTCCGGTTTCGGTTCCGGTTCCGGTTTTTCCGGTTCCGGTTCCGGCCGGTTCTGACGGTTCGAACCGGAACCGTGCCAGGTCTAAATACATGTGGACCACTGATTATGGAGAAGTTTTGACAAGTGTATACACTTTGAGTCAAAGTATGTAAATCTAATTGTCAACATCTAACGCGCTGATGAAGTTATATTAATGGGCATCGATAAAGTTATATCGGGTGCGCACTAATTTGAACATTTATAAATATATGGGAAAGTATCATTTTCCCCCCTGTAGTTTGCCATATTCATAAAGTTGCCCTCTCTAGTTTCAGAAATGGTTGGTCTTCCCCCTCTAGTTTGCCATATTCAAATTTTTACTCTCTACCGTTAGGATTTCTGTTAAATAAGGGTTTGACCGTTAAATACAAAGGAGAAAATACGTTTTTACCCCTAATAATAGAGAAAGTATCAATTTCCCTCCTGTAGTTTGCCATATTCATAAAGTTGCCCCCTTAGTTTCAGAATGGTTGGTCTTCCCCCTCTAGTTTGCCATATTTGAATATTTACCCCCTACCTTTAGGATTTCCGTTAAATAATGGTTTGACCGTTAAATACAAAGGAGAAAGTACGTTTTTACCCCTAATAATAACGTTGATTTAAAAAAAAAAAGAACAGAATTAGCTTAACAAGGTATATTTAATAATTAGGGTTAATAGCACCAGTACCCCCTAAATTTATAGCGAAATCGCATAGTGCCCCCTGAATTTTTTTTCCTGGCATTAAACCCCTCGAACTCTAATAAATTGGCAAAAATGGACGAAAGTGGGACGGACGTCAAAACAAATTACATATACACACCCTGATTTTATGTATAATTGCATTAAAATTGGAAAAATATAATAATATCACACAAATACCCTTTGACTTGTTTGACTAATGTCTAAAAAAATAAAAAAAAAATAATAATGTTAATATTTTTTTTTAAATAATAATAAGAATAAGAATTAAACTACCCATATTTCCAATTAAACAAAATTAGTTTAACAAAATATTAAATAATAATACATTAAATTATTAATACATCACCTTCAAACCCAAAATTTAAATTTATTTAAAAAATTACTTTAAAAAATTTAAGAATACAAAATTTTCTATCATTTTCTCACCTAATCTCCAAATTCTTTCTATCATTAATACCACCACACCAAATCCAGAAATTCATCATCAAATGAAAATAATAAATAAAACTAATTAAAATTATAATTAATTAAAATTAAAAATAAAACTAATTATGATTATAATTAGTGAACCGAATCTCACCAGTGAATTAACACTAGTGAAACACCCACCAAAAAAGTAATATTAAAATAATTATAAATTTAAACTAAATTTAAACAAACAAAAAAAATAATCATCTTCATTCTTTAAATTTAAAAAACAAAAAAAAAAAAATTAAAGAAAGTGGAGATCCAATCATCTCCCAAAAAAAAAAAAAAAAAAAAAACCATAGAACTAAGAATTGGAAATATTTTTTCCAGAACACTCAAGAACTCCAACCTAAACACCCAACCTGCCAAACCTAAAACCCAGAATCGGACTAACACTCCACCATCATCATCACTCTCACACACAAACACACAGCTTGGTTCAACCTAGAAAAGAAATTGAAGCAAAAATGGGTTCGAATTTGATCTGGGTTGTTTACAAAATTAGCAATAAGAGTATACAAAATTCCCTATTCTTCACTATTTCCAGAATTCAAGATCCCCAATTTCGAAACCAAACCCTAAATTGAAACCCTTGCAAGCTTTCACCAGTCAAACACACAGTCACTGAGTCACACACACTACTGTCCACTGCCCACTGGTGATCGATCCAAGCATGGAGCAAGACGAAGAAGAAGAAAGAAGAAGAAGAAAGACGAAGAAAGAAGAAAAAGAAAGAGGAAGAAGATGATCGATCCAAGGGAAACAATGATGATGGCCGAAAGAAGAAGATGGTGAAGATGGTGATGCCGTGATGGTGGACCAATGGTGGGTAATTTGTGATTTGGGGTTGCTTTTGTGTGTGTGTGTGTGTGTGTGAGAGAGAGAGAGAGAGAGAGAGAGAGAGAGAGAGAGAGAGAGAGAGAGAGATCTCAGATCAGAGATGAAGCTTGAAAGTGATTTGGGAAAATATGTATGAGTTTGTGCTCGGTTTGGATGAATGGTGTGGTTGTGATATGATGATGATGGTGGTGGTGGTGGTGGTAATGTTGCTGGGTTAGTGATGGGTTTGAAATTGAAACTAGGTTTGTGAGCAATAAAGAATTCAACTGGGTTTGTGATGGTTCTTGCAAATCTGAAATTGGAGAAGAAAATTTTTTAAAATCTGGGTTTGAACTTGGGTTTTTATGGGTTCTTTGCTCATGGAAAATTTAAAAAAATTGAAACCGGAGAAAAAACGAAATTTATGGAGATCTTTATATATATATATATATATATATATAATTTTTGAAATTCTTTTATTTATAATTTTTTTATTATTAACATTGAAAACGAAATATGTTGATTGATTTTTTAATTTTTTATTATTTAATTAAATTAAATTTATTAATTTAAATACATTTAATATATATATTATTATTTTTATTTTTTTATTTCTGTTTTTTAAAGTACAATTTTTTTTTTTCACATTATAAAAAATGTGATGTATTAATAATTTAATGTATTATTGATTTAATATTTTGTTAAACTAATTTTGTTTAATTGGAAATATGGGTAGTTTAATTGTTATTATTACTTTAAAAAAATATTAACTTTATTATTATTATTATTATTTTTAGACATTAGTCAAACAAGTCAAAGGGTATTTGTGTGATATTATTATATTTTTCCAGTTTTAATGCAATTATACATAAAATCAGGGTGTGTAAATGTAATTTCTTTTGACGTCCGTCACTCTTCCGTCCATTTTTGCCAATTTATTGGAGTTCAAGGGGTTTAATGCCAGAAAAAAAATTCAGGGGGCATTATGCGATTTCGCTATAAGTTCAGGGGATACTGGTGCTATTAACCCTAATAATTATTAAAAGATATTAAAAATAATATTAAAAAATTAAAAATATCAATTTCAACTTTCAAGCCTTAATTATCTCTCTCTCTCTCGAAATTAAAAAACAATTATTAATTATCTCTAGATTCAATCTCCACCATCCATCTCAAACATGGACGGTGGAGATAATTATATAAAAACAATATTAATATCAAAAATAATAAAATAATATAATTGTAAAAAATAAATAATCAAATTATATAATAATAATAATAATAATAATAATAATAATAATAATAATAATAATATAATTGTAAAAATAAACAAAAACGATATTAAAAAAATCTCACTTTCTCTCTCACAACATTATCTGTGATAATTAATCTCTCTCTTTTCTTCATCCTATCGCCGGTGAGAATAAAACAAAATAAAAAGTTAGGTGGTGTTTGCTAATGAATCTAATAATAATAGGGAAAGTATCACAGATAATGTTGAGAGAGAGAAAGTGAGATTTTTTTAATATCGTTTTTGTTTATTTTTACAATTATATTATTATTATTATTATTATTATTATTATTATTATAATATAATTTGATTAGTTTTTTTTTTTTTTTTACAATTATATTATTTTATAATTTTTGATATTAATATTTTTTTATATAATTATCTCCACCGTCCATGTTTGAGATGGATGGTGGAGATTGAATCTGGAGATAATTAATAATTGTTTTTTAATTTTGAGGGAGAAAGAGATAATTAAGGCTTGAAAGTTGAAATTGATGTTTTTAATTTTTTAATATTATTTTTAATATCTTTTAATAATTATTAAATATACCTTGTTAAGCTAATTCTGTTTTTTTTTTTTTTTTTTTTTAAATCAACGTTATTATTAGGGGTAAAAACATACTTTCTCCTTTGTATTTAACGGTCAAACCATTATTTAACGGAGATCCTAAGAGTAGGGGGTAAATATTCGAATATGGCAAACTAGAGGGGGAAGACCAACCATTCTGAAACTAGGGGGGGCAACTTTATGAATATGGCAAACTACAGGGGAGAAAATGATACTTTCTCTATTATTAGGGGTAAAAACATATTTTCTCCTTTGTATTTAACGGTCAAACCCTTATTTAACAGAAATCCTAACGGTATGGGGTAAATATTCGAATATGGCAAACTAGAGGAGGAAGACCAACCATTTCTGAAACTAGGGGGGCAACTTTATGAATATGGCAAACTACAGGGGGGAAAATGATACTTTCCCTAAATATATATATATATATACAGTGGTTCTCTCATAAGGGATCTCTTATTTTAATTTCGGTAAGGACCACCATGAAATCATATCGATTTGAATGAATTTTAATCTGAATTTTTTTGTGAATGATAAGTTCGTTAAAATCTACCTATGAATAAAATTTGAGAATTTTTTAAGCACGAAAACTATTTTTCTTGAATTTCCTATATTTCGCCTATTTTTCTAATGCCTTCATATTTAAACAAAATCGGTAAAAATAGTTTTCGTGCTTGAAAAATTCTCAAATTTTATTCATAGGTAGATTTCAACGAACTTATCATTCACAAAAAAATTCAGATTAAAATTCATTCAAATCGATATGATTTCATGGTGGTCCTTACCGAAATTAAAATAAAGGATCCCTTATGAGAGAACCACTGTATATATATATATATATACACGCTAAACACGAGTGCAAGACAGTGAATCAATCAGTCATATCACATGATATAACTAATCTAATTGGTTTTAATCGAATCTAATATAATATAGTTTAATTCAGCTCTCGATTTGGACAACGTCGGAATGCAAGGCTGTCATTTTGGTCCATAGTCTCTTGGCAAAATGCCGATTGCCGGCAAAAGCTCCCCTGCTATCCAGCATGGAATACCTTTATTATCACATGAATCAACAACACAAATCGTGCGTTTGCTTACACGAGCGGGTGCGAGTCTCCTCCAATGCAAAGGAAAGCATTCGATTCGATTGAAGCCGCCGTGATTGGTGACCGCTTCTTTACGTCGGACGCATGTACACAAGTGGGCCCCGCCGCTCACAGGTAATTGGATAGAACAAGACACGCAATATTTCTATCTTCTTCCACGCAATTCGAGATAACTAAAAAAGTGCCTGCCGGCCCAACTACAATCATATATAAAAAAATCCCACCTACAAACCTAATCTTCTGATCTCATCTCAAGTCCCATTTTTCTTCAAGACATTGCATACAATGGATGATCATATGAAGATGAAACCGACGGTTTCGATGGGTAGTGGGACCGGTAACGAACAGATGAGGCGTCGAACGTCTGCGAATCCCTTGACGCCGTGTCGGCAGCCGTCATTCCGTGAAGATATTGGACACGCTGCCGCTGAGACTTATCTCCTCACTCGGCTTACCATTACTCTTCTCAGATGTCTCGGGTACTATTTTTATCTTATCTATTGTGTATGCTCACGCAGTATATTTAGGTTTTGTTACTGTCACATTGTTATGCTCTGATCGAGAGAAAAACTCTTGGTTGGCTCTGTTTGTTTGACAAGAAATTTGGCTCTGATTTACAGTACCTTTTATTATTATTTTTCTTATTAAATTGTTGCCTTATTGTGTCTGCTGGAATCTTGCGTAACTTATGCAACATATATATTGTTACAATGATTTATTTTCCTTCAGGGTAGGCTATCGGTGGATGACGAAATTGGCTGCCCTTGCTTGTTATACTATGTTTCTTTTGCCCGGTTTTCTCCAAGGTATTGCAGAAAGCTTCATTTCTTGCTAGGTTTTCATTATACAAGATTATGGAGGAAGTTTAGGATTTGGGGTCATGGTAGGGAATGTAAAATATTTTTAAGGGATGTCTTGACAAAATTGTTTGAAGTAGCCATAAATGAAGGTTTGATTTCTCAAGATTTTCAACAGTCTTTAGTATTGTAGGCAGAGAATAAATCTTCAATTCTTTGAGCCATCTACTCTCTTAGTAAAAGTGTAGGATTTCTATTTTGTAGGCTATACTCCTTTGTGGCTCAAAGCATGCAAAATTTTTACCTAGGCAAAAACTACACCAGGTCTATTATCTATGAGAAAATGGAACATGCTTTAAGTATTTCTAATCCATTATTTGTGCTTGTATAAAAACCATAGCAATGGTGGGACTTTTCTTCTACCATACTTACTGGGCTACTGTAAATGAACAGTTGATATTCACAATCCGTGTCCCCGTCTTGTAAATGTAACTCCACACATGGAATGCACCACACCATGTAGGAAAGACCTTACAGT
Source organism: Acer saccharum (assembly GCA_030490815.1). Classification (NCBI taxonomy): domain Eukaryota; kingdom Viridiplantae; phylum Streptophyta; class Magnoliopsida; order Sapindales; family Sapindaceae; genus Acer; species Acer saccharum. Next base: position 19,147,260 of record CM059875.1, read on the forward strand.
CAAGCCTTGAGGAAAGATGGCCATCTCTGTGAATTTATATGGTTGGAAAGTTTTAGAATATGGGACTATTTTTCTGAAGTAAAAGTAGGCCACCGACGAATAACTTTCATTCCACTAATCATATACATTTCTCAGTGAAGACAAACTTGAACTGTCAATTAAGTGTTTCCTCCATTGACTTTGTTCAGGAAGAAATACTGAACGAGTATTTGTCCATAAAGGCATCCTAGTACATATTATTCAACCTAATGTCTTCATTATAGAATGGTCATGTCTCACTCTGTGAAATGGTATTTTCAGCAATTATATGATGGCTTTCTATTAACCTTTGAGCTCATCAACTGTCAGATCGAGAGGAAAGAATCCACCGGAACGTTTGATAGTTTACTAATAAGAAACAATTTAGATGTGATTCTGACTCTCAAAGGCAGTCTTCATAAAATCCATTCTATTAGGTCATATAGATTACAAATAGGTGCACAACTGAGACATTAAAGATATGGAATAATTTTTTCTCTCTCTCTAGTTTTGGTGGTTTTACCCATAGTTTTGGTGGTTTTTTCTCAACTATATCATATGAAGTTCTTACCCTCAACATTCCATTCTATTGTTCTTAACGTTACTGCAGCTTCTTCTCTTCCTATTATCATTCCTCATGAAACCTTCTGATATTCCTAAAGCCTGTTTTGATGTTCAAGGTGGCATTCAAAACTTTTAATTCCATTAGATATTCATATCCATTGGCCGTGGACAAGGACAACCATATGGATCAGTTAGCTTGCTGCTATTTTTATGAAGAGTTTGATGTTTTAACCTTTATCTTCATCTTTCAAAACCTCTTCCCTTGTCACTTTCCTTCCTTTTACACTGAGAAATCTTAGTAGCAATCACCAGATCGTTTACTTCGGCTACTGCTGGCAGTATCTCTATCTACTTTCCTCTGCTGCTCCATTTAATGCTTGAGATTAAGTCCTTTCCTGAAGTCCCCTTGCATCCATCTGTCCTTGAACCTGACTATTGTAACCCAGTTTACTGTTGAAGATCGTGAGATAAAATGAACATTTATCAGCAAGCTTGTCATTTGACTTGAGTATGATAAAATGCATGAGACATCTGCTTTTAATCTTCTGCAGTTGCATATTATTATTTTTTCTCAAGCCAAGTCCAACGGAGTATTGTTTATGGAGATCAACCCAGAAATAGGTATGTGAAAGTGTAATATTGGTATTTATATATTTTCTCCTATTCTATGAAATTTTCCATGTCATGTATCATGAACTGATGCCACTTTTGTCATTACATTACAGGTTGGATCTATATTTGCCAACACATATTGATGAGCCAAAACCAGTTGTGGTGTTTGTAACTGGTGGAGCCTGGATCATTGGGTGAGTGATCTAGACTGCTGCTTCTTTATACTGACATTTCTCCATAAGTTTTCTATATTTAACGCTATTTTATTTGTGTAGTTTTATTGATAACCTGCCTTCAGTACTTGTTATAAAGATACAAACTAAGCTATGCCTATTCCCTGCTCTAGAATATAGATAGTGAATCTAGGGGAAAAGTTCAAGTAGGTCTTAAGTCCAATGGCTCCATAGGGTTTTGATTTTGGAAGACATGATATAAAAAGACACTGCATCATAGTAAGGACATGCAATATGGCTTCAGAAAGTTCTTGAATTGGGGTTATTTCTATTTTCTAGTGTCTTGATACTAGGAGCTGTTTTGGAAGCTGAAATGAGGATGTATGGATGACTTGCTTGGACATGTCCTGTTATTGATAGAGAATAAGTTAGGAGTAAATTTTAGGGCCTTGGTGTGTACTTGCTTAACAGAGCTGACACAAACACACCATCCTTTTTATTTGGATGAGATCTAGCCAATTCCATGTCTTATTGAAGATGCATCTTTTTCTAGTTGTATATTTGTGTATTTTTAAAGATACCTCAAAACATAGAAACCGAAGGTGTTCATTTATTGGTCTTTGTTGGCCCTACATTTGTTTCAAGCCATTGTAGATAAATTAGTCACTCCCTTTCACAATATGAAGGTATTTGTGTTGGTCTTATGGCATTAAATTTGTGTAGTTTTGTGCTGGTGTAGGTATAAAGCATGGGGTTCTCTTTTAGGAATGCAGTTGGCAGAAAGAGACATCATAGTTGCATGTGTTGATTACAGGTAAAGTGCTCAGTTTAAGCAGTACTATATTGCCATCTATAATTCACATCATTCAGATATGCTATCTTCTAAGATAGAAGAAGTATCAGTATTTTTATTAAGTGTTGTTAGGCAGATAATTTTGGAACATTATGTCCACACTGTATCAGTTGCTGGAGGCAGGTTTCTTTATACTCTTTCAGTAGTGTTGGAATATCTCAATATTATTATGCATATCATATATTTCCAATTATATTTGATTAAACTACCCATTAGACTTTTATATCTTATATTGCCATCCTTTTGTAATGTTATATGCCTATAAATAACCTCTTTACATGTTTTTTAATATGCATATCTTTAAATCCTCATCTTGAGTTTTGCGGGCACTGTTATAATATTTATATTGTTATGATGCATGTTTGATTATATTTGATCTAATCATCAGTCAAACCATTCATATTTTATTAATGTCATATGCCATGAATAAGTAATTTAATTATTTTGTAATATATAGATATATAATTTTTCTTTATGTTCTGTCATATTGGATATTGGTGGACTGTGGACGAAACATTAATTGCAATATTTGAAAGATCTATTTAGTAATACGATTTCACATTTTATGAATGGCATAAATGGAATAAGTATCCACAATTTCTTGAGTTTTTGTGAAGTAATACAAGAAAACAACTAAGCACGTTCGAGAAAACGTATTACCCCGTTTAGCCGTACATGCACTCAGTCTGCCTTTAGCATACTTGATATTAATGTGAGAGTGAGCTTCTTCTGTTTTATAAATATTTCTAAATGTACTTGCAGAAATTTCCCACAGGGAACTGTTAGTGACATGGTGAAAGATGTTTCTCAAGGGATCTCATTTATCTGCGACTACATTGCTGATTATGGGGGTGATCCTAAGAGGCAATAGACTTATTCTTTTTATTTATTTTTTGCATTCACAGTTTGATCCTCAAATTATGTCATTGATTTTTCTTGATTATATGTATAGGATTTATCTAATGGGACAATCTGCTGGTGCACATATTTCTTCTTGTGCTCTCTTGGAGCAAGCAATCAAAGAATCTAGGGGAGAGAACATCTCGTGGAGTGTATCCCAGATAAAAACTTTTTTTGGTTTATCTGGAGGGTAATGTTTTTATTTGTTGCTTTATTATGAATCTTATTGAAGTTAGATATAACGGTTAATTATTGCTCATGATTACCGTTAGTAACCTCTAGACCCAAAAACTTAAGCTTGTAGGTAAATGCTTAAACAATAGTTTGCAATCACTCTAACACATCTTCTCATGTGCAAGACCAACAAACTTGTCAGTTGTCACGTGGCTAATGCCAAACACATGTAGATTTAAAACTAACACAAATAAAAAATACAAATCCAATCACATAGAAAGACTTGAACCCAACTATTTTGGATAAATCTAACTGTGATATCATGTTTAGTAACTGCTAGAGTCAAATGCTGAAGCTTTTAGGTAAGAGCTCATACTATAGTCTAAGCTCGCCAACAGTTACCACTTTCCTTTGTTTCTCATAAGTGTTGAGTCCATGACTTGATGCATGCTCAAGTAGCCAAAAAATACTTTTCTTTTGGAGGATGGAAAGGGAAGTGCCATAAATTCATTAGTCATACTATTGCTCTACTAAAATTTCCCATGCAAAGTAAATCGCCTAATATTGAGTAGGAGCAGGGAGTAAAATTAATTTTTTGTAATCTTTTAAATGATAGACTAATATGTATGGCTAACAATGGAATTCCTTTAATCAGATTAGTGCTGTGCTTTAAATTCTTGACCTTGTAAACAACCGGCACCACTCTCCATCACTAGACAGATGGTGAGCCTTCTGTCATCCTGCTTCTCTTATGTGAAACATTTTCCTAAATGTTGAAGAGAAAAATAAAAAATGTTGCTACTAGATTAGATGATTAAGAAGTTGCTAGCAACTGAAAGAAATAATTTGCTTCTGAATATGTTGATTGATTTATTAATTAATGTTTCTGCATCTTTAGTGCTTACCTTTTCTCACGTAGTCATATTTTCCTTTCAAATTCTATGAACAGGTACAACTTATTTAATTTAATAGATCGTTTCCATAATCGAGGCCTGTATCGTTCCATTTTCCTAAGGTATTTAATGGTATTCTTGTTGGTCACTAATCTGTACATATTTGTCATCTTTTTCCCATTTATGTTTGGTGCTAATATAAGTTTTATTATAATGTATCAATACAGTATCATGGAAGGAGAAGAATCTTTAGAAAAATTTTCTCCCGAAGTTAGAATAAAGGATCCAAGCATTAGAGATGCTATTTCTCTTCTGCCTCCTATTATACTTTTTCATGGAACCGCAGATTACTCCATACCATCAGTTGCCAGGTTAGAATGTGCCTCCCTAAATTCATTTGTGATGCAATAGCCAAAACCTCCTTTAAAATGACTGTATTATATAGTGTTTGGCACACATAACAGTTTACTTGTATTGATACCATTGCTATAGTTATGTCTTGAAGCCCATCGCCCATGAAATGAGTGATAATATATCAAAGGTATCTAATTAGAAATCTTTAATGGCATATCAGGCTTTTGTAGAATGAATGCTGATATAAATATTGTTAATATCAAATTGGGTGTAATGAATGTCTATTAGTAGACGAGCTACCTTCCTGTCCAATGTAATTTATTGGTTCTATAATGATTTAATGAAGATACCAGTGTTCGGGGTGCAGTAAAGGATACTTCTTACATATGGATTTGCTAAAGAAGAAGGACTGGAAAACGAAATTTTCATGAATTTTTTTCCTGACGTTAACTTGTTATGTGCAGTAAAGATTTTGCAGATGCTCTTCGGAGGTCAGGAGCCTCAACTGAGTTAATTTTATATGATGGGAAAACTCATACAGACTTGTTTCTGCAAGTAAGTTACAATTCAGCTGCTTTTGTAATTGTTATTAAATTTTAAATATTTCTCTTGGTTAAAATGCTTTTTATTACCGTGATCTTGGTAGAGTGCCAAGATTGCCCTGTTGTTCCTGTAGGAGAATAAAATGAATCAATGCCATTTGTCACTTTTGATTAGCTACTAATAATTCAGACAGAATAAGTGTTTTGTGCCTGACAATACTAAAGAGTTATGATTTCTACTTGCAGAAAACTATTCTGTCAGCTAGTTTCTCTTCTTTTTTTTTTATGTTTTTTATTTTTTTTTATTTTATTTTTATAGGAGCTAGTTTCTCTTCTGAATACATGTCTGGAGCATTTTTATTGCTAAACAATTTTGAAAACATTGTTATTGATGGGATGGAATATTACACTTAAATGTTACTTTTACTTTATGTAGGCATATAGCCTAGTATATGTACTTTCTCCATTTTCCGGTAGCTGTTTGATGTGCTAGGGTTATCCCCTGCTCAAAAACATTTATATGTTTGTAATTTTTCCTTTGGACCATCTGAAATTATTGGTGATGTTATGCAGGATCCTCTGAGAGGTGGTAAAGATGAGTTATTTGACCATATTATTGGTGTGATACATGCCTGTGATGAGGAGGCTCTTGCCAAGGATGCTATGGCACCTCCAAGAGAACGCCTTGTTCCTGAACTTTTGTTGACGTTGGCTCACCTTGTTAGCCCCTTTTAGGCTTACAGTTGAGAAGGACGATCGCATGAAGAGGGTCTGTCAAGTGGTGGTTGCATGTCTTGAAACACCTTTGTTCTTTCTTGAAATTTTGACAATATTCACTTGTCAGCAGCTGATTCTTGTGTAGTTGGTATTATTTGAGTGATAATAATATTATTTACTTGGATCATTCTTGTATTTATTTGAGGGATTACAAGATGTTAAAGCTGCCTAATTTACCAAGTCAGGCTTCCTAAATGTTCTTTATTAAGAAAACATATCTATAATGAAACACATATTTATAAAATATAAGATTTGAAAATTAAAATATAAAAAGAAAATAACTTAATCTCTGCAGGTCCATGATTTTTTTTTATATAAAATGTTACTTGGTCTTCAAACACATTTATAATGAAAGTTCCCGCCAAATTGGAGCAGTTAAAGAAACGGTTACTCTTTTAAATGAAGAGTATAAAATAAAAGGCATTTCCCCTTTTCTGACTCTGGAATTTCACTCTCTTCAACCACCACAATGCCACACTTCCTATCTTCTTTCTCCCTTCTCTTGATCCTTTTTTCATCCGTTTCGGTGTCTTCTCGTCCCACAAATTCATGGAACTACACCGGTGAGTGATCCCATTTTTTGTTTTTTGTTCGTGGGTCTGTCTCTGGTTGCCTAAGAAAGTTTGAGAAACTAAAAATGGAAGCTTTAGGTTTTGTCTCTTGTTGCCTTTTCTATAGGAAACAAAATGAACCTTAACTTGGGAACATTAGTTTTGTGTTTTGGAAACTGAAAAGCTACTTGGGGTGTCTATGCAATTTGGAAATTGAAATTTTGGTTGTTGCTTACTATCATGCCTTTTTTTTTTTTTCTATCAGCTAAAGTGCCTTTGGAAGGAACTCCCTTTAGGCTCTCAACGCCTTTGATCGGAGAAGATGGAAAGATTTATGCTTGTTCTGAGAAGACTTTATTTGCATTTGAAAGTAATGGGTACATTGCTTGGTCCTTGGATTTAGATTTTAAATGCAATGTTGGTATGCCTCCTGTTCATGGGGGTAGAGGAACAGTAAGTACTTACTCTCACCATCAATAAGAAATTTATATGTAATGGGCAAAAAAGTGCCTTCTTGTTAACAGCTTCTTCACTTTTTTGGTAGATGTATTTGGTTGCAGAACAAAGAGTGCTCAAAGTCAATTTTCTGAAAATGGGAACATCTGAATCTGCTACACAAGTTTTCTTTGGTCCAGGGCCAGGTCAACAGAAGCCAGGTGAAATTATTGGGGTGGCAGTAAGCACATTGAGTTCATTAGTTTTCATTAATGTTAAAAATCGGGGACTTTTTGCATTCGTGATGCATGGACAACTCCTCTGGAGTGTAGGACCTGTTCTTGATCAATTTGGATATCGTCAAGGATGTAGGAGAACTGTTACAGATTGTTATTTTACTTCTGTCCCTGTGATCGATCAATGTGAGGCTAGTATATATATCTCAAATTCTCAAGGTGAACTTTATTCATTGTCAATTCGCAGTCCTCACTTTAATTGGATCCAGGATTTTAGTTCATTTGATAAAGTCTACGCTGTCACACCTGGAAACAATGGGCGGTTGTATGTTATAATACCATTTAAGGCTTTTGTCGTGGCGCTAGATGCTTCTTCAGGGAATGTTCTTTGGCAGGGTAGTACCGGACCTTTAAGCGCTGCAGAATATGCACCAGTAGTTGACTCTAATGGTAAGTATTCTTCAAGAATCTGCCATTGTTTTTCACTGTTCGGTTAATTCATTTGATGCTACAGGTTGGATATCTGTCGGTTCGTTGGATGGCTTCCTTTACTCATTTTCACCAACTGGAACTCTTAAGAAATTCTCAAACTCAGCTACATTTGATTCAGTGATTCAAGTTAGTCCACTGCTTGCTTGTTCTGGCAATGCAATATATATATCTCAGACAGAGATGAGTGGAAAGATTATCCATACAAACGGTGGATTTACGTATGTTTCTGCAATGAAACCTAGAACTGCGGTCTTCTCCTTGTTGGTTCCAGCAACCAGGTCCATCTATTGGTCGGAAAGCTATCCTGGTATTTTTGGTTCTTCATTCAAACTTTGATTGGATTTCATTAGGCTTCTGGTTCTCATCTCACCGTGACACTCTAAATTCATTGAAGGTCAATTCTCATCTTTACTGTCCCAGAGCGATCTGCAGCATTTTGTGCTCGATGAGAGTCTTCTTCTTGCTTTTGTTACTGCTGCAAGTGAGAATCTCAACAAAGCATAGGCTCAATCCTTTAAAGAGTTGATTTAAATTGTCATTATTGTTGGTATAATTTGGTTGTTTTGAAATGGTGCAGAGACTGGCAACCCACTACTGTGCCGTAGTACACGTAACCATTGATACAACCTCCCTTTTGAAGTTATGTTATGTTATGATGTGATTTGTATTTGATTCTTGATGTGTACCAGGTCAGAAACTTGCATCTAGTTGCTCACAAGCTAGGCCTAAGCCTCCTGGTTTATACACAGGCAAGTACCACGGAATTCTCAAATAGAAACAAAGCAGGAATTCTGATCTAACATTTTCTGTGCAGGTAATCGGAGAGCAATACTGCTGTTCCTGTTTTTCGAGTCTCTAGTCTTACTCGTTTTAGTCGCGCTTGTGCCATTCTGTTGTAAATTTTGGAGGAAAAAGAAGCTTCAAGGCCAGCACCTAGGAAATTTTCTAGAGAAGCGAGTAAGTTTTATGCTTGGTTAGCAAGAAACCTGAAGATGTTATAATTATCCTTTCAAATTAAGAAAATTGCATTGAAACTCAGCTGTGGTAATATGTGTTTGTTGGGGTTATAAGCGTTGGCTCCAACTGAAGAAGAAAGCACTCGACAGGAGAATTGCAGAACTCGAGCAGAAGAAGGGTGCAGAGGAAGCAGTAGGCAATTTGGTAGAAGAAAGACAGGGAACTGAGAGGAAGCTCTCCACAACTTACAGTTTAGGAAGGGATGGTGGTGCAGGATTACAATCAAAATCTCTCCTTCCACTGTATGATTTTAAAACAACAAGAAGCAGGAGAAGAAGAAGCTATTCATTACGAAATGCGAAGAATGAGAGTGTTAAAATTTTCCGGACATTAAGTGATACATCATCATCTTCTAGAAAAAGTAGTAGCAGTGATTCTGAAGAAGAAGTTAAAGATTCAAAATCCAAAGCACCCCTTGAAGCAGAAAGTTCAAGTGATGAGGACGGGATTGTAGAGAAAACTCCATCAGAGGCATCTTCAAGTTTAAGAGTATATACAAATCCATTATTTGTAGAGAAAGAGAAGCAGGAAGATCATGAGGCTTTGTCAACTCATCATCTCAGAAGGATGTTTCTGAAGAGGAGGACTTTGTCTTTAACTCACTAGAGACTGCATTGTATACTTTTTATGTTAATCATCTTATTTATCTTATCGAGAATCGAGACACCGTACATTAATGTTAGTTCAAATGATGTGATAAATGATTTATATCTGTCATGTCATTCAAAGCATTCTCCTATAATTATAGGATAAAAATAACCCATTGGAGAGAAAAACACTACCTAAAAATGAAATTTCCGAATATTCTAGTTGTCATCATTTTGAGGGAAAAACATAATAATCAAAGTGTCTCCTTATAAAATAAATTTCTTGGTCCATCCCGAGGGGATACCTTTAAGCCAACATCATCTTATCTTATTGGGCTTACATGAATTGATTTTTTTTTATTTTTTATTTTTTTGAAAAAACAACACAACAAAATAAATTGAATTAAGTAATTATATGACCTATTTAACCATTATTTTCTCAATATCGTTGAACTTTTGAATTGACTCCGAAATGTTATCAAACTATGGATTGAAAGATAGAAAACTTCAACAGCATCCCCTGGTCCACTGCAACAATTTGCTGCCTTGCATTCCACGTGTCAAGCAATGAAGTGGTAATAAAAGTCTATAAATGTCACTGAGAATCATGAAATCTTCAATACATTCTCAAATCTCAATTGTGTTAATTAATTACAATTTACAAATCATATAAATCTCAAAATGAACCAATCTCAGAATGCAAGCTTCCAAGCTGGCCAGGCAAAGGGCCAAACTCAGGTGCATTTTCATTACTTTCTTAAAATTCTTTGGTACAGAAGTGCTTATCAAAAGCACTTTTGAAATGAATGGTTTTTTTTTTTTTTTTTTTTCAGGAAAAGACTAACCAGATGATGGACAAGGCTACCGATGCTATGCAATCTGCCAAGGAATCATGCCAAGAGGTTCTTTTCATTTCTTTCTTTTTTCTTTGTTATACTTATATCGGTATAAATTTATATATATCGCCATCAACCAATGATCTTTAATGTGGTAACCGGTACTGATCGCTCATTCAGTTTGTTAATATCTCGAGTTCCTTGTGAATGAATGTTACGAGATTGATTAAAGCGGTAAAAATGCAGGCTGGTCAGCAAATGAAGGAGAAAGCTCAAGGAGCAGCTGATGCAGTCAAGGACACTGTTGGAATAAACAAATGAGACCAATACCATTTCCTACGGCGCATGCTCTTCTCCTAAAAAAATTTAATAAAGCTTTCACTTGTTCTTTAGTTTTTTTGTTGTTGTTGATGAAGAGCAGTTTAATTCTGTAGTTATGCTTGCAATTAATGATCAATGAGAATTTTCAATTAAGAAGAGAGATCTTTCTTTCTTTCTTTCTTTCTCAAATTTTGCTTGCTAATCTGAAATTTCAATCTCAATCAAAGTTGTTATTTTAGATAACAGATTCTAAATTAAATCAGACTGATAATAGTTCAATATATATAATAAAACTTGAAAAAAAATATATCTTTTAGAAAAATCTTTAATTTTCTTTTGATAATATTGAGATGCATTGCTAAAAAAATAAATAAATATTCTGATTAGAATCTGTAACATGAGATAATTTATTAAGATATTTTAATTATTTTTCTTTAAAATTAATGTTTCCTTACTTATTTTTTAATTTTGTTTTATGAATGCACTAATTAATTTTGAATACAATACACATAAGAAATCAAATAAAGAAGAGGGTATATTTAAACATAATGACAGTTCTTATTATCTACTAAATTTCCTATTTGATATTTGAGAGTCACCCATTTTCAGGCCACAGTGTGTGACTTATGGAGTCATTAACCATTTTTCTTATAAAATTCAATTATCAAGGCCTTTTTAAAAATAAATAAATCAATTCCAGTATATTCAATTTTTAAATTCAGAATTTTGGATTTTTTTTCAGATCGAATTCGAACCAGTTTTAGATTCTTATTGAATTCAAATTCAGACTAAATCTGAATCTAGATTTGAAATTTTATGGACTCGGATTTGTCGATTAATGCTCCTCATATCCGGAAATCGGATTCAAATGGTATTAGATTCAAATTTCCAAATGTCTTATTTTTCCAAATCTGATTCGGGTCGCATCGGATAATCCGAATCCAATTTCCACCACTAATAATAAATCATGGCATAATATAAGTGAGTTGTATTAAGGAATTAAATATCAAAAGATATACCGAGATATCAGTTAATTTCTTGATATTTTTGAAATATTGTGATTTCACCTTAAAAATTTATGGATATTTTTGCAAATTATTAAATTTTTTTTAAAAACACTTAAATTATTGTTCAAATAATATAGAATGAAAATTAAAGAAAAATTATCAAATTTATAAAATTTGATAAGACAATAAAAGAAAGTGAATTGTAATGTTTTCCAAAAGTTAGTGTAAAGTAGTATAATAGTAAAATGTAAGTCGGTGATTACAAAGTACAATACAAATCATATCATGGATCTACTTAGGGATATGCAGTTTAAAAAGATAAAAGTGAATGAAACTATTTTCATAGATTTACTTTAAGTAAATGCTCAAACATATTTAATATAATTATTTTTAATATAAATATTTTTTATAAAATATCATTTATTATTAATTATTATATAATTATAATATTATTGTATATATATTTATATATAATATATTAAACTTACAGTAATCGGTTGCTTTTTTAAGCTGTCAAACATTAAGTATTTTTTTATACTTTATTTTGTTAGCTTTTTCTAGGTTTGTATGGTACAACACATATTTGTTATTTGCACCATAGCCAAGACCTCAATTTTAATGTTGCTAATTTAGGTTCTGACCATACCATTAGATGATTGCACCATGTTTGGTCAAATTTAATTTGTTGAAAACAAATCCCCTCATTAATTAAGGAAAAACATGAATATTTAAAAATAATATTTTTTAGTGTAACCACATACATTTCCAATTCTTTTTGATTCTTATTTCTTATTTTCTTATATAATTGTTATAGCAAATAAACAAATAGTAAACACATTCATTATACATATTTAGTGATAAAGTTATGGATATAGGTGTAAATATAATTTCGGTATACATGAGTTTGTGCGTAGTATCAAAGTCTTTTATTGATTTTCTAACAACTATATGATACGATAATATTTTTAAGCTTGTGCATCGTACGAGTTGACACAATAATAAATTATCATAAATTCATAACTATACTGTCAAAATATGATTCATTTGATACATAATTACTTGTTTCAAATTGTTTTAAAATTTTACAAAAAATTTCATGCTTTAGAAGCAAATATCCAATTTTTTTTTTTCAATTTTTAACAGAATACTTACCAATATCGATATTATCCCCGATATTTCCATAAATTTGGAACCTCGATATTTGGTTGTAACTATCATCATATTGCACAGTAGTCCCACCACTGAGGCACTGACCTTCTAAATAATACATACCATCATACTTCAAAATATAGTATGGTTCAAGTAGGGTTAGGTTTTATTTGGTATATTCACTTTTGTCTTTTAATAATTCTCGATCTTGTAAACCCTTCTTTTCTTTATCTTTCTTTTGATCATTTGCTTTAATTTCTGTCTTTTATTAGTTCTGAGTTGCCAAATGTCTGTCTCTCTTGTTCCATAAAATTTTCCACTACTGAATATATATATATATATATATATTAGCAAAAAACAAACAGGCCCCATTATGTATTAAAGTGTAATCCATTAAAAAAAAAAAAAAAAAGAAAAAAGAAAAAAAGAAAAAAGAAAATGGTTATGCATGATCTAAGGCACCCACCTTCCATATCTTAATTCATAAGCAAAATAATCACATAAAACACCTCCAAGCTCCAACACTCTCACAAGAATTAAACATGTATGTGACGAGGCCTCTTTCTATGTACAGGAACTCTCCAAGTAGTCTCTCTATAGAACCTCAAGAAGCTGGTGGTCCATATTCAGGCTTTTTGGTGATCACAGATGAAGAAGCAGAAGCAGAAGACACGTTTTGTTGGGGTACATGCAAATTTAGGGGAGTGAAAAGGTTACCATTTCCTCAGGACAAGATAGTGAGTGTTGTTCATTCATCGGATATCCAAGAAACTATAGTTACTAAGGTTTGGTTTCTCCCGGTTCTTGATCAACCTCTCTCTTCTAATCGCTACTATGTTGTTAGAGCTAAAGGCAAATACAAAGGGTATGCTCTTCTTCTTCTTCTTCTTCTTCAGTTTACTGTACATTTGAGAGTGTCTTTGGTATAAAGATGGCCTTTTTATCTCTGTATCTAGAATTTTTGTAATTTGGCCCTTCTTATTTTTACGAACCAACCAATGAAAATCTTAAGTCAAGTGATCTTTTATTAAAAGAAAATTGTTAATTATAAATTTTGCAAGAGTTTTATAATTGTTAATTATCATTGTCAATCATCAAAATATCCTATTTCGATTGTAGTTTGTCCTTACTGAAAAGGGAGCTACAATTTCCACTTGTTGATAAATGCTTTTTCAAAAGAAAAGTAAAAAGCACTTCAAAGCAATACCAAAATAAATTTAATCCATTCTTCAAACCATGCTTGGTCGATTTCCTCTAATGCTAATAATTTTTAGATATATAATTCACAATTGCTCATAAATATATCCCTTTGTACTTTGTAGGCAAGCATGCAAAAGTTCAAGGGAGATGGACATAGGAGTATGTTGTTTCCGCAACGTCATAAAAGATATGAAACCAAAACCATTTGATCACAGAAACATATACCAACAATTCAAGATCCACCGCCATTACCGAAACTCTTTTTTTACCAAGTCCGCAGCCACCGATGGCCTTCCTCCCGAGTTTCTTCGAAAAAAGGGATGGGAACTTCGCACCTCATCAAGACTATTACGAACTAATGAACTGAGGGAAGCTCTAGGCCTCGATAACTCTCTTCGAACACTTCTTCCAAGTTCCAACTTCCCCATCACTAACAAACGTTCGCCTTCGAATGTGGTGGGAAATTGGTATTGTCCCTTTGTGTTTGTGAAGGAGGAAGTCAGGCTGAGACACCAAATGAAGATATCTGTCTTCTACAAAATGACTCTAGAGCAATGGTGGGAAGAGATTGGTACTTGGGAGAATGTGAATGATGAAGATATTAGTGAAGTGAACGTGAACATAAATGTGAGAAGAGAAGTGAACTCGGTGTTTGGACGGGAAGCTGTGAAGGAAGGGAGAGTCGGTCATGATGGGTTTGTTTGGTTTCGGGTTTGTGAGAGAAGTAACAGAAGGGGTTCTTCAAGGGGGAGTGTGGGTTTGAGTGTGGCTATTGTGGAGAAAATGAAGTGGGTGCAAGAGGAAGGAGGGTGGATTGATGGAAAAGAGAAGGAAGTGAGAGTGGAGAGGGTTGAAGAGATTAGGAGTGAAGGGTGGAAGAAGTTTGGTTGCTATGTCTTGGTGGAGAGCTTTGTTTTGAGGAGAATGGATGGGACCTTGGTTCTTAGGTCTGATTTTAGGCATACACATAGAGTTCAATGCAAATGGGAATGACTTGTCTCTTCAAATCCTAATCGTTTTATGTAAATATTGCTCTAATGTAAAAAAAAAAAAACAAAAAGTGGTATAACTAATAGTCAACGATGTCTTCTCCCACCCCAAGCTCTTATTTGAATAAATATAGACTTATAATATTAATAGTTTTTGTTTTTATTTAAAAAAAAAAAACATAAATGTTAATGCGGAAGTTTGAGAAAACCCGCTAAGTGACTTCCTGGACGAACCTCACCAGGTCGTGGTGGGCACAAGTATGAGTTGTTGGACTCTCCAAGTAGCTAATCTTCGACCATGTGCCCTGCAAGACAGAAAATAAGGTCAGTATGATGCTGGCAGTGGCTGGGGAGGCGGGGATTACAGAGAACATTATATTAGAGTAAAAACATATTCATTAAACGAGCACATTCATTGACATATGGAGAACAAATTAATCTCCAACATACACGAGAGACTACAATCTTACATTGGTAAGGACATCCACCCAATTATTAAGGATGTTATCTGTTATCAAATAAGTTAGCTGCATCTCCATAGAAGTATTTCAAAAACAAAATAATATCCGATAAGAGAACACCTAACCAGTCTAGGTCGATCTTTATTGGCTATGTTGAAGTATACTGTATACATCAACAATACCAGGAGGGAATGCTGAATCCGTTGCAGCAGTTACAGCAACTTTTGCCACTGAAGTCACACTTACTGGAGGTATAAACAGTGGACCGATAAGTGGGATTTGGGTCAGCAGTTTCGCATGCTGAAGTATCTGCATATAACATACCAAAATATTAAAACAAAAAATTAATGGTGATATCATCTTCAGGCCAAACCCATAATGAAGTATGTACTCACTCTGCTTCAACTTAATTCAACATATAGCAACGTATATCATAAACATTGGCGGCTTCCATTTACCAACAAATAATTATAAACAGAGGACAGGAAAACATTGGATGTGATCATCTAAGAACTAAAATCATGTAAGGTAAGAAATAACTGTAAACAGTCACAATCGACATGCCAAAGAATTCTCTATACTGAGAGTCAATACTGGATTCACTTATAGTAATCATTCATAGGTTCCAATCTCTAGAAACAGACACTATGTAAGGACACTGATAATCAGAGAATCTGTTGAGGAAGATACGGATACTATGCAAGCATTCAAAATTTACCATCTCCAATGGAGCCCCAATGATGCTCAGGGGCAACTTCATTTTCCCAACCCGTCGAGTCCCATGCATAAAGCCTGGTCTTAAAATCACACCTGTTACAAAGGAAAAAAAAAAAAAAAAAAAATTCCCTGTCACCATTTGGTTACACTAACCTATATCAATTGCTGGAATTTACACTTTAAAAAGAATCGAAATACTTACAATGTAAACAGATAACTAATGTCCGGTTATATAAGCAATCAAGTTTAATCCAAGTCAAGGCTAAGCAAAATTATTGATTTGTAGGTTCTCCAGTACAGAAATAATGACTTATGTAGACAGGGTTGTGGGGGTTGGGAGGCTGAAATGCACGTATTCAAGGCATGCACGTGTCTTGTTATTTAATATTACAAGAATTTTGATCAAAATCTTGAAAAATGTATGTAAATAGAACAGTTGATCATGGTAATCTAAGCAGTTAATGAAGCAGGTAATATATGTGCTAAATATTTAGCATAAATACCGGAGACAATTTTATTATGCTTATGAAATTCAACAATCTAAATCATTATAATCAGAATCATATATATAAAGAAAGAAAATGATTTTTAACATTAGCATCTCATATTAAACTTAACTATTCAGCACCATATAAACTTTAACCACAATGGATTAGACATCATTTATAGGAGCAAGAGGACAGGATTAGGAAATAGAAAAAGAAACTTCAGGAAATAGGATCTCCTCGCTTCATAGTTTTTCAATAATGCAAATTATATCTCCATTTTTTATTTATCTATTATTATATCATATCTCCATCTTCACTTGATCAACTGACACTTATCAGGGAGATATCTGAATTATCTAATAGCAAAATCTCGATATCTTAATCATCTAAAGAAATATTTTTAAGGATTCAAATCACAGCAAGCCAGAAATTATATGGTCAACAGGAAAATTCATTGGTCATAAATATCTAGAAATAGTGAGGCTTCTCAACATCATAATCTATCAATTTCTTTCTATGAGGTATCAAGCCCACTCTGTAATGAAAAAAAGGAATCCAAAGCAAGAAGCATTATAAGAAGGGATATGAGAAGCTGCAGGCAATAAACCTTCAAAAATACCCAAAATGTACAACTCTTGTTTCACTTTAACATTAAGGAAGATGTTCCCAAGTGATTGAGTAAACATATCCAACAGACCTCCATTTTCATGGTTTCAACTAAAAATTCTACCACCTTGCTGAAAGCAATAATAACAGAATTCTATAATGGAAGCCATAGAACACAAGACTTGACCTCCATATGGCAGTTTTGTTGTTAACTCCTTTTCAGTGGCTCTCTGCATCATAGTAGATAGACAGAATATTCATAAAAAATATTTATATATATATAAAAAAAAAAAGAACTAGAGAGTGAAAATGAATCTCTTGAGCGTTGCACCAACTAAATATATGGCTGATGGCTAAATAGAAAAGTATAACTGTTTTGACTGTCCCCATTGAGAAATAAGCAAGGGCAAAAACTACACCACTACAAATGCACAGTTCATTAGTGTATCTAGTTCTACTTAATCTAATTTTCCACTTTCTTTCACTTTAAATTAAATGTAGCTAGTTATGCTACCTTGATAGTTAAAATTCATGTAATAACATGGGAACCATCCCTGCTATGAGAATTTTCTTTTATAAATTTCACTTCAAATGTTCAGTGCTTTATTCAAGAGTTACAACATAGTCACAATTGATCATATATGATTCATATCCTCGCAAAGCAAGAAAGTACCTTTCCCTCGTAATATCCTCGCAGTATATAATTTATGAAACCAAAGTCAGCGGCAGATATATAAGCAAACCTTTTAACACCTGAAGAACAATGTGGATGAAGCAAAAGACAGAAAATTAAAAATCAAGCATCTCCATGAAATGTAGCAAACACCGGCTTAAAGTATATCACATCCATCTAATAAAAAAAAAATTATAATTAAGATGCTCTTCCATTATCATACTGACAGACCATGTCAATCGAATTGTTAGTGGAGAGTGGAGACCTCATAAAAAAGATGGAAGCAATCATTTCATCATAAGCACCATTGACTTTGTTGATCAAAATTATTAGATAAAAAAATTTCCAATACGTTGAACCCACAGATACAGAAACAAAGAACAAATTCATAATTAAATAGTGGCTATTTTTCTTTTTTTCAAGGGAAACAGATAGAGAAAGTGGCAAGGAGAGTGGGGAGTAAACAAACTTAACACGACTTCATTTAAAGAATAAGACAGAAATTTGTCTTCTATGTTGCATAAAATGAACAAAAAATATTAGATTGATTTCCATGTGGCTCTATAGACACCCTAGAAAGGAGACACAAATTCTTATATTTATATTCTAGAGTATCATTGAAAGAGAACTCCCAGAAAACAACAGATTTATTAATGACGCTAAGTTGCTCAAGCAATTGTTCAAAGAATTATGGGATACCTTGTTCTGCTGCAGCTCTTACAGCATTTATGTTTGCAGTTCCATTAATTTTGTACATATGTGAGTTTGAGCCGAATCCTCCAACACATGAGATCTAAGAATTTTACATTAAATAGTGCACACATATATATATATATATATTCACACAGATATTTACATTAAATAGTGCACACACACACACACACACATATATATATATATATAGAGAGAGAGAGAGAGAGAGAGAGAGACTGTAAGTTGTGATAACATCTGAAGTTTATATATCCAAAAAGACCGTAAGTTGTGATAACATCTGAAGTTTATTTGTCCAAAAAGACTGTAAGTTGTGATAACATTTGAAGTTTATATATGTATGCTGCTACATAAGATTAACCCATGTTAGTCCTAAAATGAAACAATAACTAAGGATATTTATGCCCAGATTTCAATTAAATTACATTATAAAATCCCAGTCACTCTCAACTGAAACCTACTCTCACAGATGTAGATTCAGGTTATCAACCCAAACATTCACAGTACAATGAGAGCAGAAATCCTATGCACAGATTTGAAGCACTCAATTTCTGAAAGCTCAATAGCAAATTGTAAAGCATGAAAGAAACTTGGATAAAAGGCTTTTGTGTAAATATAGAAATGGGAAGGTAGAAACAAAACCCTTTTTACCCTAGTTCTTCAATAAATAAATTTATCTTTACTATGCACTATCCATTGTTTGTGCCTTTTATAACCATTAAGCATCACCTTTAATCCTAACTTTTTCCAAATGGATAAATTAAAAATTTCCTAATATTTATGGTTATTTCCAAGATTTGATCCAATCCGATGGAATAACCTGCTCAGGTACAGAGAAAAAAAAAGGTGCCATCTATCCAAACATGGTACTGAATACCGATAAGTGAAAGATTGAGGTTCTAAATTAAAAATAAATTATCATGTGACATCTCTACCCTTAAATGTTCTCTTGGAATGTATTTTATGCTTGTAGTACTTATACACAGAACAAAGTTACAGAACTTCTAATTAAAGAACTTATACCACAGAGTCTACTCCAGTCAGTTTATGCTTCAGTGAATCAGGTGCAAGCAGATCGCCTGTAATTAAAAATAAAGGCTAGTATTACACTTAATCAACAAGTTACAATAGATATGTGAGTATTAAACTCTCAATGCACCTTGATGCCAGACCACGTTATCAGCCCAAGAATCCTGAAGAGATGACCTCCCAGACCTAGTAATACAAACACAGTGGGCAATTCAATATATACCCATAAGGCCATAAGTACATGATAACTGCAGTCAATGCAGGAATAACATAATCCCCTTCCAAAACGAAAAGGCGGATAAAAACAAGTAAAAAATGTGCTTAATTACCAGATGGTCTAACGATTCAGTTGAAACAAAAAAAAAAAAAAAAAAAAAACACACACACAGACACAAAGAAGTTATGAATGTTCTATGTGATCTTTCTTTGAAAGCAACCCTTTTCATTGGGAGAAACACAACAGCTAAATAAATTGAACATTCTTACTAGGTATAAGAATACAATACCTACCTGCTAAGGCTAGATACAGTCAAACCACGCTCTAGAGCTTCTCTACAGATATGTGTACCAACAAAACCATTTCCACCTAAAACAAGTAGCTAAATCAAAAGGAAACAATAGTCAGAAGGAAAAAAATATCTAGTGCAAGTTAGAAATCACTGGAGAGATTCATCAGCATAGCAAATTACCTTTTCTACTGAAGGTGACTTGACATCGGGAATCTCTGCTTCCTCAGCTTTAAAGGAATCATTTTTTCGGTTTGAATCAGTCGACAATAGCCTCCCATTTCTCGACAAAGCCATTGTACTGTCAATATCAGAAATGATGATACATAAGGAAACAAATTTGAAAATATTGAAGCCACAAAAAAATGGAAAAGCTTGTTTATGTTAGAATGGTTCATGGTTTGAGATCTCAACAATTAGAGGTAATTCATGATTATTAAATCAGAATCATATGTTAAGAATAAATCATATTCACAGCTTGAAAATGACTAAAACAGAAAGGAAGAAGTCAATTTTGTCAAGTATTATATTTTTTCCAGCTTTTGATGAAATCTAACTTTCCCAATTACGCACAAGCATCTCGAAGTAAACAATTTTGAGCAATTTATTTCTGGATAGATTCCAGACTTTTGATGTTATAAATTAACCAAACAGAACAAATGATGGAGCTGGTAAAACAAGGTAATAGAATACACTGAAAAGAAACTTACAAACACATCAAAACAATATATTGTTCAATAGAAATAGTTTTAGCAGTTGAAAAATATAGTAGCAGCAGTAGCATCCATTGTAGGACCAGCTAGCATTCATAAAATCATAAGATCATAAAGGAACAGACGTGTCATAAGCATAAAGTAAATTCATTATGGCATGCATAATACAAACTTTGTGCTAATATGCAACACAGAATACTACATATTCTTTTGTCTCTTTTATGGAAAAAGTCTGAAAATAAAATTATCATAATGATTGAGTTTGTGTTTTCAAGCCTATTGCCTAATAACCTCTTAAATTGTATAGAACATTGGTTTAGATAATTGAATCTTTGCAATTAGTGTGCGAGTGTTTATCTTTTTTTCTTTTCTTTCTTCTTTCTTCAATTCAGCTCCATCTGCAGCCATAACCCCACTAGGCCTTGGCATCTTCCCTCCTTAAATTTTAGGCCAGGCAGACTCATAACTCCTTCATAGTTCATAACTTCATATTATAATTGCCATACACCAGAATAAATTTTCATGAAAGATCACAACCAGATTTCATCTTGTTCTCAGTTGGTTCATAACCTAACTTATCATCAGGTGCATCCATTTAATATTATAAACTTACTTTATACTGCCTGCCAGCAATTCCAACATTTTTGTTTTGGCTGCAATCAACATGCTTGATGACTGCATCTATGCACATTAATACATACAAATTATTATATGAAAAACATGCTACCGTATATATATATATATATATATATATATATATATATATAAGAGCTTCTCAGGTCCGGGATCTGGATTTAGCTATATCTGGAACAATGGTTGTGCAACGGTAGAGAAGTGGACCACTTCCACCTCTTCTCTAATGTAAGATGCAGGAGTCCCGATTCTAACGTTAGAGAAGCGGTTCTCTAATGTTACACACCATTGTCCCAGACATAACCATGTCTGGTATCTCGGAGCTGAGAAAAATGAATATATATATATATATCTATATATATAGAGTGTAATGTTAGAGAAGTGATTATGTAACATTACATAACAGTTGTCTCGAACATAACTAAATCCGGGATCTTGGATCTAAGATGAGCTATATAATAATTATTAGTGTGATTCCGCACGTTTTTTCATGTGAAATCCCAACTCTGTAACGCTATAGAGTGACTTTCAATGACATTACAAAGCCAAATGCTGCATGAATTCCGTGCCGAATCCCACACCTAATTGACTGTGTGTGACTTTCTATAACGTTACTAAGTCGAATTCCACACATTTTTCATCCGGGATCCCGCACCTAATTAGTCCTTGTATATACATATATATTCCTTTTCTTTTTATTGCAGGGACAAAGTCAATCCCTCAATTATTAGCTATTAGTTTATCTTCATTTGCTTAGTCAGCATCCTTTTCGACTTAATCAGCGAGTGGCAAGTCCTGAATTTTTACTAATCATGCGTTGCAAGCCTAGTCTTGACTTAAAAATTTCATGACGGTTTACATTATTGTAATCTAAGTAAATCTAATTAAAAGTTGCTTTTCACCCTCAAGCAGTTCAATACCAATTAGCATTCGGCTTTTTCTATATTTCTCACTGAAAGCCCATTCATGCAAAAAGAAATTTTAATTAAAAAATAATTAGTGAAGCCATGGATACAACAACCATTTATCCATTCAAACAGCAAATCTTATGCACTATTTTATCTAATACATCAATGTGAATGTGATAGGATAATAAAGCCCAAGAAAATTCAAGCACATGTTCATCTAGCATATAGATATGAGAAAACACTCATTTAACAAAAATATCGTAGGGATGATGAATACATCAAAACCCAGATCATAAAACAAGCATGAAGTCAATCGAACTAAGAGTTTGATAAAAAAAAACACAAATGGGTCACAAAGAAAAAGCAGTAAACATACTAGAGTCTTGGAAGAGAGGCCTGTGAGTGTGAATGAAGCAAACGTGAGGCGATGGTCTTCATATTGTATTATTGTTGTTGTGCGTTCTTCGTTTTGTGGTTTTGAGTACTTTGCTTGCTTGACTAATACGTTTTTCGGAATCTGATTAACTGATTTGTCGCTGCTTTTGTTTAAGTTAACCGCTTTTAACTCTTCTCGAAGTTAGTGGAAGAGACAACACATTGGCGCCTAGCACACACTTACAACTTAACCTTCCAACCAACAAATTAGTCATAATGAGTACACCCCTAACAAATGTTATTTGTATGTACGTCCCAAATTATTAGCTTTTTAAAATTCCATTATTACCCTTTTATTATATTATGGAAAAAGAAAAAGGATAGAAATCGTTTAAAAAAGAAAAAAAAAAAAAAGAAATTGTGGTTACACAGAATTAATCAGATATATATGAATAGACTAGATTCAATCTAATTGCTGTTTTTCTTTAAGAAAAATAAATAGAGTTTAGCACATACTGTTGTTTTAAAAGGATTAAAAAGATTGATTAATATACATGTAGACTTAGGGCCAGTTTGGTATTGCTGTAACTTTTATAATAATCACTGTTAGCTGTACTGAATGAATAATTAGTTACGAAGTTAATCAGGGGATGTTTGGTTAGTTATACTTTTAAAACTATTGTATAGCTTAAAAGCATTATATATATGTTTGGTAATTTTATTTCAAAAGTGTTGAAATTAGTTACAATAAATAAAATAGACATAATTTTAGAACCTTTTTTTTCATTTTTTTCATTAATTATATTATATTAAATCAATATTTAAGTAGAATATTTAAATTGGAAAAAAACATTTCATAAGAACACTAAAAATATTTTAAATTTTTTTTATAAATCAAATCGATATTTAATTAGAATCTTTAATTTTTATATGAACATTTCATATATTTTAAATTTGATAAAAACATTTCATAAGAACACTAAAAATATTTTAAATTTTTTTTTATAAATCAAATCGATATTTAATTAGAATCTTTAATTTTTATATGAAATAAGGTATATAAATGATTTTAATTTGATTTCATAAGGATAATAATGATATTTTAAAAGATTCATTAAATGCTGAAATATATTATTTCATAATCACTTTCGAAAAGTAACGCCCCACCTACTTTTCAAAATCACTGTCAAAACTTGCCAGATTATCAATTAATCACTTTTGAAAGTTTTACCAAACATCATTTTATGTCAAAATTATAAAATAAGCTGATTTTAATTTATCAAAAGCAATACCAAACTGGTCCTTAGATTCAATCTAATTGCTGTTTTTCTTTTAAAAAAAATGGAGTTTAACAGATAATGTTGTTTTAAAAAGATTAAAAAGATTGATTAATATACATGTAGTCATGTAGATTAATGTTATGTATTTTTCCGATATAGGAAAACACATAGAGAGAATTTAGAGAAGAGATAGTATTTCAGGCTTGAAATACATAAGAAGAAATAGAAGAGAGATAGAGGAGATACAAGAGAGACAATTTGCTTCAATATTCAATAAGTTTATTTCCAAAAGTTCCAAACTATATATAGTCGAAGAACTTTACAACTAACAAGCAAATAAACAATACAATGACAAATATTCAGGTAACCACTAAGTACACAATCAAATCCACTAACACACTAACTTGACACACTAACTTATTGATTGGAACCACAAAAGCTCCCACTAACACCTAACTAACTGGACCACTAACTAATTGACTAAATCAATTTGATCAAGTCGTTCCTTGCATGGGTTGCATGTTCATGTGCATATATCATTCCCTCCCATTTACAAAATCCTTGTCCTCAAGGATGAAGTTGGGAAAAGACTTCGAAAAACGCCACCCACCCATTTAACTAGTATCTTCATATGATGGGCACTATGAATCATCCCACTAGCCTACATAAAATTTTTGGGTGGTAATAACCAAGATCGTATACGATGAACTTTAAATTTTTCGCCTTTTGTCATGATGTCCATCCAATCGCTCCAATGGCTGAAAACAAATCCTTGAATTATCAAATCCTACAATAAAAGATAAACTAAAGTATTTTTATAGTGAGATATGTGTGACTCATAAAAACAATCCACAAAATGTGAATTGCTCTCATATGAGACTTTCTCAAATACATATTTATCAAATTTCGGTGGTTTATCAAAATCGACAAAAGCCTCCGTTGATACATATGTATCATCGAAAAACACCGAAGGATAGGTGGCTAATTGTGTGTGAGAGTTCTAAAAACTAAATTTTTGTAGAAACTCCATTAATGACTTTACTATGAAGATCAAAATGATTTGTGATGCTTTGATGGCTGCTGGAGATGAAGTGAGTGAAAGAGATACTATTATAACATTGGCCTACGGTGTTCGTCATGAATATGACTTAGTTGTTACACTTGTAACTTCTCAACAAAATACTATGTATCTTGAAAATGTTCGGTTTCTTTTCTTGATGCATGAGCAATGTATTGAACAACTAAATACTTCCGCTCATCTGAGTATAACAAATTCATCTGCTCAGTTTGCATCCAACAACAACTTGAACTTCAACAACAGAGGAAATAGCAATAGGAAATAACTTAAACAACAATTTTAAAGGATTCAATCGAGGAAGAAATAGAGGAGGTAGATATGTTTGTAGGTCTAATCAAAGCTTCATTATTAGCTGTGTTATAAGCCTGGACATGGAGCTTGGCAGTGTTATAGAAGGTTTGACCAGCAGTTTTAATGAGGTTTTGCTTAGGGAAACCAAGAGGTCAAAACTCTCATGTCAATTAAGGAAATCAAGCCTTCTTGACTCAACATCATAACTACAATGCATTTGATAAGAGATGTACCTCTAACTCTTCAAACAGGTTTCGAGAAAATATACAGATTATACTAGCTAGTAACAATCAAAATGTAACAACTTATTTTGCAACTCTTGAAATCATGGCTGATTAAGCTTGGTACATGGATAGCGGAGCTACTAATCATATCACCTCAAACTTGAACAATCTCACCATTAGGTCTGAGTATAGAAGTAATGACAAACTCTTTGTTGGTAATGGTGATTAGTTGGTTATTTCTCATGTTGGTCACACTAAAATAAGATCACATAATACACCACATGATGACTTGCATCTAAAGCAAGTGCTGTGTGTGCCTTCCATTACTAAAAATTTACTCAGCATATCTAAATTTACTAAAGACAATAATGCATTTGCTGAGTTCTATGCCCATGGTTGTGTTATAAAGGACAAGAGAACTAGAAAGGTCTTGCTGCAATGCACTCTTAGAAATGGACTTCATTAGTTGAAGTTGGTTGAAGCAACTCCTCAAAATCTTGACATCATGAAGTCAGTTTCTCTTGTAATTTTTTATGTAAATAAAAATTAGACAAATCTTGTAAATAATGCTAGTCAACAATCTTTGTCTGAAAATGTCAATTCAATAGACTTCAATATTCTTATTGCTGCCAAAACAAATTTTGTACTTTGGCATGCTAAGCTGGAACATCCAGCTCCTTTGATTCTTAAAATGGTCCTTGATACTTTGCATTTATCTTTTAATGTGAATGCTCCGCACTTTTGTGATTCATGTAAACTAAGCAAGTTACACAAGCTACCTTTTCAAAGATTAGGAATCACATCTAAAGCTTCTTTAGAATTGATTTAAAGTGATGTATGGGGTCCAACTCCAATGTTATCTATTGAGGGTTATAAATACTATATAGTTTTTTATGGATGCCTTACTAAGTTCACATGGATTTATCCATTGAAACTTAAATCAAAAGCCTTATGAGTCTTTATCAAGTATCAGACTCTAGTTGAACTACAATTTGAGAAGAAAATTAAGCTTTCCAAACTGATATGGGAGGAGAGTTTCTTTATTTTGTACATAATCTGAATAATAAAGGTGTCCAAGTACAATTTTTCTTGTCCTTACACTCATCAGTAAAACGGGGTTGCTAAGAGGAAACACAGATCTGTTGTAGAAGTAGGCTTGACTTTATTGGCTCATGTTGGTGATGTAGAACCAAAAGAGAAATAGAGAAAGGAGATTGGAAAAATAATTATTCTTTATTCATTCATAAAGTCTAACCCTACAAAAGGCTTTGAATGGCCTTTTATAATGGTTAGATACAAAGAGATAGTAATAAAAAGTTCTGATAATAACCACACTCAATTATTTGTGAAGGAGATAATAACCTAAAAATAAATAAACAAATGGGATAATATCCCCAACTGACCACCAACTTTTTCGAAACTTACCTCTAACATAAGTTCTCAAATCCCTAACTACTTCGCCATCATTCTCTCTT
The DNA here is from genome assembly GCA_030490815.1 of Acer saccharum. NCBI lineage: Eukaryota > Viridiplantae > Streptophyta > Magnoliopsida > Sapindales > Sapindaceae > Acer > Acer saccharum. The sequence continues at coordinate 19,174,108 of CM059875.1, forward strand.
GCTAAAAAAGAACTTGTCTCCAGCAAGTGGTGCTGCAAATAATCTTTCAACAAGGACGGGGCAAGATCACGAATCTTTAACTCTGAAATCCAAGTGTCCTCATTCGAAGAACGTTTGTGCCAACAAACAAAAAATTGTCAATAACCACTTTGAGTAGAGGTAACAAGGCAATCATCCAAAATCTACTCAACCTGATCGACAAGATCGTGCACAACAGGCGGAAGGCAAGGAAACAGACTACTAGAAGGACTTATAGAGACATTAGAAGAAATAACAGGTGGCTCAAAAGTATCCCGGTAAGGATACAAGTCGAAAATTAACCTAGAGGGGTGAATAGGTTCATTACAACATATTGGGTCTTTTACCGCGCACAAAGCATGCCGTAAATGATCATTTACGACGTTCATCCGCAAGCCGTATTAGATGCTGTCATGAATGATACACGACATGTATTGTGTGTTATTAATATTTACGACGCACAATACATGTCGTGTATTGATAACAACTACGAGGTACCAACCGCGTCGTGAATGTTTTTTAAAAAACGCCGTGCTTATATTTACAACTCATTTTGTGCTCTGTGTTATTAATTTTACAACGCACAATAAATGTCGTGTATTGATAACAATTACGGTGTACAAAACGCGTCGTGAATGTTTTTTAAAAAAACGCCATAAGTATATTTACGACTCATTTTGTGCGTCATGTTATTAATTTTTACGACCCACAATAAATGTCGTGTATTGATATAGGTGTAAACTCAATCACGGCATGCACGTGCATGTCATTATTGTCTGTCTTTTGAAAATATATTATATTATATTATATTTAAAGCTATATCATTCCCATTTTTCCTATACCATTTCTTATATGGATATTCACACAAATTCAAATTCCACAGGTTTAACATTATCTCAATTAAGATAACAAAACAAATATATAAATCACAACAAGAATAAATTTAGATATATATAACGTTGCAAAGTCTATTTATCCGACAAAAACCTCCACTTTGAATGTGTCAAAAGCAAACAAAGGAATACTAAACAAAAGAAGACTAATCAATTTTCTTGGTTGCAAAGCAGCTTTCAAGGCTTTAAAAGGAAGGATTACAAAACATCACCTTACAAAAAAGAGTCTTGCCTGCAGGAAAAAAAACATCAAGAATAAGTGATACATAAACAAGAAACAATGAACTAAGCAAGTAAGTCAACACGAGTAAACACAAACATATATTATAGTATCAAAAAAATTATTTACCTCCATCAAAACCTAGCTAGTCGAAAGAGATGAACCTAATTGGCCATGTAATTGTAGATAAAACTGCATCTTCAATAACAAAAAATTCACGTGTTGGGCGAAACAAGGGTTGCCTATCTACGATTGCCTCATGTACCCACACTTTATAGTTGTCTGGTCCAAGGGGAACATGATGCACCAAATCTTGAGGATTCGTGGATTCAACTTAACAAGTGCAACAACATTTCCACTCCTTGCCTAGTCTAGTTGTTTGCATTTAGACCCTTGAAGATTGCCTGTAGGTTGAATGTTGATAGAACCTTTACGATTTGAAGAAGATTGATGGTTGGAAGTAGCTTGACAGTTGGCAGAAGTTTGAGCATTTGTGCTAATAGATGGGGACTACCATGAAAAAATGAAATGAATTCTGAACTAAATTTTCCTTTTATCCAAAAATTTAATGCTATAAAGTTTAATACAAATGCACTTACTAAGTTGGCAGGCATTTTCTTTTATCCAGATACTAGGGCATTGACTAATTTTTTCAAATCTTCCACCTATCTTTCCAATTGAATAACCTTATCATGGTTATATACCTGGCCTCCCATTTGTGAAGGTGTTGCACCAAACCCAAGCCCTTTTATTTTTCCTTGACATTCAGGGCCAAGTGCTTTGGCAAGAGCATCATTCTTAACAGAGTATTTGTCACTAGATGTTGCATTCTTATTTGCTTCTTCGATTCTTTTCTGTAATGAAAAGAAAATTGCCCATATGATAGTATATACAAATGCACTATTAATGAAATTAAGCAGGAATATCACTACTCATTACCACTGCATCAGTAACATCTTCATTCTGAAATCCACCACCCTTTTTTGTATGCCCTCGATTTGTTATGGCATCAGGTGTTTCACTCTCTTTCCTCTGTAAAGTAAGATATTAAGCAATAAGAGAAGATAAATTATATGTAAAATAAAAGATTTACAACTTGAATTATCCAATGAACAAACTAAATTTTACCATTTCATCTTCTAAGCGAGCATAGCCTTTATGATTCATGGTGTGTAACATTTTTTGTTTTGCTCTCATCCTCTTAAACCTATCGCTTGTCTCCTATTAATATAATTGCTTAATATCATTGTGATAAAAAACATATATTGTAAATCCAATTGATATGTAAAAAATGAATAAAATCAATGTACCTTAAATTTTTGACCACACCGTTCCCTAATGAAAGCTTTCCATTCCTCCATTGAAGTTACATTATTAGGCTTAAGCTTCTTTGCAGCACGATTTAGTCCATTACACTCTACTTTTTTCCGCACTTCTTTCACTACGTTTGATTTATGATCTTGCCAAAGCTTTGCCATCTTTTGCATTGTATACTTCTTATGGCATTCCTCAACATCAAATTTATTCTAAAAAATATAATATGCAATTAGTGCAAAAAGTTTTAAAACTCATTATCCACATGATTTTTTTTAGTATTCCACAATACCTGAGCATGTCCCCACAACTGATTTCTGAAGTCTTGTGAAAGATCTTTCCACTTATTTAGTGTTACAGGCACTAACTCCCTTGATGTTGCACTAAGGAAAGAGGAAAACTTAGCTGCATTCTCCCCAAATGGCTGACCTCTAGTATTAAATTCAACATAGAGTTGTTTTCCTTTGCTAAGATAACTTAATTTTGCCCGACCCCTAGGTTTCCTCTTTTCTTTGTTAGTGTCAGATTCATCAAGCACACCTTGCTCATTCGGTGAGACATTAGGAACTCTTTCAGTAGCAGGTGACACACTAGCAATTTATTTACCCAAAAAAAAGACACATTAGCAATTCCATCAGTAGTTGTTGGTAACAAACTAGCAGCTCCTCCAGTAGTTGGTGACATAAGAACTCCTTCAGTATTGGGTTGTGTGTTATGTGGAGGACTAGAAGCTCCATCAGATATTCTTATACCCCTGCCCCTGGTACGTTGAATTGCAGCAGCAATTGCAGCTAATCAGTTTCTCTTTGCTCTCTTGGAACCTTCTTTTGAAGTCTGTATAAAACATGCAAAATAATTATAGATTTCATATCAATTATATGAGATAAAAATATGAAAGCAAAAGTTAGAGTGTTTACCCTAGGCATATTGAACCTATTAAAATGATGGATGAAAGTATGGTGATGCAAAATTCAAGGGATATATAATTCCAACTATGATAAAAAATGTTCACACAAGATCAAGTTCCATCACAAGCCTGCAATCCAAAAAAATAAAATAAAAATAAAAATATGTTAGAGATACACAGCGAAGCATGAAATGAAACAGAGGAAATACTTATTATAAATAATTATATTTACAGCAGCAAAAAATAATAGGCAGCTGATACAATCAATATACTAGTACCAGATCATAAGTTGCATCCTTAGAATTATCTCTTGCATAACCCTCATCATCAAAATTCATGTCAAGTCTTGTTACATCTACTGGCATGGATAATGTATAGGCATTATCATCAAAATTGTTTGACTCATTAAAACCCCTTGCTGGAGTTTTCAGTACCACATACCAACTTGGATTGTCCTTCTCCCTAGAGTAAGACACTTGCTTGGCTTGGCTTGCTAAAATAAATGGATCTTTTTCAAACTGGTGTTGTCCTTGTTGGAGGTTATCCAATGTAAATCCATCTTTAACTTTGACACCATTTCTTATGTTTGCCCAATCACAATGGAATATAGGGACTTTAAACATGTGATAATCTAACACAATAATGTCTCGTATAACCCCGTAATAGGTAATCTTCTCAATAGCTTGTGAATCATTTTTTGCACTAGATTGACATACAGTTTCAACTTTAAGGGAAACATCGCTGTTTTGTGTACTTCTATCAACATCTCTTCTGTGGAAGCGATGTCCATTGATAACAAAACCAGAATAAGACATTACATCTTTCCTAGGCCTAAATGCAAGCCACTTCACATTAGTTGACATACAACTACTACTTCCCATCTTGACCATATTCTCTAACCATGCACTAAAAGTCTTCATATGTTGCTTTTGAAGTAGGCTTTCATTCTTTGAAAGACATCTACCTGAGCGTCTAAGCTCATCTAGATGCATTCTAGTGAAAGAAATAAAAACATGAAATTAGAATGTTAATAATATGTATGTCAATCAATATCTAAAATCAACTACCTAGTCTTCTTACTCTATGTACAGGTCATAATCTGCAATGTTGAACAACACATAACGATGAGCAATTTCAAACATCTTAGAAGTCATGATCTTTAACTTTCCTTGCAAAATTGGTCGACCTTCTGTCACTTTTTCATTCTCAAAATCCTGATTCTGTGTGTATTGTACACCTATTTCAGCACCATGTTTCATGTACCCACTACAATGACATGCACACTCTTCAGTTGAATAACGTTCTATGATACAACCTTTAGGTCTTGAACGATTTTTAACAAATCCTTTCAAGAACTTCATAAATCTAGGTCATGACACAAACAATCAATATTGATATTCAATGATATGGTTTTCTTGGAGTTTAAATCACAAGGCAAATGGATGTACATAAAAACGGTAGAAAGAAAAAAAATACCTCTCAAATGGGTATTGCCAGCAATATTGGATTGGGCCACCTATACGAGCTTCCCGAGCAAGGTGGATTGTCAAGTGAACCATAACATTGAAAAAAGAAGGAGGAAAAAAATCTTTCAAGCATGCACAAGGTTCATCCTCTAGTGCTTCCAATCTGTTCTTGTCAACCACTCTTTGGCACAATTCATTATAAAATGCACATAGTCGAAATATTGCAGTCCTTGGTCCCTTTGGCAGAAGTCCCCTTAAGGCTACTGGTAACAATTGTTGCAATAGGATATGACAATCGTGTGACTTTAGGCCCATAATTTTGCAATCTTCTAATGACACTTTGCTTGGAATGTTAGAGCTATAACTATCAGGTAATTTTAACTCTAATAGCCTCTCACAAAATATTCTCTTTTCTACTTGTGATAATGCGTATGGTCCTGTAATCCAATGAAATCTTTTCCCATCTGGCTTCACATGTAACTCATCTCTAATGCCCATTTCTTCTATATCTTTACGAGAATTAAGCCCATCCTTTGTTTTTCCTTTGATATTCAAAAGTGTTCCAATAAGGCTCTCACAAATGTTTTTCTCAACATGCATCACATCCAAATTGTGACGCAAAAGTAAATTCTGAAATATTAAAAGGTTTTTTCATAAGTACAAGTCGAATAATTGAAAATGAAAGGAAGTGGACAAATAAAAAATGATAGAGGTCTAAATATATTTAAAATAACTAACCTTCTGATGGAAAAATGTTGTGTAAATTGCTATATAAATAAATAAATATAAAATAAAATAAAACATAGTGAAGTAGTTAGTAGAAAAACCTTCACAATTTGCAGTAGTTTTGTCAGTAATTCCTTTGACGTCGAGGCTAGTGTTCAACACTATGTCTTTAAGACGATTTACGCCCGCCCACCAGTGCTATTGGTCAATCAACGCTCGCCTTCTAGGATACAACGACTTCTCTGTCTTGTGGTAGTAGCACTTCAAATCCACAAGCACACCACGAACTGAATATGCAGAACTCTCTCTCAATGACCAAAAGACTCAATACTCAATGCAGTAATTTTATGAATTTTTCTGGATGTTTAGAATGCATGAATGACTTCTAATTTATAGATACAAAGTGCTTTTTGGAAAGGTCATGATTTAAATGAAAAGTTGCATCTGTTCAGGATCATGTCTTTTGAAATTTTCTATTTCAAAAGACATTTCTCTTTGAAACTTTGTGTCTGTTCAAAATTACACATATCCTTTTCTAACAATTACACCTTTCAAATTCATGTGGTTTTAATTGCTGGAAACAATTTTTCATTCATATCAAATATGATTTCTCAAACAAATAAACATTAAATATTTATTGTTTTAGTATCATATTTCCAACACCTTCCAATATGGTAAGTAAAAAAAGATTGATCTCTTTTTCCATGGCCAAATAGGAGCAGTATCCTTCCTCTTTCTTTTCTTTCCACCTTTTTGCTTCTTTCTGGTCTTTCCCCACTCATTTTCCCAATCCTTGATTGCACAAAAAGCTTGTACACCACTTATCGTTCGAGGCTTTCCTCTATGCTCCTCTTTTCCATTAAACCAATTTGCTTTCTTTCAGAAAGAATGACTGGGAGGAAGAAATCGTCTATGACCCAAATAAGAGAACTTATGACTATGATTCAACCACTTTGAATTTGTGTCCAGATCACATACTGGACATGCTACCTTACCCTTTGTTGGATATCATGCTAAGTTCCCATAAGCGGGAAAATCATTTATTGTGCACATTAAAATAGCTTTCAAATTTAACATGGACTTACTAAAGGCATCATACACTTGAACACCATTGTTCCATTGCTCTTTTAAATCATCTATGAGTGGCTCCAAATATACATCTATATAATTTCCGGGTTGAGATGGACCCGATATTAATAACAACAATATCATATTGTCCTTGGACATGCATAACGCCGGGGGAAGATTGTATGTGTAAGGATTCCCATCTATTGATTGGCTTATTTCGTGGACAAACCACATATTGGGGCTTGATGTAAGGGTAGCTTAGGTATTTGATGGTTAGTGTTTTATACAACCAAGGCCTTCTCAAGACCTCAAGAGAAGAAGCACCAAAGGTAAATTCTAGTGCTTACTTGCTTTGAAGAGATCTAGTTGCACACACACACAACTCATGCATAAATCTTATTCTTGTATGTTGTGTGTATTATATGTGTGCATGCATGTTCTTGAACATCTCTTCTTGCATGCTTTATTTGATTGCATCTTGTTCATTGAAATGCCATGACATGTTTAGGCATTAGGATGCAAAGCCATGAATTCTATTCATGCATGTTTAAGTGATTGCATCTTGTTCATTGAAATGCCATGACATGTTTAGGCATTAGGATGCATTCACTTCCCACAATTGCACTTCATGATTAGTCTTAAGTGTGGTGTAATTCGTTTCCGTTTGTGTGATCGGAAACGTCTGCGCTTGCACGATGGTGTGCATGTCTTAGCGCGATGGTTGACCATTTGAGAAGGTCTCATTCTTCTCTTGGATAAGTGGTAGTTTTGGTTTGGTTGTTTGGAGTAAAGTGTCTAGTTTCAAAAGATTAGATTTCAATGTTTTAAATGTTTTTCAAAACTGACCTTTGTATGGTCATGTGACCATAACTTTTTATAAAAAGATTGAAATTGAGTTTTGTAAAATTTTGGACAAACTAGACACCCATACCTTTCCAACGGTATATTATTCGTAATATTTCAAGACCGTTTGGATTGGTTTTAAAATCTCCAAAGTTACAACCAAAACAAGGCAACTTTGTTGTTGCCCTTTTATGACCTTTGGTCACTCAATTGACCATAACGTTTTCTACAGACATCAAAATGTCATTTTGTAAAAACGAGTAGAAAGTAAACATCCATACCTTTCTAACGATATATCATACGAAAGGTTTTAATGTCGTTTGGTCATGTTTCAAAGCGCTTAAATCTTGAGCCGCTGCATTGACGCGAGTACTACGAAAATGCCCATAATTTTTCCATTTCTTCCAAAACGACATAGTTTCACTTGGGCATTATAAATACATATCTTTCTCATCATTTTGAGGGTAGATCCACAAAATCAAACCCTAGAGAGAGAGAGGCTCCATATTCTTGAGAGAGAAAGAGAGACTTGAGAGAAAAAGCTTAAAGATTACATCTTTATCTCTCTAAACCCATTCCCACATGCACAAATCATCATCTAGGCATCATCTAGGTTCATCTAGCATGTGCTAATGCATGGGTCTTCTTCAACACACATGGTATGATTTGTTGAACACTTTTATCTTACATAATTAGTGTTTTTACTTATCAATTTATCTCTTTTATCATTTGTATGTTCTTTGAGTAATTTCTACATACATGATTGAGATTATGTGTTGATTGGGTTATTTATGTTAGCTAGGTTTTCATGTCTATTTTATATCTAGCTAATTAATCTCATTATATGATTGAGATTATTTTTGATAGCTTAAATGATTAGGTCATTATTGCCTAAAAGCTATGCCATAAACATTCTTGTGTGATTTATTGATAACTAGGTTGATAGATTGTATTTTAATCAACTAGTTAATCTTTTGAATGTTTATGGGTTTTTTGTGATAGCTTTGTATCTAGGATTGGTTATCCTTTACTTAGCTAAAGTTGTATCCCATGACATATAGCTATTTTCATATCTGTGATTGATTTTATTGTCATCATATAATCCTAGGTAAGCATCTAGAGTACCCTAGCTCTATATTGCATATTTGGATATCATTGCATATTCACTTAGGGTGTTGATCTCTTCGGAGAAGTAAGTCTTATGTGGTAGACCGGGATTAGGTCGTACACCGGGATTAGGTCGTACACCGGATTAGGTGGTCACATGAGCAAATTGGACTAGGTCCACTTTTATTGGCCTGTGGGTAGTGGTAGCGGGATATTGGCCGGGATTAGGCCATCAAACCGGGATTAGGTTGTATACGCTATCACAATTAGTGGATTCGAGGCTCGAGTGTGGCGCACTTACCAGCCCGTGGTTTTTCCCTGTTGAGGGTTTCCACGTAAAAATCAAGTGTCATTTATATTTCCGCACCATATTATACTTGATTATTGTTTTGTGAATTGGGGTTATATTTGTAATAGTGACTAATCCAAAAATTTGGTAATAACGGATTAACAACCCTTTCACACACCCTCTAAGTCATATTTTAAAAGACAAGCACGTGTAAACGGGAATTCATTATTCCTTTCAGTATGTAACTAGTATCACAGGCCAGTAACTATACCTATAACTTAAATCACTAAAAGGATTAAACCTATCAGTTGAGAGGGCTAATCTATGATTACGTGGATCTGATGCAAAACTAGGACACTTACTATCAATTCTTTCTCATGACATTGAGTCAACTGGATATCTCATCTTGCCATCCCGACTCTTGTGATTAGAATGCCATATAAATTGTTCTGCCTTTTCAGCTGATCTAAACATCCTCTTCAATCTTGGGATTATTGGAAAATAGCGCAAGACCTTTGTAGGGATTCCCTTGTGAATTTTATTAGTGTGCTCATTAGTTTTCCACCTTGAAGCATCACACTTCGAACATGCCTCTAAATGCTCTCGCTCTTTCCAAAATAAACAACAATCATTGATACACGCATCTATCTTCTCATAACCTAGATCAAATGTCTTCAATAACTTTTTGGTTGAATGCAAGGAATCTGGAAGTGTATTGCCATCTGGTAGCATGTCATGAAGAATTTCAAGCATATGGTTATAAGCTTTGTCAGTTAAACCATGCATAGCTTTAAACTTGTATAAGACAATAATTGCCGACATCTTCATGTATTTTGTACAACCTGGAAATAAGGCAGTTTCTGCATCTTCCAACAAATCCATAAAATTTTGCTCTTTTTTTTCATGTGATGGTTCCACAACATCATCATCTTGGAAGTATGCATCTCTATACATCCTATACATAACAGGCATTTCCACATCTTCATGTGGTGCAGATGCATTAGATGTATCCCCATGCCAAACCCACTTACTGTATGTAGGATCAAATCCAAATTCGATCAAATGATCGTATACTACACTACTAGGTTGGTATCGTATGTTTAAGCAAGTCTTGCAAGGGCATATAATTTTTCCTGGATTCCTTTCCCTAACTTGGATTGTATCAACAAACATTCGTGCTCCTTTTGCATATGCTATTGAATTTCTACAAATGAAATCTAAAGGTTTAATATCACAAAGACATTTCTATAATTACTTAATATGGGGACTTATAAAAAAAAAAAAACTGTGAAAGAAAAACCTTGGAAAGTCTGCCCATTCTTTATCCATTATGAGTGAACAAGTTGCAAAGTTATCACCTGTTAAAACCAACTCAAGACCGAAGAAATTGGCCATTGTTTTTTACCACTTTAAATAAGAATAGACCCAACAAATTGGCCATGTTTGAACATCACTAACTAGCAGACAATATACAAAGCAAGAAAACTAATTATCCTTTTTAGAAAGAAAATTTCAAAACAGTACCATCATTTGTAACTTAACAACCTTGATTGTGAATCTTGGAATCATATCGAATTTGAGCAAACACAAAAATTTATACTTAGGTCAAACAAGTTCTGTATGACAATAAAGTTGAAAAAGGAAAAGATAACAGAGGTGATTTCTCTGGTCGACCCATGTCTTTCTTGGAAAGACTAAGAGTCAAAAATAATCTCAACCTCACTTGTGCAGGTATTTTATTTTAATCATACTAAAAAGGGTACAATTGAGCTTATATCTTAAACTAATAAGTTAGGTTTGCTGCATTTAACTACTATCATATATGTTAAAACTTAAAACAAAGGTGTGATCAACTCTTATCACAAAGGTATGAAAAAAAAAAAAGTAGCAATACTTTTTGTTGCATTATATGAATTAAAGTACTCATTTGGTTTTAATTTTACATCTGACAATTGTTGTGAAGTCATTGTATATATGCAAACTAAATTAAGTAGCCAAGGCTAACACCAAGTTATACGAGTCGGCTCCATGTATCAAAGACAAAATCCAAATATAAAAGTATGCTAGTAGTATAATCATCCTACTTATGCGCATGCCACTTAATATCGTATGTACTTAATATAAAATAACCACTGATCATCCCACTCATGCACACACTAGTAATATATGTAAAACAACAAATTTATCATATTTCAATACAGAATTTGTCACACACCTAAATTTCAAGGAAATAGATAATAGTAATGAAACCATGCCAATTTTTGATAGTACCTGTGATATGGGTAACAATGAGATGAGAACAACATGAAAAGGGATGAAAGAAATAGACAAAAGAAAAAAAGTAACATTTCAAATTTGACTTTTAATAGCATGAGATGAATGCTATGAAAAGTAAATAATAGCATTTATAAGCATGCTATATTAGCCCATGCTATTGAAAGTCCTTCCATTTCATAGCATTTGCTAAATGCTACCAAACAATTTCATAGCATTTGTTAAATGCTATCAATATTGCTATAAATCTTTTTTTGATAGCATTCTTTTTCTGATAGCATTTATGTGATGTTATGTATTCTATAGAATAGTTATGATGACAATTTATAACTTTTTTATAATGCTATAATAACCCTTTGATAGCATTATAAAAATGCTATTATTTAAAGTACATTAAACAAAAATAAAAAAAATATATTTAGTTTTATTAATTTTTATTTTATTCATCTGTTTTGATGAAACAAAAAGTATCTATAAACTTACAATTGATCTAACATACACAAATTACATTGTCTAATACAAAATAATACATAAACATCTATACACAAAATATTAATCTTCTCTTTAAAAAAAAAAGTTAAAATAACAAAATGACAACAACTAACAAGACAAAGATAAGTAAGCCTTAATAGGGCAATCTTCAAGCCACACGGAATCATTATCAATCTTTGTTTGCCAAATTTGCAAGGCAGTGAGCAACTTGATATGCTGACTGCATGGAACTAGGATTGCATGAATGTTGGCTTATGAAACTATATCTCTGTCGATGAATATGAAAAAGTGGTAAGCTCAAATCGTGTTAAAAAATCTACATAAACTTTGTAATTATATGATTCTAAATAAGCAGAGAAATTAGCCTATTTTATAACATATAGTATATACCTTATTCTTTTAGAAGGCTTAGTTGCAAGCAATAAAAAGAAACGATTCCAACCTGCTCCCAAATTCCTATCAAGTGTCTGTAAGAAAGTGGACACATTAAAGATCAAGTCGCAAATGGAAACAGAGCAATATATTACTTTCAAGTTATAAATAACATAATTGAAATCTAGCATTTCTAGATGGAGAATTCCTACTGAGGACTTGCAAGAGAAACTCACGCAAGCATGAAGGGATCATTTCCCTGTATATTGTTTAATCATATTTATATTAATTCTTTTAAATTTCTTCATTTTTTTTAATTTTTTTTTAACAGCAAAGATTTTATTAGAGAACAAACACCCCAGAAACAAAGGCACAAAGACCAGCAACAACAAAGGCAATGAACCAAGGAACTAAAACAAAAAGGCAGACAACACAACAAACAGCCCAAAGCACCCAACCTACAAGCTAACAGCAACAGCAAAATAGGAAGAAATAGTGCAACACAATAGCAACACAAAAGGGGACCAAAACAAAAGCAACAGAAGCCAGCCAAGCAGAGAGGCCACAAGCGCAAACAGCACGTAGCAGAAGCCAAACACAAAACCAAGAGGCAACTTAAACCAAGCTCCACATAACTCATGGTAACAGTTGCTGTGAAATGTGGTGATGAACAAACTTGACCAATTATTGAGACATTATTATCATGGAAATAGTAATCAAATCATTATCAACTTACTGAGCATATATATATGAACAATGAACAATTACCGTATCTGGAATTGCTTCAATGAGAGCTGTGTAAGACTATGTGACCAATATGACCAATACTTCTTAAGGATACAACCAGAGAGAGAGACCAGCTTCTTGAAATATACCTGTCATTAAACCCCAATTATACACTTTAACAAACTCAAACCAAAACATGACCAGCTTTACAGAATAATCAAGTACCCCCAGATTCAACCAACTAGAAGGCAAAGAAAACATCAAACAATTAACATGATATACACATGCGCTTGTGAGTTGTGCATGCGTATACATCCCACTTCATCGGCTGAACCAAACATTTTTAAAGCAGCTAACTACAGTCTTCCACAATAAAACTTAAGTTTAATATCATGATGACTTAAAGTTCGACAATGTTTACATGGGGCTGAGACTTTTAATGCATCCCCTGCATTATTTTGAGCTTTTTTTTTTCACAAAATTTCATGTTTCATCCGTGTACTCTTAATTTAATGGTTTTGAGAAACAAGAGAGTTTATAAAAACAAACTAATAACATATATTTATCAATTATTCATATTAGACAAAACATATATCTCTATTTACCTGTTAAAATGCACCCAATCTTTATCCAATATTTTCCAACTAGTCACAAAATCACATCAAACATCACACTGCACAAAATAGAAATGCTTCAAACAATATAGATAACCATACAAAACCAAACCAAATTAGAAGTGATAAGCTCCCAGAATAAAAAAGATGACATTTCTGTAAATAAAAAGCAATTAATTTCAAAATCCAACATCACCTAAACACATAAAAATGAAAAAACGAAGTCTATAATGTGAATATGACTCTACGTAACAAGACCCAAATCACCAAATAGACATGCAAAGCAAAACAACACCATTAACTGATATTTGGTGCTAATATTGCAAGGATAACAATTTTTTTTTTGAAAATGCTAGTTTATTATATAAAGCCACAAAGGCAAAAGAAGTCCAACACCTAACGCTAGCCAAAAAGGCAAGAAACCCCCAACAACTAGGGAGAGCAACCAAAAGCTAAAACCAATGGATAGAAAAAATCAGCCTAAGCCCAAACATCAACTAAATAACAGACAAACAGACTGTCCTGGAAGAATCAGGAAGAAACAAAAAGGAGTATATGAATACAGAGCAAAGGCGTCGCTATTCAAGCACCCCACTCCAAGTGATATAGTATCATGTCCCATAAAATGAAATAATAAAAAATAGACTTAAACAATAAACTCATACCTCAAAACACAAATTCAAGTCACTTTGTTCCTGATATTGAGAGAAAATAATAATTTAGTAACAGGAAAACCTAACTTTCACATTTGGGTATTAAAACGTCTAAAGGTGAAGGAAAAATGGATTTTTATTTTTATTTAAAAAAAGAAGAAGAGGATCTTGCAAGATAAATAAGGATTTTTATCTTGAAATCTAGATTAATAACGAATTTAAAAACTGTTTTTATGAGTATTCAATATAGATGAGAGACTAAAAAATAAAATAATTGCTGGAAACATACATGTAGATTTTGGATAGATTTTGGTTTATTTGTTTCAAGTGTTCTATTCTTGTAGCCCTACTGTCCCTGTGTTTTCATAGTTCAGTTTTCCTAGGCTTTCTAGGGGATTTATGGTTTCTCCTTGTCTTTTTTTATTATTAATCAGTGCAAAACATTCCGGCTAAAATTATATTTTTACTTTTTTTATTCTACCAATCTACCCTAAAAAGCAAAACAAAAAAACTTGCTCTATCTTTTATTTTATTTTCTCATAATCTAACATTATCTAGATCTGTAGATATCTCAATCACAAATCTTCATAAGGGGAGTTACCCAACATTAAAAAAAGAAACCAAACAAAACCCAAATTGGCATCAACAAGAAATAGTAGGAGAAAGAGAGAACCCAACATGAACTATGAAACTCCATAAACCTCTCATATTGCATAAATGGTTAGAGAAAAAGAGAACCCAAAAAAATTACAGAAACAAAAATATTAAAATCTCAAGGGAAACTTAACTTTCACCAACAAAATGTTTTAGGAGGATTTTTGATTCTTCTTCTTGGTCTGTTCCGGTGCTGAGGAGTTTCTTTTGGGTTGGCTCTGCCCCTAGGTTTTCTCCTTTGTTTTGTTTCTCTGCTTTTATTTTTTGGTTGGCTGGATGCAAGTGCTATGTTTTGTTTTGTTCTCTAATGGCTCTTTTATAGTTCCCAGACTGTTTGGCCGTTTGGTTTTCTAAATAAATTACTGTTCAAAAAAAAAAAAAAAAAAAAAAAAAAAAAAAAAACAAAAAGTTTTGGGCGAGACGGGAAAAAACAACCGCCCAAATTTTTTTCTGAAAAATGTATTCATGGCGTGAGATTTGCATCTTAAAAATTCTCAAATACGACACGCAAGATGTAAGTCGTAAATAATATATTTTTAAAAGGCACTCAAATAAGACACAATCTGTAAGCTGTAAATAATCCATTTTTACGGCGTTCATCATTTGTGCGCCGTTTTTGAGAAATTATGCATCACGGCACGCAACAGGTAAGCCGTAAATAATCCATTTTTACGGCGTTCATCATTTGTGCGCCGTCTTTGAGAAATTATGCATCACGACACGCAACAGGTAAGCCGTAAATAATCCATGTTTACGACCTTCCTCAAATACGCGCCATCTTTGAGAAATTATGCATCACAACACACAATAGGTAAGCCGTAAATAATCTATGTTTACGGCGTTCTTCAAATGTGCGCCGTATTTGAGAAATTATGCATCACGACACACAATGGGTAAGCCGTAAATACAAATGCATGCCGTCTTTGAGAAATTAAACATCCCTATTACGACTTGCACTGAACGCAAGCCGTGAATAATAACATTTACGACGCGCAATTTATGTGCGCTGTAAAAATCAAGCCGTAAAAGACCCAATCTGTTGTAGTGGTTATTTAACAATTAATTACCGATTTTTCAATTAGTCTATGTTAATGGCAAACAACACTATAAAAATCAAGTATAAAATTGCAAAAATTAAAGGATACTTGATTTTTTTCGTGGGAAACCTCCTTTTGGTAAAAACCCATGGGACTAGCCTCGCTAGTCACTTAAGCCATACAAATCCACTATATAAAAAGAAAGTTACACCCTCAAGTAATACATAGACTCCCACTCTCGACAACCTCAGGCTATGGTCACTTCCCATTCACCATTCTTGGTTCAATCCTAGTGATATCCCCGATCCATTACTCTTGGCGTGAGAACCTCCTAATCTACCCCTTGGGCTTTTTATTGTGGGTCTTGGCACTTGCTTGTGCAACCAACACCTTTAGCCCCAAGACTTTTCTTTACTTGTTAACCACCACTTGTGACTACAAGACTTGAACTCAATGAAAAGAGTAAAATGTCTAAGTGAACAATCAATGAATGCTCAAATGCAAAATATGATAGACAAACATATGATACTTAACTAGATGTAGAGAAATCTACCCAACAACCTAGTTATTAACTAATCTCTCAAACAATCTCCAAACTTCAAAATATATGCAATAAATGAGAAGTTAAACAAGTAAAGAACAATTAATGAAGGGAAAGTTTGTTCTTACCTAACAATGAAGACCATTAATGAAGACGCATGAAAGATGAAGACATTAAATTCACATGGGATGCGGGATGGAGAGTTAAAGATGATTTCTTGGAGCTTTGTCTCACAAGGAACTCTAACCTCTCTCTAAAACCTTAAAATTTTGAGTTCCAAGTTGAAAGAGACGAGATCGAGATGTTTATATAGAGGTCCCATCAAAATGGCATCGTTTTGACAAAAACATGCTTTTTCGCCGTCAATTTTCGCTGTCCAGCTCAACTACATATGAGTCGTGAACATCACTTGACAATTTTCGCTACCAAAAGTCGCAGTCCAGCTCAATGACACTTGGGTCGTGAAAAAGCACCACATCGCAACAACTCAATTTTCAAGTGACCGAAAACAAAACGACATCGAAACCTATCGTATAATATACTGTTAGAAAGGTATGGATGTCTACTTTCTACTTTTTTTTTTTACAAAACAAGATTTGAATATTTGTAGAAAGAGCTATGGTCATTTGATTGTCCAATGATCAGATTTGGACAACAAAATTCCCCTGTTTTAGTGGTATCTTTGGAGACTTTAAAACCAATCTAAACGGGCAAAGAATTTTATGAATAATATACCGTTTGAAAGATATGAGTGTCTAGTTTATCAAGAGATTTTCAAAACTCAATTTAAATATTTGTAAAAGATGTTATGGTCACACGACCATACAAAAGTCATTTTTGAAAAACATTTAAACCATTAAAAAACCAATCTTTCCAAATCAGACACTTAGCTCCAAACAAGCACACCACATCTAACACATATCAAATAACTTGTAAGCAATTAGATATCACATGATAAAATGCAATGAATGATCACACCAATCAAATGTCTGATGTGTTAGAATGATGACCAAACTACACTAGAACGTTGCGAATAAACACAACACAATGGATTGATGCTACAAGCCTAAATATCAATCTAAATGCTTAGTGCATGAGTATATGAACAATATGTGTGTATAAATGTTGCAAAACGATGTAGGGACACAAGTATGCAAATTATTTGTGTGTACGCCTAATCTCTTCAAGAGAACAAGTTGAGTAGATTATACCTTTTAAGCTTGGCTCTTGAAGATCTTGGGATGCCGAGAAAGATGTCTTCGATCATGATCACAATATTGATGACCACATAAAAAACCTAAACTACCCATATAAAAGTACCTCAAAGGTTTTGACACAAAAATAAGTCAATCATAAAATAATTGCACTTACGCAAATTTGTCACATTAAACACTAGACTAATGGTTAAATCAGCAGGCAAATCTAGTAAATAAGCATTAGATCCAAGTGGTTTGAGAACACGATATGGCTTAATGGTGCTAGCATGCATTTTTTTTACATAATGTGGGTGAAAACGGGTAGGACATAGGCAAACCATAACCAAGTCACTCTCACCAAAATTTAAAGGTTTACGGTGCACATCAGTAGCCAATTTATCGTTATCGTTACTTAATGCAAACTGGCGACGCATTTCAGTATGTAAGTCACGCATATGAGTGGCAAACTCAGTAGCAAATTTAGAAGAACGTGACTCAAGAGGTAATGGTGCAAGGTCAATAGGTTTACGAGGGGAAATTCCATGAACAATCGTAAATGGTCTTTTACCGGTGGTTCAATGGACTAAATTATTGTAAGTAAATTCAGCCATAGGAAGAAAAAGGTCTCAATTACCGAGTTTATCACCCACCACACATCTAAGAAGGTTGCCTAAGCTACGATTAACAACCTTCGTTTGACCATCAGTTTAGGATGAAAGGTAGAGGAAAAATTAAGGATAGTACCAAATAATTTCCATAACGTCTTCCAAAAATAACTCACAAAACACACATCATAGTCAAACATTGTTAAGGTCATTTTGTACATAATTTTGGCCCCCAATTCCGATTATTTTTGCTTTGGTTCTTGAGTGAAATTAATGTTTTTGATGTGTTTAATAAGCTTATGCATATGAAAAGCCTTAGAGGTTGCGTTTAATTGAATTCGGAGGCGAAAGGATGGAAACATCCCAAGTGAAGAGAATAATTTTCAAAGACCTAGGCGACTTGCTCAAGCTACTTATTTAAGCCACTTGCAACTCATCTAGGCCTCTTCCAATTCAACCAACAGAACTTCCAACTTACAGAGGCTATAACTCTCTCCTCATATCGAACTAGGTTTCAATCCACATATATTCGGAAAGCCCCAGATGTCTAGTTTTCGGTAAACTTAGCGGTTTGCAATTCCAAATTTGCTAGAGGAAGTTATGCACATTTTAGTAACTAG